>CM034361.1:65059412-65136606 GCA_019925275.1 Mytilus edulis | reverse complement strand
ATATAAAAATGAGAAAAACGTGAATGTTTATTAAATACAGCAGTAAAGAACATGTACATGTATTACCTTAAAACAAACCCCAACAGCACGAGGAAGGCCGACTATTTCCCCAATGTTATCAATAATAGAGGCTACCAAAAGTTGTTACACTATTTCAAAATATCTCTCGCTTGTGATTTTAAATTTTGTTCCATGTTTTGGTAGATGTTTTAATCACATTAGCAGTGTTGGATAAAATTTCAGTTCAGGCGAAGCTTAGATTATATTTCACATTTCTATATACTGAAGATTAGTTCAAATTAAATATGTGAATTAAGCAACGTTCATGACATCGGAACAAATGAAATGTTTGCGTTAAATACAGTTTTTATAGATTCAACATTAAAGCAGATACATCACCCATATTCAGAAAACAAATATTTTTTTGTTATTAAAATATTTCATTCGCGCGTCAATTGTAAACAAAACTAACGTCTGGCGTGCACTATATTAATCCTAGTGTATAAGATGGGTGTACTAGCATCAGGGTATCAAAACTGTCAACATAATTTTTAAAACACGATCTTATTCTTTTAATTTCGCATAAATATAAACTTTCATCAAAAGGTAAATCCTGTACCGTGTTTGTCATTTAAGACACAAAATGACGTAGAATTGTTTGATTGTTTGTGTCAGGCAGGTGTAAAATTATTCATAACAGGGAAAAATATACTGAACAGAGAAGAAACCATTGCCGACACTATAAAAAATTAAATGAGTACAACAGTTAAATGGTTAAAATGCAACATTTGAACATATACATGAATGCAAACATTATGAATAGTGTTGTTTATTTTTATATTAAAGTTAAGTTAAGCTATTTAATATGAATACATTTCCAGTCCTTTGTCTTGATTCGTACCGTTTGAACCATTTAATTACATTGATTTCTGCTTTGTAAGAGAGAGCAGTATCTCCACAGCTGATTTAGAGATTTTTTTTCTACCGGCATGTTAAGACACTTGAGTTGCATATGGACAGATGAAAAAAGAATGTGTTATACCTGAAAAGGGTCGTAACAAAGAAGAGGACAGAACTGAAATAGTTACATCTTAAATGTATTCGGAAAGTAAAAAATGTTGTTTTAGTTATCACAACTCGAAAATTAAGAACACTTCTTGAACATCGCTAATTCGCGATTTTGTACCGCATGGACTAATATAGAAAGTACCCTTAGAAATTACTTAAGATGGTTTGAATCTAGGTTAATCATCATGATCTATAGTTTAACGTGATCTACAGTTCACCTGTTGAACAGTAGATGCCGAAAGCCGTTTTCTTGTAATATATATTATGGATATCGACACAGTAAAACACATAGCTAGTACTTAATGAATAATTCATAATTTCATCAACAATTGATTGAAATATCTGACGAAATTTGTAAAATATCTTAGCAGATAAGCGTTCCCTGCCGACACAACAAGTGTGGGAATAATATTATTTGATACGACAGAAATTTTGAAGGAAACCTAATAATTATATGAACAATTGTGATATAAGCATTCAATTAGCAATATGGGGTCCAGTTAATTGCAATGTTTGTCCAGTAGATGATTGACGTTTAATCGTTTTTTTTATAATTTCTATTCAGTTTTTTTTAAACGATATACATAATCACAAATTTACCTTGGTCTGTATATTGACATCATTACAATTTTCAATTATCAAACGGACAGTAGCTATGTTCCCATGCACTGCGGATGTGTGCAGAGCGGTCAAACCATGCTTGGTAAATAAAGAAAACGGTATTATCTATAATAATTCGGTTGAATGAATAAAAACAAATATTCATACAAAAATCGTGTTTTGTTTCAAATAAATAATTACTTTTCGCTTTGTAAAAGAGGGACGAAAGATACCAAAGAGACAGTCAAACTCATAAATCTAAAGCAAACTGACAACGCCATGGCTAAAAATGAAAAAGACAAACAGAAAAACAATAGTACACATGACACAACATAGAAAACTAAAGAATAAACAACACGAACCCCACCAAAAACTAGGGGTGATCTCAGGTGCTCCGGATGGGTAAGCAGATCCTGCTCCACATGTGGCACCCGTCGTGTTGCTTATGTGGTTACAAATCCGGTAAATAGTCTAATTCGGTAGGTCACATTCATGAAAGGGAAGGGGATTGTAGTTACGACGTAAGGAACATACCGATATCATTTGTGAAACGGTTATTCCATAACGGTCAACCAACTCGTGATGGCGTCCGTAAAATTTATGAAGGGATGATTTCAACTTCACCATTTGGAACTCTTGGTTTAATAGCTTCCCTGTGAGCAGTAACCATCTATCAAGAAAATCATGATAGGAAATGCAAGCACGGGAATATCGTATCAATTGGGAGATATATACCCCGTATGCAGGTGCTGCTGGAATGTTGCTACTTAGAAATGGAAAGTTCACAATTGGAAAGCTGAAATCATCTCTTTTGTCGTAAAGTTTTGTTTTCAACCGACCCTCATTGTCAATTTCTAGATGTAAGTTAAGATATGAAGCCGACTTAACTGTATCTGTAGTATCCTTTATCTCCAATTCGATGGGATAGATGCGTTCCACATAGTCACCAAATTTTGAATTGTTTAGTGAAAGAACGTCATCTATATAGCGGAAAGTAGAGTTAAAGGATATTGCTAACTTCTTATCTTTCTTCCTAAGAAGTTCCTGCATGAAGTCAGCCTCATAATAATAAAGAAACAAGCCGGCAAGTAGAGGGACACAGTTTGTTCCCATTGGGATGCCGACAGTCTGATGAAAAACACGTCCTCCGAACGTTTCAAATATGTTGTCAATCAAGAAATCAAGCATCTTGATAATATCGGTTTCAGAGAATTTTTTGTTTGAATCAGAGTGATTCTTTACAAAGTATGATTTATCCCTCCCTAAGACAAGATACTTGTATCTACGTTGGCCATTCTTTTTTATGAAGCAAAGTAATACCAACTCTTTCAATTTGTCTTTTAGTTTGGAATGTAGCAATAGTTTTAAGGTAAAAAGAAATATTGTACTGAACACATGAGAGCTTATTTAACGCAGTCAATAATTTCAGGAACAAATACAGAGAAGTTTTGAAAATGGTCTAAATAAAGGAAATCATGTGAATTAAATTTCATATCGCAGTTTTTTAAAACACTATCTAATAAACGGATCTAATTATATTCGCACATGAGGTCTTTTTAAACAAAAGAACAGAATTATATAGATTCTGAATCTTTTTTTTAACCACCATTTTCTTAACACAGAATGGTCTGTACCAAGTCACGAATATGACAGTTGTTAACAATTCAATTGATGTATGTGAGCTTTTGATTTTGCATTTTGATTAGGGACTTTTCGTTTAAAATTTTCCTCAGAGCTCGGTATTTTTCTTATTTTAATTTCTAACTAACAATATTCGTATCAAGTGTTACATGTATTTTGTGTTCGCTCTGTGTTAGTAGAACAATTTTAATGATCGGTCAAGTATTTGAGAAATATCAACATTGAAAGCAATGGTCGAATGCCTGCAAAGTTAGATATTTAAATGGAAAATTTCTTTGTAATAGCTCACTGATGTTGAAGTCCTCTCAAACTAAACAGTATTTTGAGATTAATAGCTCAAAACAGTATACCAGCCCAGTGTTGACATGAATGTTAATAATGTGGTCATTTTTATAAATTTCCTGTTTACAAAACTTTTTTTTGATTTGAGCGTCACTGACGAAACGCGCGTCTGGCGTACTAAATTATAATTCTGGTGCCTTTGATAACTATTATAACACAAAAAACACTTTACGAAATTTAAAATGCAAGAGCCTCTTTGACGTTTAAAAATTGGACATTACATGTCATTTATTAGCTATAAATTAAACCTATTCCAAGCATATTTTGTTTGGCTTAAAGATGTTGTATTTCCAATTTGTAATGGGAAGCAAATGTGTAATTTTTTTCAAAGTTCATAATGCCACAAGTACGGAGGAACTGACATGCAAAATTTTATTATTATTGTGTAACATTAATATTTTCAAGAGACAGCAAATGGATCGGTCATCTATCATACAGATATACACACAATACTTTTTGTATTGACATAAGATGGTTTAGAGAAAGATTAAGCATCTCCATTTATAATCAAACATGAAGTTAACAGTTTTTGCCATACAATCGTTTTAGAGTTATGCATGGCATGCATGCTAAAGTAGTTGAACATATAACAAATGATGGATAATTCATAGTTATAATTGTATCCACAATTGATTAAATTTTGAGAAAAGTCGGTGAGCTTTTTGGTGTCCTGAACATTGTAATATTTGTGTAGATCAGTTTTAAATCTCTATGTGGTTCTATAAATGATATACACAATTTAACAGGGTTAAGAATATATACCCATAGCTTTGTTACTTTTACATGTTTACCCTTTCGAATAACAAACATTTTCAATCGATACGCTCTGTTGGAGTTTTTGATTTTGCCATTTGATATGGGTCTTTCGTTTTGAATTTGCTCTAGAGATTTTTTTTAAATTTAACCTTTTTCTTATTATAAGTAGTTACCACATGTCGGATTGCACTAACTTTGCTCAGCACGTATCTATATTTCTTCATGAATTACGGTTTCCAAAATTTTGTTAAAATCTCAACTTGTAACCAAAAATCAACTTGTAACCAACAATAGCATGCTAATTTATTGTGAACTTGCGTAGTCATCGCGTTTTGTTATCAACAACTTATTCCTTTCAATTTGTCTTTAAAAAAAATGTTTAAATCAGAAACATTCATTTGTCTGCAAACATGATAGATTAATTAAAGCACAATGTAGATATTGGAAAAATAAAATTTTGACTATGTTCTATATTAAAGGAATTATGTAAACTAGATAAACGCATTTAACGTTAGACATCCTTCTTTCGTGTTTCATGTATTTAGTGAACGTCTAGTAGTAGTTCTATTATTTTTATTGTCGGTCATATTTTAACGGTATATCTGCATTGACATTTATTATACATTTCCTTCAAATTGAAACATTGCAGTGGATAATATTATGTAATAGATTTCTGTTGTATATGCAAACATTGAGGTATTGTAAATATACGTATGTCCCAGTGATCCCTTTTCTAACGTGTGCGGTTGTTCAGGGTTGTCCAAATTCACATTAGAATGTGATTATAAATGTTAACGTCCAGCGTCACTGACGAGACCTTTATTTTTTATACACATACTATTGAGTTAGTATTGGTGATGTCTTATCAAATATCGACATGTAATTAACTTACCGCATCCTGTAAATTTAAATTAATACCACCATCAATTAGCAGCCTTGCGATTTCGGTTTGCCCGTAAAATACAGCCAGGTGAAGTGCAGTATTACCATACTGGATAACGAAACACATAACGATGTTAACAAAACTTTAATTATAAAGGACGTGAGTCAACATTGTGTCGTAAAATGGGTAGCATATTATGTAGCAATTCGACCAATAAGCTGATATAATAATCAAATAACTATACTATTGACTTTTAATTTCTTTCAGGTGCCACTTGCTCATAATGACAAGGCAACCATTTATATAGATGATCAAATCCCGTTAATCGTTTTAAAGAATTTTGGGAAGCAGACAGGAACTGTATGTATTAAAACCAAGGTGTAAATCACCAATAGAAAATGAAAAAAGGAAACAAATCATCAGCATCTAAATAAAATTAAAAAAAAATTAAAATTAATACATATTCGACTATTGTCCAGCAGTAAACTATAAATTAAAATAGTACCCGTTGGACAAACTGGGTCATTCCACCTCCTCGAACTTATTACTACGGAAATTCATTTACAATGCAGCTTTGATGATTACGTGGGATTTTGTACACTTAACTTTTATGGATGTTGTCGGGTGAAATATTAACAAAAATATGGAATTTAAAATTGATGCATTAATCAGAAGAGCATTAGTGAGTGAACAATCTACCTTAACATCCATTGATAATGTATTGAAATCCTTTTCCAGATATTTTGTTTCTTAGGCTGACTCTAACTTTTACCTTGACATTGTACGTTAATTTAATGATAGTTTTTATATCTAGGACCTAACGCCATCTTGGAAAGTTTCTGTATTGAGATTTTTTTTCTTTATTACTTAGTATTTCTATTTCAAAAATACAACTTATTCGTCAAAAATCTATGCAGAACATTTGTATGACTGTAATATAACTTTGTTATCAACTTTCATTAGGTAATTTTGATTATTTTGTGTTGGAACATATATCATTAATTCTTTTTCGACCATGTACGGTTTACAAGATAGTCAAAGTTTACAATATATTGTTTTATGCATTTTGATGTCCAGCTTTACTGAAGAGATGTTGATATCAATAGTGCTTATTTAGTGCAGTGTAACATGTAAATGTAGTGTCATATCTAACAATGATATATGTTTGGTCAAATTATATGTAAACAGTTTTAGAAAAGATATTACTCTAAGCGATTGACATTTTACTTTTATTCAAATTTCGGGGAAAATGTGACATTTTTTCTCCCCTTTTTCCAATATTTTATAATTGATAAATGCAGATCGTTGCCATTGATACACCCGAAAGAAATTATATTTTACAATTTTATATACTAGATTCAAAATATATGGAAGATTTTGATTACATACATATGCAGATATCAGAGTGAGCATTTGGCGTTTCCTCTGCTATTCTTAATTCTTAAGATATATTTTGTTTACAATTCACTCAAATATCAAAATATAAAAATTCTAAAATTAATATTGAACTCATGGAAAAAATATTCAAAAGATGGATTCAAGTTAATATGCATATATTTTTTATTTAAAAAAAATGTAGTTTAAGAAAGTAGGGTATACTTTAATTTGTTATTTTATAGAAAAGTATAGACGAAATGTGTTATGGAGTCTACATGTTGTATTAGTACCTGTATCTGAATATGATCTTTTTTCTAATTTTATTTCCTTTTCAATGTAATGTACATATTAGATACCTTATATTATAAATTTTCAACGAAAACATTCCAAAATTTAAATTGCAAGAGCCTCTTTGACGTTGAAAAAGTGGACATTTATTGTCTTTTATTAGCTTTAAATGAAACCTAATCCAAACATATTTATCATTTTGCTAAAAGGAGTTGTATTTCTTATTTGTAATCCGAAACAAATATGTAAATTTGTCAACGTTCATAATGCCATAAGTACGATTGAACTGATACGTTTACTTTCATTATTGTTGTAAAACAATAAAATGTTCAAATGACGGAGAGAGCAAAAGGATCGGTCATCTATCATACAAATATACTCAAAATACTTTTTGTATTGACATAAGATTGTTTGGAGAAGGATTAAGCATCTCCGTATATAATCAAACATCCAGTTAACTTGTATAACAGTTTTTGCAATACAATATTTTTGGAGTTATGCATGGCATGCATGGTAAAGGAGTTGTACATATAACAAATAATGGACAACTCATATTGATAATTGTATCCACAATTGATTAGATTGTAAAAAATGTCAGTGAGCTTTCTGGTGTCCTGAACATTGCAATAGTTGTGTGGATCAGTTTTAAATCTCTATATGGTTCTATAAAGGATATTCATAATTTCAAACCTACCTTGTTCTGTATATTGACATCAGCATGATTTGCAATAAGCAAATAGACACGATCGGCATGCCCATTATGCGCGGCATCGCACAGTGCTGTCGAACCATGCTTGGTAAAACAAAAAACTACGGTATTATTATGTGAATAGTCGCGTTTGATAGCTATTAAAAAGTGTCATCTTCCGTTAACAAGGTTAAGTAAACTTACCCATAACTTTGTTACTTCCTCATGTTTACTCGTTCGAATAACAAACATTTCTAATCGATACGATCTGTTGGAGCTTTTGATTTTGCAATTTGATATTGGACTTTCCGTTTTATATATTTTTTTAAAGATTTTGTTTTTATTTAAATAGTTACCACATGTCAGATTTCACTAACTTTGCTTAGCACGAATTTATATATTTTCATGAATTACGGTTTCCAAATTGTTGTTAAAATCTCAAATTGTGAAATTTCGTAGCTATCGCGTATTGTTGCCAACAACTTATTCCTATTCCTTTCAAATTGTCTTTTAAAATAGGTTTTAAGCAGAAACATTCATTTTACTGAAAACATGATAGAATAAATAACCCACAATGTAGATATTTGAAAAATAAAAGTTTTGACTATGTTCTATATAGAGGGAGTTATGTAAACGTTTCATTTCTCTATATATCAATCAAATCTATTTATATTCGTATGTAGGATTTTTTCTGTTAACGTTGGACATCCTTCTTTCGTGTTAAATGTATTTAGTGAACGTCTATTAGTAGTTCTATTATTGTTATTGTCGGTCATATTTTAACGGTACATATTCATTGACATAACTTATACATTTCCTGCAAATTAAAACATTGCAGTTGGATAATATTTTGTAATAGATTTCTGACGTTGATTTGTTTTATAACTATTGTATATGCAAACATTGAGGTATTGTAAATACACGTCTTTCTCAGTGATCCCTTTTCTAACGTGTGCGGTTGTTCCGGGTTTTCAAAATTAATATATCATGTCATTATGAACGTTAACGTCCGGCATCACTGAAGAGACATCTATTTTAATTATGCACATAAGATTGAGTTAGTATTGGTGATGTCATATCAAGTATTGACATATCATTGGTAAAATCAATGTGATATGTAATTCACTTACCTCATCCTGTAAATTTAGATTAATACCACTATCAATTAGCAGCCTTGCGATCTCGGTTTGCCCGTAAACTGCAGCCAGGTGAAGTGCAGTATTACCAGTCTGTATAACGAAATACATAACGATGTTAACAAAACTTTAATTATAAAGGACGCAAGTCAATATTGTGTCGTATAATGTGTAGCTATTCGACCAATAAGCTGATATAATAATCAAATAACTATAATATTGACTTTTAGTTTCTTTTAGTTGCCACTTGCTCATAATGATAAGGCAACCATTTATATAGATGATCAAAACGCGTTAATTGTTTAAATAATTTAGAGAAACAAACAGGAACTGTATATATTAAAAACAAGGTTTAAATCACCAATAGAAAATGAAGAAAGAAAAACAAATCATCAGCATCTAATAAAAAAAAAAAGAAAAAAAAAAGAATTTTATACATATACGACTATTGTCCAGCAGTAAACTATAAATTAAAATTAAAAAAATCCCTGTCTTCTCGCTACAGCAGGACACTATATAATTTCCTCCTTTTGGGAAATCAATAATACCTCTTTACTAAATTAATTGTTTTCGGAACTCTACTTTCTAATTATAAAAAGGCGATTTCTCATTTTATAGATGTTCAAATTCGATAATCGAATAAGACAAATTAGGGCTAAAAACATTTTTTTTAATCGAAACTGATATATAAATCAACAAAAAAAACATACATAGGAAACAAATCATCGACACCCATTAAGCAAATTATTGAAAGAGTTCATACAAATACGCTATTCTCCAACGGAGAACTTATAAATTCAAACAAGATCCGTGGTACAAACTTAAACTCTCCACCTTTGACAAAATTTTAAACCGAGATTAACAATTACAATTTGACCTTGAAGGTTATATGGCATTTTGCAATTTGTAATTCTTAAAAATGTGACATTTAAAAAATTCTTAATTTTTAAATCAATTTCTCAATTAGAAGAGCATAAGTATATACGCTAACAATATATACAACTTCTGGAAATCCTTTTAGAGATAATTATTTTTTTATTAGCCCCCTCATTAAATAAATACATTATTTAGGTCTAAAATCGCAAGAAAATAAATCTATTATCTACTTAAATGTTGACAAATAACCTTAAATGACCTAGTAGAAGATTCTCATATGAAAAGAAAGGGAAAGATATGGAACAAACTAGATAACCCTTCATTGAGAGAAGAGTCCATTAGGTCAAAACACCTGACATACGTTTCGAAACCAGACATGAATACATCCTTAATTATTTTATTTTTATTTTTCGACAACATATACACATGATATATAAAAGTTGTATTTTATACTACATGTCACTATGGTTTATAGCTATGGGTTGACAATGTCATTTTAAGATCAATGTCAAGGATATAACATGGTATAAGAGCAAAGCTGAAATAGTCCTATTGAAACTTTTAAGGACTCCATCACGATTTAATGGATAGCTTTTGATATTCTGTGTTACATTTGAAAACGTATACAATGTTCGAAACAACAATACGTACACTCCTGTTCTCCTTGTTTCGAATATGAACTACTAATTTAAACTCGCCCCCGGATTTGTACATGTATGAAAGACACGACGGTTACCATATGAGGAAAACGATCTGCTCATATTTTCATAGGGTTTGGTTCGTGTTAATCCACATTAAAGTTTCCATGTTTTGTTGCGTGTACATCTGTCAATCTTGTATTTTTTTTCTGCTATGCCTGGTATTATTAATTTGTATAATTTATTTCTTTAAATATAGGTCCCCTCTCTGTTACTTACATTGTATAAGATGACTACAAATAACGAGCTTTTTCTGTTAGATAAAATTAATGAAATTGTGTACGTAAATCAAATCTGCAAACGTCTAACTGTCTTTCAGGTAATTCATTAAGAAATGCTATCATTTATATCTAGGACCAATCACTATCTTGCTAGGAAACATAGCGAAAGTCTATAGGTTGTACTTTGTAAACACAGCTGTTTCTCAAACCACGCCTCTTTTGGGGAGATCTTGAATATTCATGGAAATTTGATTTTGTTTACATACTGGTTCCCTGTTCAGTTCTCTGTGTTCCATCTCACAGAGAATCTTACCAGTAAATATACTTCTGCATATTGTTTAAATTGACATCTGTAGAAACCCTTCATTCGAGGTAGGGAGCAGTTAAAAAATGTTATCATTCATATCTAGGACCAATCAATATCTTGCTAGGAAACATAGCGAAAGTCTATAAGTTGTACTTTGTAAACACAGCTATTTTTCAAACCACGACTCTTTTGGGGAGATATTCATTGAAATTTGATGTTGTTTACATACTGGTTTCCTGTTAAGCTCTCTGTGTTCCATCTCACAGAGACATCACTTGGGAATCTTACCAGTGAATATACTTGTGCATATTGTTTAAATTGACATCTGTGGAAACCCTTCATTCGAGGTAGGGAGCAGTTAAGAAAATTAGTGTTAGTTTAAACTCTGAAAAGTTCAGAGCATATAAACGTTGAAAATATGCCGCACAGCTCTATAGTTTTACCTTAAATTGTAGTACAAATAATTTTCAATTCTCGGATAAGATTTTTTTTCAAAACTTCATAGTAAAAGTGGTAGAGTTTTAGCCGTAAAAGTAGTTCCTATACATTGTCAATATTTACAGAAATGCAACCTATAGGTCTGTATTGGAACTGTAAAGTTGATTTATGAAAAGTATATTCGATCTTCTTTTTTTGATTGATAGAAATAAATCCTTTTCAAACATTTAAGGTTTTGCAAGCACTCTCACGCTACGAAACAAGGTTTTTAATACTGCTTAGCTTATTCGTCAAATATTTTCGGAGTTTGTTTATACGTCTGTATTAGAACTGTGTAGAAGGTGAACTACGTTAAGTTGGTTTGATCTTCTTTTTATCAGAATAAATTCCATATATTCCTTTTCGAACTCTTACGATTTAACAAGATTAGCAATGTCTTTTTTTCATTAAAAAAATGCCGTTAGTTTTTTCGTTTGAATTGTTTTACACTGTCATTTCCTGGCCTTTTACAGCTAACTATGCGGTATTTGCTCATTGTTGATGGCCGTACGGTGACCTATAGTTGTTAATTTCTGTGTCATTTTGGTGTCTTGTGGACAGTTGTCTCATTTGCAATCATATCACATCTTCTTTTTTAAACGGATAAATAAGATTGTTATTATGGATTTTAACGTCCAGCATAATACAGTTAATGCAATAGGTAAATCCAATATGAGTTTTTTCTCTACTAACCAAATTCTGTAAATTTAGATTAATACCACCGTCGCTTAGCAACCTTACGATATCAGTATTTCCTTTCATTACAGCCTCAAGAAGCGCATAATTACCATTATGAAGAGCACCACAAAGTGATGTTAACATCGAATTTAATGATAAATTGACACATCAACGTTAACTTACGTTGACACAACGTTGTGGTGCATCCAGCATGGTAAGTGAAGGTGGTAGATGATATAATAACCATTTGAAATTAGCATTGGAATTTTTTGCATCTAATAGTTAAATAATTAATCTAGAAAAAAAGGGAAACATACCAGGACATGCAAACACATAGATCGAAAACTAGCTGACAACGCCATGGCCGAAAATGAAAAGACAAACATACAACAGCACCTAAGACACAGCATATAACACTTAAGACTAAGCAACACATACCTTACTAACAATGTAAGCTGATATCAGGTGTTCCAGAATGGTAAGCAGAATCTGCATTAACTTATATGGGCCTTTAGATTTATATATCATTGTTAACAAACTTACTGAAACCTTTTATTAATAATCGTTTAGTTTATGTATCAACTCCCATCAGATATAAATAATTTGAAATGACTATAAAGTTATCAATTTGGGTATGAGTTGACATTTCGTGTTACGTTACTGTCAGTGTATGAGCTGAATAGTGTCTAATTATACAAAAGTAAAGTTGAAACGGACACAAGGAGCGATGTTAAGGCAATTTCGATAGGACTTTGTCAGGAGCAGATAACCCCGTAAAGACCTCATTATGTATTTATATATTCATTAATGCCTGTTGACTAAAAACGGGAATTGATATGATGAAATATGCTTATCGACACATGAATATTGTATGTTTGTGCTTTAATCATTATGGCATACAGTTGCATTAAAAAAAATTCTTGACGAGATTGTCATAGACCCCGCCTTCTCTGCGGATCAACCAATCAGTAAACGATCGCCGTCAAACAGATGTTTGTAGTTTGCAGAATAGAGAGAACCTTACAAAGAAAATTATTTTCACTTCTACGTAAATATCTAACCAGAAAAGTACGTGTAAGCCACAGAATATGTATTATGTATGTAACACGTTGCTTGTTATGTTAATTAGAAAGCAAAAAACTACATAGCACATATCTATTAAATAAAAACGAGTTCAATGTTGGCAAGCATAATATACACGTGGTAAAAACTGCAACAAAATTATATCTGAAATTTGAATACTGTATCCCCTGAGTCCTGTCAATAAATGAACAAAATATCGAAAAATACAAGTTCCCTGCATTATTCTAACAGCCTATTCTCATCATTTACCCTTAAACTCTTTTCTAATATTCGGTTCGCAGGTACATGTATCCTGCCATTGGTTGGGCACATTTGATTCACTGGTTACTTCTCTCTGGAACCTATGTTGCTGGAGCCATGATCCCTACCTTCAAAGTATGGAAATTTTCATTTGGAGTACAGGGCACTAATACTTGCTTCAAAGTAACCCTAAACACGTAAAGTGGAGGTCAACCACATACGGAGTACCCCCCGTCCCTTTAACCTGTTCCGTGTTTGGTTCGATGTGTGTGCTTCGTGTTTCTCCATATTATTTTCCATGTTTCCTGTCATACTTTTAATTTCTCATACTTGTCAAAAGAAAATTATATTTCTATATAATATTTATTATGGTACATGTACATTATGTATGTTATCATGTTGTTATAAGGGCCTCCAAATTACTATAGAATATTTTTTTTTTTAAATCAGATACAATTCAAGGACGTTTAAAGCTGACAGCATCGTCTTTATGTCCATTAAAAATGACTGCAGACGGCTTTTTTTTCGTTCTTTGTTTTTGTAAAAAAAAAATCTAGTGTTTCCATTGTACCCCCTCTATTTTGTTTACCATTCTACTCGAAGTGTATGTCGTTCAAGTAAACATTAATATCTACTTAATGTTTTTTTGACATATCCTAGACCATTCGTCATGCTCTAGATAAGGCATGCACTATGAATAAATTATCTTAGAACCAGTATTCTTTAAATTATTACCAAGTCAGAAATACCACTTTCTATTAAAATAGAGGGTTTTTTTTACGCATAGTTCAAATAATATTATAATTTCTTGAAAGGCTTTTTTTAATGATTAACTGGGACGCCTTCCTCATGTTCCTATCTATGAGTCATATTAGTCTAATATTGCTTCTTTCAATTTTTTGCTGCGATTACGTATAATAATGATGTTCATTATTATTTGTAGTAAGGAATCACAGCAAAAACTGAAAGAAGCAATAATATTAGACTAATTTATATGTAGTTTGCTTATCAAGACTTCCCACTTGACTTGACAAATACTGTAAAAAAAAGAAATTTTCGAGGAGGGTGTAATTTCGCTTATTTCGTGGAAAGAACATATCCACGAAATAAAATACCCCACGAAAAAATTAACCTCCACATAATACCACTTACATTTCAGAAAACCACGATATTGAATTCCAGTGAAATCGTATAGTAGTAATTCTTTTTATATAGTATAATAATTATCAGTAATAAAATTGAATAGATCACTACATGCACTTTACTTCTAAAATAGAGTATTACATCAAATATTTGAACTGTGTCCCTATTGACAGGAATTATATCAATTACTCAAAGCTATATCCCCAGTAACAAGGGACCCATAGTGGCATTTATAAAATTTCCTTTGGAAGACCACTAGTCCAAGAGGCAAAATAAAGCCCCACTTTATATAAAGCCGTTAATTATATTCCAACAGACCAGTGTACATGTGCGGAAGCATTAAAGTACGCATTTCACTTTATCATTTTTAAACGTAGAAGGCCACAGCTCTTTATAAACCCATAGATGAAAAAGGGTGTGTGTCTCAAATTCGTATTGCTATGAATGTAAGTCAACCTCAACCTCTACCGCTGATACAAAAAAATAACAACCAATACTAGTGGGGTTTTTTTCATGAAACTTAGCTGAAATGTTACGTAAGCTTCCTTTTGATTTGTATGCCCCCACCTACGATAGTAGAGGGGCATTATGTTTTCTGGTTTGTGCCTCCGTTCGTTCGTCCGTCCGTGCGTCCGTTCGCTTCAGGTAATAGTTTTTGGTCAAGGTAGTTTTTGAAGAAGTTTAAGTCCAATCAACTTGAAACTTAGTACACATGTTCCCCATGATATGATCTTTCTAATTTTAATGCCAAATTATAGTTTTGATCCCAATTTCATGGTCCACTGAACATAAAAAATGATAGTGCAAAGTTCAGATTAAAGTTTTTGGTCAAGGTAGTTTTTATGAAGTTTAAGTTACATCAACTTGAAACTTAGTACACATGTTCCCTATGATTTGATCGTTCTAATTTTAATTCCAAATGGAAGTTTTGACTCCAATTTCACGGTCTACTGAACATAGAAAATGATAGTGCCATGGGGATCCGTGTACTATGGACACATTCTTGTTTTATGTATTTTAGAACTACTTATGCTAGTTATGGAGTTTTATTCATAAAAATAACCCATGACGTGTGCCACTGTGCACATTTTTTTTTCTTTTTACCAAAAATTGTTAGTCTTTAAAAAAGTAGATTTACAAATCTATTCTACTTTATTTCAGTCTAAACATCCCAAAGTCAGTAAGTCCGTCCGTCTGTCTCGTGAAATAGTTTCGTCTCATCGTTTTCATGAAAATTACAAGGATTTCTAAACTTCAGTTTCAGGGTTTATATGAGTTAGCTATATCGTGTGATGCTATTTCAGATTCATCACTCAACAACTTCCTGTTTACCATCGGGAAATGAATGCTATAGTTACATACTCGAAGATTCGAGGAGCGAAATTAGTAGAATGTATCTGTACCAGCCATAAAAATTACTTAGACATGACAGATACATGTATAATAATATACTGCTAGCTAATATTGCTAAGCTGTGGATTACTGATATTGATATTAAAGTATTCCTGTCATTGTTTACAATGGCATTTAAAAAAGGAGATACAAAACAATGCAGTTAAAGATAATACATAAATTTAAATACGTATTACATAGTGCGCCTTATTAAAATGTTTGTGGTAAATTATTTTTTTTTTCAAATGTTGTATGAAGATATTATTACTTGTAAATAAGGACAAGGAAAAATTTTTAGCATTTTAAAAGTAACTTCTTCAAGAAGTATGTTTGCACTAACTTTTGATTACTGTAGCATGTTGAAAATTTCATTTGATATATACATGTACTATATTTGCATTTTCATATTTCAGGAATGATGACCTGCAGTCAGACACCAGTAGAAAGTTAATAACTCATTAGGACCATTATTGAAGATGTGACTAAAATTTGTTTAGAAAAGCTACCAAATATGTCCTTGAAAAGTAGAAAAACGACAACAATTCTACATAATGTACCGTATTAAACATAAGCATTGACTGTTTCAAGACCAACTAAATTGGAATTTAGTGTTTTAATGCTGAGAGACGGAGGAATATTAATTGGACAATTAAGCCTCTTTTTCATCAGTATTGAAGTTGATGTTTACCATCTTATAGATATTTTACCGAAGTTAAAATGAATTATAAATATAGGCAGCTGGTCATTTGTGAATATTCTTATCATTGGAGTTTCAAAAAAGGATTTCATTTAAGAAAAAGTGATTTAACGGATGTAATCTGTCGTCTTTTTCATGAAAGATGTGAAAAATCTGCAAAATATAACCAAGGGACAGACCAAAAGATAGAAATATATGATTTAAAGTTGAACTGTAAAGATGACAAAGAGAGAAATTGTCATTTATAAGACTTATGTGAGTGGTTTTTTTATGCTAAATACAGGAAACAGGTAAAAGTTATTGGATATAAATATAAATCCTACCTACAGATATACAAGAGATATATATGTAGGCATACAATTCACCGATGCACCACAAATGGAGTTAAATGTAGTTAGAAAACTAAAAATATGACATTATACATGTACAAGTATGATTGCTAATGAAACAACTCTCCATCAGAAAACATGTACAAATAGTCATGCATTGTCCACCAGAGAGAAGGAAACTCATATTTTGTTATGATTTATATTTCAATTTCATTTCATAACACGGAATACAGGTTTGCAAAAAGTTGAAAAGCATAAAAAAGTGTCTTTATTGCAGTTGTTAGTCATATTGATGTTGGCCTTCAATACTGAGCAAGATCTCTGTAACAGCCGCAGAATGTTTGAACAAAAACATTATGGGTATTTTCTTTGTTTGCATTTACAATGTATATTATGTAGCTGCTATTTTGTACATTTGTACATGTACATACATGTTAATGCATATCTAGTTTGTCTTTATTTGCAAATCAGAAAAATGTGCGTGTTTCCATTTCTTGTCTAAATAAAAATTAGTTAAACCATTGTAAATTTGGTTATAAAAAAATAATTAGATTTTATTGATGGTATTATTTGAATGCAGCATTTTCTGAAACTGTAATAAATAATCTCATATATATATGCCATGATGATTTTTTTTTCAATGATATTGTTATAACATAGTTCGTCTCAGGTTTGTTACGGCCACTGTTTAAAATTTTTGATATAACTAGCCTTATATTTTTTCACTTTGCGTCCATCGTCCGTCGTCGTCGTCGTCGTCTTTTAACTTTTACAAAAATCTTCTCCTCTGAAACTACTGGGCCAAATTAAACCAAACTTTGCCACAGTCATTATTGGGTATCTAGTTTTGAAAATGTGTCCGATGACCCGGCAAATCGACCAATATGGCCGCCATGGCTAAAAATAGAACATAGGGTTAAAATGCAATTTTTAGCTTATAACTCAAAAATTAAAGCATTTAGAGCAAATCTGAAAAATAGGTAAATTTGTTTATCAGGTCAACATCTATCTGCCCTGAAATTTTCAGATGAATCGGACAATCCGTTGTTGGGTTGCTGCCCCTGAATTGGTAATTATAAGGAACTTTTGATGTTTTTGTTACTACTTGAATACTTTTATAGATAGAGATAAACTGTAATAAAATTAACGGTATCAATTTTCTTGCACCAGATGCGCATTTCGACAATACATGTCTCTTCAGTGATGCTCGTGGCCAAAATATTTGAAATCCAAAGCTTATATAAAAGATGAAGAGCTATATTCCAAAAGGTCCAAACAGTATAGCCAAATCCGTGAAAGGAATCAGAGCTTTGCATGAGGGAGATACATTCCTTAATTTATAATAATTTCTATCATTTTGTAACAGCAAATTTTAATAATACAAAAAAAATCCGTATTTTCATGCCATTACCGAAGTACTGGCTACTGGGCTGGTGATAACATCGGGGACTAATAGTCCACCAGCAGAGGCATCGACCCAGTGATAGTAATAAAATTAACGGTATCAATTTTCTTGCACCAGATGCGCATTTCGACAATACATGTCTCTTCAGTGACGCTCGTGGCCAAAATATTTGAAGTCCAAAGCTTATATAAAAGATAAAGAGCTATAATCCAAAAGGTCCAAACAGTATAGCCAAATCCGTGAAAGGAATCAGAGCTTTGCATGTAAACTGCAATAATGTTCAGCAAAGTAAGATTTACAAACAAGTCAAATGACCGAAATGGTCAGTTGACCCTTTTAGGAGTTATTGCTCTTTATAGTCAATTTTTAACCATTTTTCGTAAATCTTAGTAATCTTTTACAAAAATCTTCTCCTCTTCACATAGACCAAGTTGAACGACACAGGCTCTTTAGAGCCTCTTGTTTAGTAAAACTACTGAATATTTCTTGAATAATATTCATCTGATTGAATGAACTAATTATAATAAATTTAAGTAGTGTCACATTCGGCTTAGCAAGTAGACCCGATACATGATATTACATTCACATGAGTATATTGGTAATTAGTTGCTTTCGCTAATTTTACTTTTAATGGTCAGTTGACCCCTTTAGGAGTTATTGACCATTATAGTCAATTTTTAATCATTTTTCGTAAATCTTAGTAATCTTTTACAAAAATCTCCTCCTCTGAAACTACTTGGCCAAATTAAACCAAACTTGGCCACAAACATCTTTGGGGTATCTAGTTTAAAAAATGTGTCCGATGACCCGGCCAACCAACCAAGATGGCCGCCATGGCTAAAAATAGAACATAGGGGTAAAATGCAGTTTTTGGCTTATGACTGAAAAACCAAAGCATTTAGAGCAAATCTGATATGAATTAAAATTAATTAACAGGTCAAGATCTATCTGCCCTGAAATTTTCAGATGAATCGGACAATCCGTTGTTGGGTTGCTGTCCCTGAATAGGTAATGTTAAGGAAATTTTGCTGTTTGTTATTATCTTGAATATTTTTATAAATAGAGATAAACTGTAAACTGCAATTATGTTCATCAAAGTAAGATTTACAAACAAATCACTATGACCAAAATGGTCAATTTGACCCCCTAAGGAGTTATTGTCCTTTATAGTAAATTTTTAACAAATTTCATAAAATTTGTAAAGGACAAGGTATGATAAGGGGCATTTTTGGCCCCCTCTTCAAATGACTTCATATTCAATCCATCACTAGTCTATGCATAGTGACTTAAAAAAATGTTGAACATTTTGTGTTTATGTGACTATTTGGTTGCCTAGCAACGGGTTTTATAAAACGAACTATAATATCAATCTTTATTGCAATTGCCAAAGGAAAAGACTTCTAAATCTATTAAAATGAATGGTGATGTGTTACCAAACACTTGAATATTTACTATTGTTGGGTCTATCATTTTAAAAAGTTCTTAATAGTAACCTAGCAACCACAATGTTGCCTAGTGACCACACAAAAGTACTTTTTAGCTCACCTGTCCCGAAGGGACAAGTGAGCTTATGCCATCACTTGGCGTCCGTCGTCGTCTGTCGTCTGTCGTCTGTCGTCTGTCGTCGTAAACTATTTCAAGAATCTTCTCCTCTGAAACTACTGGGCCAAATACTTTCAAACTTTAACTGAATGTTCCTTAGGGTATCTAATTTATAAATTGTATCCGAAGTTTTGATCTATCAACAAACATGGTCGCCATTGCTAAAAATAGAACATAGGGGTCAAATGCAGTTTTGGCTTATAACTCAAAAACCAAAGCATTTAGAGCAAATCTGACGAGATAATATTGTTTATCAGGTCAAGATCTATCTGCCCTGAAATTTTCAGATGAATCAGACAACCTGTTGTTGGGTTGCTGCCCCTGAATTGGTAATTTTAAGGACATTTTGCTGTTTTTGGTTATTATCTTGAATATTATTATAGATAGAGATAAACTGTAAACAGGAATAATGTTCAGCAAAGTAAGATTTACAAATAAGTCAACATGACGGAAATGGTCAGTTGACCCCTTTAGGAGTTATTGCCCTTTATAGTCAATTTTTAACCATTTTTCGTAAATCTTAGTAATCTTTTACAAAAATCTTCTCCTCTGAAACTACTGGGCCAAATACTTCCAAACTTTAATTGAATGTTCCTTAGGGTATCTAGTTTGTAAATTGTATCCGAAGTTATGATCTATCAACAAACATAGTCGCCATTGCTAAAAATAGAACATAGGGGTCAAATGCAGTTTTTGGCTTATAACTCAAAAACCAAAGCATTTAGAGCAAATCTGACTGACATAATATTGTTTATCAGGTCAAGATCTATCTGCCCTGAAATTTTCAGATGAATCAGACAACCTGTTGTTGGGTTACTGCCCCTGAATTGGTAATTTTAAAGAAATTTTGCTGTTTTTGGTTATTATCTTGAATATTATTATAGATAGAGATAAACTGTAAACAGGAATAATGTTCAGCAAAGTAAGATTTACAAATAAGTCTACATGACGAAATGGTCAGTTGACCCCTTTAGGAGTTATTGCCCTTTATAGTCAATTTTTAACCATTTTTCGTAAATCTTAGTAATCTTTTACAAAAATCTTCTCCTCTGAAACTACTGGGCCAAATACTTCCAAACTTTAACTGAATGTTCCTTAGGGTATCTAGTTTGTAAATTGTATCCGAAGTTATGATCTATTAACAAACATGGTCGCCATTGCTAAAAATAGAACATAGGGGTCAAATGCAGTTTTTGGCTTATAACTCAAAAACCAAAGCATTTAGAGCAAATCTGACGTGGGTAATATTGTTTATCAGGTCAAGATCTATCTGCCCTGAAATTTTCAGATGAATCAGACAACCTGTTGTTGGGTTGCTGCCCCTGAATTGATAATTTTAAGGAAATTTTGCTGTTTTTGGTTATTATCTTGAATATTATTATAGATAGAGATAAACTGTAAACAGGAATAATGTTCAGCAAAGTAAGATTTACAAATAAGTCTACATGACGGAAATGGTCAGTTGACCCCTTTAGGAGTTATTGCCCTTTATAGTCAATTTTTAACCATTTTTCGTAAATCTTAGTAATCTTTTACAAAAATCTTCTCCTCTGAAACTACTGGGCCAAATACTTCCAAACTTTAACTGAATGTTCCTTAGGGTATCTAGTTTGTAAATTGTATCCGAAGTTATGATCTATTAACAAACATGGTCGCCATTGCTAAAAATAGAACATAGGGGTCAAATGCAGTTTTTGCTTATAACTCAAAAACCAAAGCATTTAGAGCAAATCTGACGTGGGTAATATTGTTTATCAGGTCAAGATCTATCTGCCCTGAAATTTTCAGATGAATCAGACAACCTGTTGTTGGGTTGCTGCCCCTGAATTGATAATTTTAAGGAAATTTTGCTGTTTTTGTTTATTATCTTGAATATAATTATAGATAGAAATAAACTGTAAACAACAATAATGTTCAGCAAAGTAAGATCTTCAATTAAGTCAATTTGATCAAAATTGTCAATTGACCCCTTAAGGAGTTATTGCCCTTTAAAGACTTTTTTCACAATTTGTTCATCATGTTGACTTACTTTAAAAAATCTTCTCCTTTGAAACTGCTGTATCAATTTCAGCCAAACTTAGGCTAAATGAGTTTCAGAGTATCTAGTATAAATATTATATTTTATTTCCTTGTATGTCAAGAAACATAGCTCCTATGGCTAAAATAGAACATAGGAGAAAATGATTATTTTTTTGGCTTTTGAAGAAAATAGGACGATCCAAAAAACATTTAAATAAATTGAAAAGTTAAAATAATCATTAATGAGAGATTTAACCAAAAGAATTAAGGTGAGCGATTCAGGCTCTTGAGAGCCTCTTGTTTTTTATCCAATGCTATCCATAAAAAAAAATGAAAAATTCAAATGTTTTTATACAACTCATATTAAATCGACTCCTATATTGATATATTTAGTAACAATGTTTGCATGAAAAAACAATTTGATTTTGTATCTGTATAATCCGTCAAATCAACCCGAGTTTTCCTTAGCAACGCATAGTTAGTTTTAAGTAAACAGTTGAAGAACATTTAAAAAGATGTTTAGTGTCACTGAGGGTAACTGTTAAGCTTGAAACGTAGAGCTAAATGATATTTATGAGTACCTTTAGTGCAGATGTGCAATTCTAATATAATTCTTAATTCAGTGTTTCAATGGTTACACAGGAACGTATCCATGATATAATATCTTGCTTAGCAACCATCGCAAATCAGATAAAATAATTCTTATGCATATCTAAGTATGTATTTTCATATAAAAGAGAGACAGCAGATACATATTTTTTTAGTTTTGCATACTGTATAATAATCTAGGATTCTTTGCTGCTAACAACAGCCTTATGACATGTACCCCCCCCCCCCCTTCCCATCCCTCTATTGTCATTTTCAAAACAAAATCAATTGTGCATGATCTGATGAATAGACAATGTTATTTATGACTATATGGTTTCAATTAATTTCCGTATTTTTTTCTTCGCCCAAAGATTAAATAATTTAACTTAAATAAATGGAGAATGTGTCCATTGACATAGGGACTCAGTTGATTCCCCCGCTAACATATAAAGTTATACAGAGACATATCTCAAGAATTTAAAAAGTGACGCTACTAAAATTTGAACTTAAACTGAGTTTTGTGGCAATAATCATTATATATGCATTTCATAACATTGAATTGAGACAAACTCAAGATAGAGATCGGAAGAAAAAAATCAGCATTTTTTTTTTCATTTGTAAAGGAGCATAACCCTAGAATAGGAAAAAGAAATCACAAAAATTCATACTGGGTCTGTGTTTTGTGGTAATAAGCATTGTTTATAAGTTTCATAACATTTGGTTGAAGCAAACTAAAGTTAGAGAACGGAAACGAACAATTCAGCAAGTTTGCTTTTAGTACAGGGGCATAACTCTTGAACTGGAAAAGTGGCGCCATCAACATTCAAACTCTATCTGCATTTTGTGGTAATAAACAGTGTGTATAAGTTTTATATCATTTGGTAGAGAAAAACTAAAGTTGGAAAACGGAAACGAAAAATTCAGCATTTTTTCCTTTTGTTAAGGAGCATAACTCAGTAAACTCTAGTATCAAGTGACGCCAGCAAAATCGAACTTGACCTGTGTTTTGTGGTGATAAGCATTGTGTATAAGTTTCTTAACATTTGGTTGAAGCAAACTAAAATTAGAGATCGGAAACCAATTTTGAAACGTACAGACGGACGGACCTATGTATGTATGTATGTATAGACGGAGAAGGGAACAACTTAATGCTCGCTCCGGTACAGAGAGGACGTATGCATGCTCTTTACTACATACGTGGAGCACAAAAAAATAGTTGAGAATTATAAGAGTAGGAATTATTGATGTGTAAACTTGGCTGCTGACTTTCAAAATTTACATAAACGTCCAATTTTTTCAACCTTTTAGTTGTAAAATAAATTTTATGCAGTAAAAAGTAGTACCATTCATATTATTATTTAGAACATTGAGTAAATTGGTGCATACTGTACACTGTGATTGTTAAATTGATCTACATATTGATATTTTTCCACTGGGGCCAAGAGGATAGGGACGATGACTTTGGGTTCTTTTACAGTTTTATTTTCAATCTAAGACAAAAGATGAATATATCATGAAAAAGTATAATAATAACATATATATCTTTGGGCAATCCGGAAAATGATAGGAGTCTAGTGGTTTTAGTCATTTTGTTCAATGCATTTATTATAAATAAGAAGATGTGGTATGGTTGACAATGGGACACCTCTTTACTCAAAAGACCAAAATGACACAGAAATTAACAACCGTACGGCTTTCAACATGATCAAAGCCCATACTGCATTATCAGTTATAAAAGGCCCCGAAATAACAATGTCGAACGATTCAAACGAGATAACCAACGGCCTAATCTATGCAGACAAAAATTAACCAAAAACAAATATGTAACACATAAGCAAACGATAAATTATAGGAGTCGGTTTCACAAAACAAACTTACGACTAAGAATGATCGTAAGTATACTGAATTGTTCATGACTCCCAATCAATCTTAATCGTAAGTTTTTTTTTGTGAAACTGGCTCCTTGCTCCTGACTTGGGACAGGCACATACATAGAGAATGCGGCAGGTTTAACATGTTAGCGGGATCTGAAACCTCACCCTAACCTTGGACAGTGGTGTAACAGTAAAACATAAGAACGAACTATAAAAAAAGGCTAAGATCAATAAAAATACAAATATTACAAATAATTGGACGTGGCCGAGTACGTGTACTTTGTTGTTCCTCATTATCTAAAAGGTGCTTCTCTTGAGTGAGGAAATGTATTTTTCTACATCCCTTGAAAAGATACACAAAATACAAGTTTAGTATACATTGTCTAAAATTGGAATGGACTGGATAGGGGATGTGTCAAAAAGTGAATTTATTTCTTTTACAAAAATTAGTTGTTATCCTTTTATCGATTAACAAGTCGCACACATAGCAGCTTCTCCTTTTATTTTATATTAGAGAAAAGATTCCAAAAAAGAAAAAGTAAAACAGAAATAAAATAAAATAGTCACAGAAAAGATAGTATTATATTTTTTTAACTGAAACTTTTATCATTTTATAATGTCAGCTTTAGCAAGTAACAGCTGATGAGCTTATATACGAGAGTAGACGCATGGATTTTCGTTTAAAAAAAATAAGCATGCATCTGTAATGTATCTTCGGATTTTGAAAGTCGAATTTTGTTGAGATTATTATATAGTATCATATTTGACTTTGTATTTTTTTTAAAGGTTTACAATATTTGCATACACTTAATTAAAGTTTCAAAATTATATCTAAACCTTGCAGTATTTCTTTTTAATACATGTTATATATTTAAAATATTTATAATAAATTTAATGAGTTAAGATTTTTGTTTCTTTAAAATTATTTTTAAACAAATAATTCAAATCATTTCCTGTATTATCCATTGACAGGGGAGGTAATCTTGGTTCTAGTTTTGTTTCCAGGTGAAATCGATTTAAATTTCCAGTTGCCATTTACGTACTATGTACACGGATAAAAAGGGTTATAATTTGGTAGGGTCTTTATTCATTTAGTGTTGTTGAATGTACAGTTTGCTGGTTGTTCTTTGACAACACTGCCACTGACATTTTTCAAAAATGATGCAAAATCACATGTTCCTTTTCTTTGCCCAACTTTTAAAAAAAAACCGTAAACATGATAAAGAACGAAAAAGCTTTTTTTTCCTTCCCGGCATCGAAGTTTTGTAACTCAATCAAGATCACCGGTCTGAGTTAAAATAAGATACTCGAGCAGATTCGGAAATGCAAGTTCGTTCCGGTCCTTGGTTCACACATTATCGACGTTTCCGTAAAAACAAGGAATTTTCAGTGTAGAATTATTGAATTTTGAACATGAGTGGACGCGAGTACCACGAATATATTTAAAACAGTGAATTGTTTCCTTACAACAAACAACACATTAACATATCTTCGTGGTACTCGCGTCCGCTCATAGTTTAAAATTGCTCAAACGGACGGAAAAACTTCGGATTTTCATAAAATTTACGTTTTTCATGAGAAAGAGAGAGGTATCTAATATTTTTTTCACTCGGAAAAAGAAAAGTTATATTGATTTTTTGTTAGATGAGACATTATTCTCTTTAGAAATAGCCATGTTTCTTTGATATTTTGCATTCTAATTTCAACGAAAATGGGGGGCCAGATGTAATAGCTTATCGTACCTTGTCCTTTTTACTAACATTTTCCACTGAAACTACTGAGCCAAGTTCATTTTAGATAGAGATAATTGAAAGCAGCAAGAATGTTCAGAAAAGTAAGATGTACAAACACATCACCATCACCAAAACACAATTTTGTCATGAATCCATCTGCTTCCTTTGTTTAATATTCACATAGACCAAGGTGAGCGACACAGGCTCTTTAGAGCCTCTAGTTTGGTAATACCACTGAATATTTCTGGAATAATTTTCATCTGATTGAATGAACTAATTATAATAAATTTAAGTAGTGTCACATTCGGCTTAGCAAGTAGACCCGATACATGACATTACATTCACATGAGTATATTGGTAATTAGTTGCTTTCCCTTATTTTACTTTTTTAGTCATAATGAGGTGACATTTTTTACAGATGTACATATCTTTTCAATAGATTACGACACATAACGGCAACAAACAGAAACTGAGTATGTCAAAGCAAAGATTTAAATTAAAAGAAATATATAAGATAGAAAACAAATTATCAGCACCTACCAATATAAAAAATGGAGAGGTAATAATACTCTTACACCAATATTGCGATAAAAAGGTGAATATTACATTTTAAATATTGAGATAACTTTGTTGATGATTTACAAGGAGAATATAATCTTAATGTGTTTATAGATACATATAAGTGTTGCCAGTATGACATGAATTCACAATTTTAACAATATCAAAACAAAAACGAATTCTTACTAAAAAAGGTGATTCATATTAAAATCGATTGCAAAGTGTTATTTCATAGGTCTCTAACTTAGACAATTTATTTAAATATTTATCAAATACTAGAGAATTGAATTACTAAATTAAATATGAATGAAAAAGTAAACAAATGTGTAATGTTTTGCTATTTTTACAACTCACCCAGTTTTGATAGTCTATATTCGCTCCTCCGTGTAAACACCATTTTAGTTTAGCCTCGTCCCCATAAGAAGCAGCCTTTAGTAGGTCCTGTACCATATTAAAAAAAAACACATACTTCATCAATGTTGTAGTGGGAATAAATATAACAAAATTAACAGGCTTACCAAATGTTTGATACTGACATGAAATCTGCTTTTAATTTTATATTCCATGAAATACATAGTAAACATTTATTTAATCAGTATAATGCTTTTTTAGCTTAGATACCAGACGAAAGAAAGTGTGACAAAATTTCTGGTTTTCTTTATTATTTTTAAAAGCAAGGACGAAAAGGGAGCAACTAAATATGGACCTCCAACATCCCATTAAATTTGGTAAATTTTAAGGCAAAAGTTCGGTTATTGAATTTTCATTAGTGATATTGGGATTATGACATTAAAAAAATAATATTTTATTTCTTAAATATACCACTCCTATGATTGTAACTAATAACAGTTTATTTTCAAGACAATAAAAAAAGGTAAACACTAAATGGTAAGGAAAATCCCGGTGTGCAACAAGCAACAAGCAAAAAGCAAGAACGAAACAGGAAACGGCTTTCAAACATATACATTTAAAGTTATTTTGTATGTTTCAAAGAAAGACACAGAGAAAAAATGGTTTAACTGAAGTGTCGATATGTTAGTGCACGTGTTTTTGATGAGAACATATATTTTATATGCAGGATTTTTCATTACTAGTATATGATTAAACACATTTTAGATTTACTAGATGCATTTGGTGTGTAAACTAGGGCGATTAACTCACACACTGAATTAAAGTCAGCGACCTAGTTTACACATCAATAAACTCTGGTAAAGTGTGTTGAATCCTTCCAATTCTTAACCCAAACATTTGAAAATTGTAAACAACAATGTTTGATTTATTTGCACCTATTTGCCATCAAATGCACGAATGACATTTTGTAACTTAGCCATTTTAGCATTGAGCCGCCGTATTAACTTTCTTTTTTAATGAGACTATTTGAATAGGATATGTGCTAAAAACGGAATATTCTTCATCTTCAGAGAATCATTCGTATGTCGTCTTAAGACGTCAAGCTCACTAACGAAATTTCGATGATAAATTATCATTTTGAAATTTTAAATAAAATTTATCAGTTAATCATTACAATAGAAATAACAGTTATGTTTTCCTATCTTGATTTGTCTGAACCTTATGATCCCATGCATCTGCAGGATAATCATTGAGTAGATCAAAATGAAGGTAACACAAATATTTTTTGGTAACATAGTATATTCAAGAGTTAACTGTCTAGAAGACCGCGGGACCGGCAACGTCTCGGAAGAAACATTGTTACCAGGGTCGACGTCACAACGGCGACATCACCTTACCTTTTTCTTAGTAACTAGTAAACGTCAAACTACAAAGCTGTTGTGTATTTTATCAGAGTTATATTATAAGATATCGTCCCCACATTAACCAAGGCAAAATGCTGACAAACCAATCCATTTTAATCATTTGTAGATATCCAAAGATACTATTAAATGAAATGTGTATAGGTATTTTTTAAAGAGACATGCACCAGAGAAGAAAGCTGTGTAGTTAAGGGCCTTCCTCTTAAAATCTTGTGAAAAAGTAATGATTTTATTTGTAAATGCTGTGTAGATAAATCTCTTATTGTTGTGCCCCCTAAGTAAGTTCCATTATAGTGTAGATATCAGTCGCGTTTTTATGACTTGCAGTCCAGTGAAAGGGCGTGGATATAATCTTATCAGAACAGATTAAGATATGTAATTAAAATATTGCAGTTGTTAGAAGCACGGGTCAATTCTTCTTACTCACGAAGATGTCAACATAACTGGTCTATTACATCGGAAATGATATGTATTAGCTTAAATTGGCCTTTTAGATAATACAAGACTAGATAAAACATTATTTTGGTCACACATTATCATTAAACAACTTCGAAAACATCGTTCAATTAACGTATGATACAAACATTTCAAATATAACATATTTAACTTAAAGACAATGGTTGGATTCTGAAGCGATTTATCATTAAAAAGTAAATTGTAACTGTAAAGGATATTCACAAATTTTAAAGTTTATTAAAAATGTGGTGAATAACGTGAATTTATCATAAAAACTTAGTTGGAGTGGTCTCATAACTTTACCAAATTTACCAAAAACATTTTTTTTTCATTTTATAACTTTTGATACAATATTTCAATTTGCAGATTTGTTACCTATCCGTGAAAATAAAACAGAGCTACTATAAAACGAAAGTAACAATGAAAACAAATCAGGCAAATTAGAAGGAATGTTTGTCCTACAAATTCAACAGGCAGTTTAGCTCTTCATTAGATGTCAACTAAATGTGTTCCAAACTGCACTGTAGGGCATGGATATGACCAATAAACACAATGAGAGACACTATCTTTGCCAATTATGCAGTTATTCCAGTCCATTAAAGTCGTAAAATCAAAACCTTCTTTTGCATTTGGATTTGTCATTTCACTAATCAGTTTGATCAAAAAGCACAGTAATGGAGGATTGTTTTATTTATCTTCAGGTAAAATTGGTCCATGCTAGAATTGGCAATCACAAGATAATGTAACAAGTATTTCATATATGTTTTGACCATTGTTTTATTATGGTTCGTTTCTGTGTGTGTTACATTCTAACGTTGTGTTTCTGTTGTGTCGTTTGTTTCCTCTTATATTTGAATGTGAATTCACATTACTATAAGACGTGGGACGGTTCTTTTCTATCCCAAATTCATGTGTTTAGTTTTGATGTTATGCTTAGTTCGTTTCTGTGTGTGTTACATTTTAATGTTGTGTAGTTGTTCTCTAATGCGTTCTCCTCAGTTTTAGTTTGTAACCCGGATTTGGTTTTTTCTATCGATTTATGAGTTTAAAACAGCGGTATACTACTGTTGCCTTTATTTATCACCTTTCAATGTTTAAGTTTGCCCAATTAGCACATTGATTGAGACCTTTGCTTTACTTTTCATTAAACACCCTTAGTAACTAATGATCATAATTACACTGGTGTGTCCCCACAACAAAATGTATCAATAGTCAAAAGGTAAACACGCAAATTACCAGTTAAATACTATCATACAACCATGTCTACTAAGTTATTCCATGGTAAAGTGTGTAATTAATACACCATTTAAATTTAATTTACCTCTCCAAGCTGTATACTTCTTTCTTTTGATTCCATTGTAACAAATCTGTAAACAAAGCTGATATCAATGTAAATTGACAATGTTGCCTTTTGTTTTCTTCTATTTTACTCATATAATAGAAAGATTTAAATGAATTTTATTGAAACTGTTATCTATGTGAGAGAAATTAAGATCTTTTTCCTTATAAATTCATAAAAAAGAAAAGAAATAAATCTATTTATATCACGCAGCAAAATTGAAATAAATATAATGTTACATGTGTAAGAGAAATTAAAATATGTTTCCTTCTAAGCTTCATCAAAAAGAAAAGAAAAGACATAAATCTATGTACATCACGAAACACAATTTAATGAGATTTGTTTACTTTCACGCTTGAAGTACTTTAAATTTGATGTTAGTTGAAAACAAACAGTAAAAAACAAAATAAATATATACTAATGTCAATGAAAAAATTAGTAGTTTATGCAATACTCATCCAGGTTTCAAGTGTCTATATAGTACTAAAGTAGGATTGATTAATTGGTTCATATTTTTTAACGTAATTTTCCACACTATTCTGCTATTTCGTGGCGGTTAGTTTTATTAAGTGTAGGAATCCAGAGTGCGCAGGGAAAATAATCACAATCAAATACACAGTATTATAGACATGTGTATCTGATTGGTTACACATTGATACATAAAATAAGTTAAACATTGATTAGTCAACAATAAAAATTTACCTCAACTAGACCTTATCATACGTTCCACCATTTTTAATGATCGAATCAATATTGACTTGTGCAAACACAATAGGCTTATTTCGTGTTTACCTTTAATTGACACTACACACTTGTATTTAAATACTGTTATTGTTATACATATCATTGGTTCTTGGTGTTGTCGTCAAATAAGAGGTATGGTAAATGAATTCATTGATCACTGCTTACTAAACACGAAATATATATTAGAGAAATAGTTTTTCATTCTCTCTTTTTGAAGTATATATAGCCAATAATAAAGTGTCCTTTTTTGTGTGGACACCAGTTATAATTTTGTGTTAACATTATGTATAATGTTGATAAAGTCCTAAAATCTTACTTATTATTAAGCCATATTTCCTATTACTGCTATTAAGCATTTTTATTTTGTGATGTTTTTTTTCAATTTTGTATTTAGCTTTGCCTAAGTACTGGTTACAATTGATGTCTGAAATAGAAAAAACGAGTTCAATATATCAATGTTTAGGCTTGAATCTTTTGTATTTTAAATGTGACGGGCACGAGGTATATTTCTGTTTCAATTTTAATGAGTAACCGATTAGTTTGTTTCGATAACTGCTACATGTGCTAACGTCAAATCTATTTCAACTTTAGTGAATATCAATCTCATTAAAAAACAGACCACATTTTGCAATCTTAAATATTTCATTTTGAGGTTTAAAATATTCTGGGCTAAACGGTCTGTACTCTTCAATTGTATAAGATTTCTACATACATGTTAAGTAAATCTCATCAAATTAAAGCGAATACTTCAACATAGTATTTCAGTTAATGAAATAATAATATTCTGTAAGACTTGAAACTAAATTAATTGTCAACTTTTCTCTGTTTTAATAAATTCGTCCTTCGTGAGGCGTTCACAAATATTAATGAATAAGTGTTGTTCATGCCTGACGAGCAGTTTGTTTACAAGAGACTCGTCAGTGACACTGATATCAACTAAAGGATCTTAAAACCATGTGCTTCTCACCTGCATCTTCAACAATGGCAACTACTTAGCCAAATCGGCATTTAATAGGAATAAATCTTATTCAGAGTTATTTTAATAATTTCAATCATCATGATCATGTTAACAAATGAAAATAGTATCCTGCTCATAATTATTCTATTTTTTAAAGTTTCTAAACATTTATTATAGCTTTCAAGACAATAAACCAAAAACCAAACAAATCAGAAGGAATATTAAAATTGTCATTAAAGGGCAAACATTCATAAAAGGATTTGAATGACAGTTTTGACGTAAAAAAACACCAATTTAATACTAATTGGTCAGAAAACAATTAAAGTTATATCCACTGCTTACTAATTCTTTAAATGAGAAATATTAAAATTCAGTTTCAAGTTTTTATTCAGGTGTCAAATGATTTCCTTGCGATTTAAAATATGGAAAGCCAACGGGGTAAAAATTCTTAATTCGTAACTTGTCAATTCGTAATTTTGTAACTGTGTAATTTCTAAATTGTTAATTCGTAAATTGTTCATTTGTAACTTGTTACTGTGAAATTCATAATGCTTAATTCGTAAATTGTCAATTTGTAACTTGCACCTTTGTAGTTTCAACATTCTTAATCGGTAAATTGTCAGTTTGTTACTTGTAACTGTGCAATTTCATATTGCTTCATTCGTAAATTGTCAATTTGTAACTTGTATCTTTGTATCAAAATTCAACATTCTTCATTTGTTAATTGTCAATGTGTAACTTGTAGATTTCAAAATTCTTTATTAGTAAATTTTCTTTTTGTATATTGATGTTTTGTAACTTGTAACATGTGAATTGTCGAAGTGTTAAATGTCATCGTTGTATTATGCTAACGATCATTATGACGACAGATGGCGCTCGGCTTCTTCTTCTGTGTATAAGCCTCCTGTAAGTAGGAGCACCGCCATATGGAATATATACCAAAGGAGTTTAAATCGATTATGTACAGCGCATACATATAAAAGATAACAAATAGATAAATACATTGTTTGTTTTATATGGCATGTATAACAGGGACTCGGTTTTATATTGAGGTAACCTCGTATAAACATGTTTGTTTACTGTACTGGTCATCAAACCTGCAATGAGGTGTGTCACTTCCTTTATTAAGGTATATAGATGTGTCGCAGGTACGGGCTTCCTTATCAACTTCGCAAATATATTACTGTCACTTGGCAAGAAATTTCTACTTAATATTTAACCGGGTCAAAACAAGACTAAAAACATGAAATATAAGACGGTGTTGGAAAAATACTAATATTGTCCTGGGCCCGCAAGTGTATAATGGCAGAAATGGTTTGACAACCATCATTCATTAATATTATAATCTCAATATTAAGATTTCAGAAAATAATGTAATTATCTAATGATATGTTTTAATACAAGAAACAAATGGACGAATAGTCATATTTATTTGGCTCCTGAGTAATGAACATAAATCAGGAATCTGATGTACAGTAGTTGTCGTTTGTTTATGTAATTTATACGTGTTTCTCGTTTCTTGTTTATATATATATATATATATATATATTAGACTGTTGGTTTTCCTGTTTGAATGGTTTTACACTAGTAATGTTGGGGCCTTTTATAGCTTGTTGAAGGCCGTATCTTGACCTATAATAGGTTACTTTTATAAATTGTTATTTGGATGGAGAGTTGTCTCATTGGCGCTCATACCACATCTTCCTATATCTATAAAAAATGTTTAATGATATCATATAAGTACTTTGCAAAACAAACTGAATGAAAACTTTTAAATGAGTCACTTAGTTAATGTATACTATTTAATATAGTATATATCAAAACTGTGTTGAATATGCACTATTTTCTAAAGGTACCAGAAAACTTATCGAGGCCCTAAAAGGAGTAGGTTTAGCAAGACCCCTTTTTGGTCCCAAAATATAGCAGTTTTAGAAAATTGTGAAAATGTAATTTTTAAGCTATATTTTGGAAAGCAAAATGCTTCTGCTACATATATATGAGCTGTTTATGACAATACAATACGCAAATATCGCGTTCTGGCATCATTAAGTCGTTCAAAATTACTGAAATCTTCAGAATTTTAACATTTTGGTTAATTTTTAGACGGTTTCCGTCTAAAATGAAAGTGGCCGCATTCGTGTTCATTCATACTATTGAAATGTAAGTTGTATTTGATGATAATACACAACATATATAAAGGTTGAGGATGAACACGGACGCGGCCACTTTCATTTTTGGCAAAAACAATCTGAAAAGTGACGTTTTTTGGCATATTTGATAGATTTTTCATATTTACGCTTGAATCAGAGCGTTTTTAAGGACTAAATCAGTTAAAATCTTTCACATTAACTAATCGAATCAATTGAAATAGACACTTAAGTGTTTAAAAAGTGGCCAAAAACTTTCGTTAGATGAACCTGAAATTTGAGGCCAAAATCGGTCCTTACCGGACCAACTCCTTTGAGATATTGTCAACCGGAATGCGAGAAAAGCGCATATATTTAAATGGTCAGGTCAATAATGGGATATCATATCGTCAATAGTATGGGACCAGTTCACATCTACAATCATCAATAAGCTTGAAAGAATTCAGCGACAACTTCTGAGATTTATAACAGGAGGGTACAAATCCAGAGGAGTTGGTTGCGTCTCAAACACGCTCACCAAACTGAAACTACAAGACATACAGACAAGACGCTCAAGTCAGAAGGTAATATTTCTGACCGTACGAGGTGGTCGTAGTGCAATAGAACCAGACAATTTAAAAAAAAGCTCGTCCAAAAAGAACACTAAATTGCTGTCAAGGGCCCGATTATCAGTCAAGAATTGTTGTGAACAAACATGCAGATAAAAAACTACACGAAGTGTTTTGAGATATCAACGAGTAAAATACAACCATATTCTAACTCATTTTTCGTAAAAACAGTATTCGAATAGAACCACATTGAAGAAGCGTAGTGCGTACACCGAGCGTTGACAGCCGTTCAGAAACTACTCTCGTACATTGTCAATACATCGACGGCGCTCTCTGTACCGTTGTATTATAGCCGGTATTTGTATCCACAACGTTCTCCTACAGATACAGATACAAAATGATCATGATACAAGATCGAAATATACTAGGAGGTGTCCCCTCTATATGTTTTTTAATGACCATGACCGTTAAACTATGAAACTGTTTATTTTTTACTACAAGCGTCACCTACATAAATTTGAGAAAGGACATGGGGAATGCGTCAAAGACACAACAACCCGACCATAGAGCAGACAACAACCGAAGGCCACCAATTGGTCTTCAACTCCCGCACCCGGAGGATTCCTTCAGCTGGCCCCTAAACAAATATGTATACTAGTTCAATAATACCGGACGTCATACTGAACTCCGAATTATACACAAGAAACAAAAATTAAAAATCATACAAGACTAACAAAGGCCAGTGTTTTTTTTTAAATCTCAAACCTCCCTTCCTAATTCTCCCACTTTTAAACAAATTGACGCCCTCTCCCTCTGACTTGTCAGACAACAGATCTTGCCATATCGCCATTTACATGAAAGAGGCAATTATCTCTTATATGCTTACACTAATTATACCCCACGCAACAAAGTTGCGGAGAATGTAATGTTTTGACCCGTCTGTCTGTCTGCCTGTCCGTCCATACGTCAGTCCGTCGGTCCTGTTTCTTGCCATCGCAACTCCTCTCAAAACACATAACAGAATTTCATGATAAAAAGGGCATACTAAGTAGATTTGCATATCGAAAAGATATTACAATTCAATTGTTTTTCTATAAGTTACGCCCCTTCGAACTTATGTGCTTCGATATACCTCTGCAACAGTTTATCGTCCGAAACCCTGAAACCACACCACAGAATTTCATGAAACCTTGTAGATAATAAGGACATACTATGTGTATGTACATATCGACAGGAAATAATGATTCATTTTTTCTTTCTTATACAACTTTTTTTCTTACAGCTATTTTATTTCTCCAGGAACAATGTGGGGACGTAGGGCATGTGAGCGCGCTCACTAAGGTTCTCTAATTTTATTACTCCACGAACATATTTGCACATTATTTGGGGTTTGGCCAAAGGAGTATGTATTTGGTCATTTTTAGAGTAAAATGATAGCCTGGGATCCTGGCTGACTGCTCGACAGAAGAACCAGGCGGAATACAACCTGGTTTGTCAATATAGGATATTAGGATTATATTGTTACGAATTCATTGCAAATTCAGTAGGCATATACATTAATACATAAAATTGAGAGTGGGAATGGGGAATGTGTCAAAGAGACAACAACCTGACCATATAACCGACGACAGCAGAATATAATATATATGTCAGCCCTTTCCTGTCAGAATAAAATGATCCGATAATAGCATTTTATGATTAATAGAAATCGTTTATTATTAGTACCTGGGTTTTTCAGTAATTATGTAGCCTTTTAAAGCCGACTATATGGTATTAGGTTTTGTCATTGATGAAGGCCGTAGGTTCCCTATAGTTGCTTAAATCGACTTTATTTTTACTTCGCGTTGGTGGATAGTTGTCTCATCGACAATCATACGGTTTATTAGCACATCTCCTTATTGTATATACCTGAATAATCCAGTCGTAATATTCCACTGACCAACGATTATTTCATTAACCCCGTAATTAGGAGAGATCAATTACGTTGAGGGACTGAACTAGTCGACGGGATGTTTTTTTTTTATAGTTTCCGTTCTGGAACGAAAGTCCACGTCAGTAAACAAAATAAAACTGGGTTCCTGTAAACATGCAATTTATGTTTTGCTTTTTTCAGAGGCATTTGCTGTAATTAATGGATTAAAATTACTTAGGTATATATTCCACATGGAGGTACTCCGACTTACAGGAGGATAATACACCGAAGAGGAACCCGAGCGCCATCTGTCGTCATAATGATCGTTAGCATAATACAACGATGACATTTAACACTTCGACATTTCACACATCGACAATTCACGAATCGACAAGTCACATGTTACAAGTTACAAAACATCAATATACAAAAAGACAATGTATCAATAAAAAATTTTGAAATCTACAAGTTACAAATTGACAATTAACAAATGAAGAATGTTGAATTTTGATACAAAGATACATGTTACAAATTGACAATTAACAAATGAAGAATGTTGAATTGTGATACAAAGATACATGTTACAAATTGACAATTAACAAATGAAGAATGTTGAATTTTGATACAAAGATACAAGTTACAAATTGACAATTTACGAATGAAGCATTATGAAATTGCACAGTTACAAGTAACAAACTGACAATTTACCGATTAAGAATGTTGAAACTACAAAGGTGCAAGTTACAAATTGACAATTTACGAATAAAGCATTATGAATTTCACAGTAACAAGTTACAAATGAACAATTTACGAATTAACAATTTAGAAATTACACAGTTACAAGTTACGAATTAAGAATTTTGACCCGGTTGGCTTTCCATATTAAAATGGGTCCATTTTCCAATTGATGTGTCGATCAATGATTTCGATAGATTTAAAAGAAAATTAGTAACCCGCACTCCCGTACACTAAATATGATAGTGTGTTTTATGATAATCTTTATACAAGTGTAGGATTAATTTGATGCAATTACATTTTTAAGATTTTTTACCTTGATAATTCTTGTAATTGTTTCTTTATTTGAACTATATTGTGTTGTGTGATACCGCATAATTGTTTCCTATTTCCTAAAATATTTAGTTTCTATTTGATTTTATTAAAAAAAAAAGGAAAGTAATTTGCTACCTCTGAAGAAACGTCGACTTCTAGTAGTATTTAATAGTGTATGTGACACTGCTAAGGATGTGAAATACCGTTTTCAATAAGTTTTCTACAGGTAGAGCCAACTGTACTAATCAAATCTATGCATCTATGAAAGAATTTAGTAAAAATTAAATAGTAATTTATGGTAACGACATCCCTGACTTTTAAATAATTTACCAGTTATGCATTGATAACGCTCGTTAAAATCTATGTTATCACTACAATTATGAGTATAATAAACGTGTTGGGATATATAAACACCGTCTGATTGATGCAAAGGAAAATCGCTGTCTGAAATAAAAAAAAATAAAGAGAAGGAAAAATCGTATCTTTTGTCGTAAATGATAGTATGGAGTTTCCCTTTAGAAATTTAAATGTCTAAATCTAGAAAAAGACAACTACTGCTGTTTATGTTAGATTCAGTTAAAGTAAGTTCCTCTGGGTAAATTTCGTTAGTATATTTAGAGACATTTTTTAATGTTTTTTGTTGAATTATGTGTTATGTCGTATCATTTGTTGCATTTATATTTATAAAATTGCCTTTCAAAAGAATCATTGTCATATTTCCGAACATTAAGGTGATACTTATTGTTAATTTGCATTGCCGTGTGACGAGTCTCTGTGTTTAGAACGTCGAATTATCATGGATTAATGTTTGATGTCTCTGTAAATGTTTCGGTTGGATATTTTCTTATGTCTTTTCGTTTGTGGTCCAAATGATTTTAAAATTGGCATACTATCATTGTCATGAACATTTTTGTAAAAAAAAAAGTATGAAGTCGAGATTTCATATTTGATACGTAATAAACTCGTCATAGATACCAGGACTAAATGTAGTATATAACGCCAGACGCTTTTCGTCTACAAAAGACTCATCAGTGACGCTCGAATAAAAAAAAAGTTTAAAAGGTCAAATAAAGTACGAAGTTGAAGAGCAAACGAGTCACTGTATTTGATATCCAGTTCACGTTGATTTGCTATGTTCATGGTTTTCAAAATTGAGTCGACAATTAAATTATTTGTTTGTGCGTTTTTCTGTGTTTGTGTTGTATATTTGTCAAGTAATGTTCCAGTGAAAGTTTCTAACATTGTTATAAAGCGGGAGGTTTTGAAAGTCAGGTTCAACCCTCATATGTTTCTTATAATGTCCTTTACCAGGTCCGGAATATGGCAGTTGTTATCAAATAGTTCGGTTCTGTGTGCGTTGGCGCTGTTCCTGTTGTTCCTTTGTTGTCATTTTGTAGTTGATATGCTGCTCTCGGTTTTATTTGTAACATAGCTTTTTTTTTTCTCAATCGATTTATGAACTTTAAACACCGGTACCCTAATGGTACCATAGAATTTCACCACAACATCCTGAAATTAATCTGAACGTTAGCGTTAGCATACAAACATTTTATTCTGTATCTGTCTTTTTCTCTGAATGGAGAGAAATATGAAACATTACATGTTAGGTTTGTTGCTTTTTTTTTAAGGAAACCAAAATCTTCTCTTGTAGATCAACAGTTAATTTTGCAAAGCGACTCTTACTTAGTCACTTGCATATCTAAAGGGATGGATTTTTCCTGTACCTTAAATTAGTTTGAAAAAATTGTAGAAGCAATTACCCTATCTGTACCACTTAATGCTCTTCAACTTTGTATTTTGTTTCGCTTTTTAACTGTTATGATCTGAGCGTCACTGATGAGTCTTATGAAGAAGAAACGCGCATCTGGCGTATTAAAATTTAAATCCTGTTACTTGGAATAGTTTTTCATTCTCTCTTTTGAAGTATATATAGCCAAAAATAAAGTTTCCTTTTTTTTTTGACACCCATTATAATTTGGTGTTAACACATGTAAATCTAAGGAAATGACTGTTTATTACATGTATTATATCTGAGTTATTCTCTTTTTGAGGATTTTTATGCGATGAACAAAATTGTCATCGTTGAATATCATATACCTCGTATACTGAGCTTTGGTGTCATTTTTGTTTGGTTAGTTAATTGAAGCGTTGTCTTATCGGCATACATCAAACCATACCGTTGAAATGTACTAAATAAATATTGAACAAAAATCAATGATTTATACATTGACATTTTCTGAAGCATTACTGGACCATGTAGTTTATCCAAGAGTGATCATGCATTCACCTGACAAATATGAGGTTGTGAATTAGAGCTACGTTTATGGCAAGGTGTTATCGACTACGATCTCATTTTTAAACTGTTGCCCGTTTTCCTTTCTAAGGTCGATGGTTCTACCTGGGTTCTTATCTTCCTCCTTTTATAAGAACTGGTCGTCAAGATATAGAAAAGGAAGCTAAAATTGCGTACTATATCATGACCAAATACTAAACTAAAGCATTACATGTTGATAAATGTATGCCCTCATAAACCAAATTGATGTTGAGATAAAGGCAATATATGGGAATTAGAGGTAATATGACAACAACTAAAAACAAATGAAAAAAATCTTATTTTATCTTATAATTACATTAACATCATTTAGAATTTGGACTACATATTTCCCTATTTTATAAATATAAGCGTTGTTGCAATGATTCTTATGTAATACTAATTAACAGACAAGCCATAAAAACACAAACAAAACAATAGATAAAAGACATTCTTTTTTTAATGTTTTCGCTGATATTTTATACAAGTTTGTAAATATTAAAAAAAAATATTTGAATATTTTTCATGAAACTGTCATTGCTAAAATCGGAAATATGTTCTGTTTTCTATGATTATTTACATTTTAGCTGTCATAAACACACGAGATATTTGAAAATTAAAATATCGGTAATCATACGAAAATGCAAATGAAATTTCTTGGTAAATTGCTCAAATATGTACTTTATTATATTTATTAATGTAAAATATAAAAGTAGACAATGGATGACCTTCCTCTAAATTCTGCCTTTGCGTGGAAAGACATCGGTTAATTTAGCAAAAACAAAATATACAACATATACATTTGTACTAGACTGAATATAACGGTTAAAACACGTCGCCTAAAACTATCAATGATGCTGTTAATTAAGATCATGTTAAACATCAATTCAAATATCGTATCTTTAAAACAAAGTTATTGGTTCTTAATAGGGAAGAAGATAAAAGTAAGCAAGTAAATTGTTTTATTGACCAATTGTTTTAGAAGGGTAGACGGGAAAAAGCTGAAGTAAGAAATATTATCAAAAATACAAAACTCTAGGCAATAATTGTCCAAATCTCAAACCGTAAAAATATAAGAAATACATTGTTCCCCCGTGGACAATCAGTCATTATGAGTGACAGTGTTCTCACAAAAGAAAATTAGTATCGAGGACAAAAACAATAAAATAGTTATAACATTTAGCAAAACATGAATGATGATAATGTCGGATTTCAGCGACTTAACAGGCATGTTACCGAAAACGACTTAAGCCAAAGTCAGATATCAGACTAAGCATTTGGCGTTTCCTCTGCTATTCTTAATACTTAAGATATATTTTGTTTACAATTCACTCAAATATCAAAATATCAAAATACTAAAATTAATATTGAAATCATGGAAAAAATATTCAAAAGGTGGATTCAAGTAGATATGCATATATTTATTTTATTTAAAAAAAATGTCGTTTAAGAAAAAAGTAAAAACACAAAAATACTGAACTCCGAGGAAAATTCAAAAAGGAAAATCAAAAATCAAAAGGCAAAATCAAAAGTCCAAACACATCAAACGAATGGATCACAACTGTCATATTCCTGACTTGGTACAGGCATTTTCTAATGTAGAAAATGGTGGATTGAACCTGGTTTTAGAGCTAGCTAAACCTCTCACTTGTATGACAGTCGTATCAAATTCCATTACATTGTCAACGATGTATGAACAAAACAAACATACTCAAAGAGTAAAAATGTCAAAAATAGGGGTACAACAGTCAATATTGTGATATCATCTTAATATCACTACATAAACAACAAATGTAACAAAGTAGCACAAAAAGGCATACATCAAATTTAACATTCTCATTTTGCTTTTCTTATACGGCTGAATTTATCTATGTAAAGTCTACCCATAAATGAAAGAAGGTTTTCATTACTGGTGTAAAATTGCGCGTTTGAAATTCGCACAGGTAGACATAAAAATAATTTTGTCGTATGACGGCATACATAAATGCAGACTCACGTAAAGTAGATATAACAAAAAACAGACTTACAGTAAAAATAATAAATAAAATAATGGTGTGGTTCAAAGTATGACGGGACACATAAGTACAGTTTCACGTCAAATACGGCTGAATTTATCTATGTAAAGTCTACCCATAAATGATAGAAGGTTTTCATTACTGGTGTAAAATTGCGCGTTTGAAATTCGCACAGGTAGACATAAAAATAATTTTGTCGTATGACAGCATACATAAATGCAGACTCACGTAAAGTAGATATAACACAAACCAGATTTAACAGTAAAAGTAATAATAATAAATAAAATAATGGTGTGGTTCAAAGTATGACGGGATACATAAGTACAGTTTCACGTCAAATGTATATCATAAAAAACAGACTAAACAGAAAAAGTAGTCTTATTGAATAAAATAGTTTAGTCATTCATAGTATGTCAAGATCCTTAAGTAAAAGTAATATCAATAAATGAAATAATTTTGCCGTTCAAAGTATGTGGTTTTACGTAACCACAGAGTCACTTCAAATGAATATCTAAAAAAGACATATAAAAGAATACTATAATATGTAATTAAGATGATGACAAACGTCAGTACGCAAAATCTATACTTCAAGACCATCTTGTATTATTTGTGAAGTTGATACGGAATATTTATCAACAAGTTCTGGGTATCTTCCGATGAACTTTTTTAGAAAAAGGACGAGACGTTCTTTGACATACCCCTGGTTCATCAATTTTCTGCTCAGACACTGGTGACGTTTTACAAAGTCTGAATAGGAGCTGCAAGCCCTTGAATACCTAATAAGTTGGGAAATGTATATTCCATATGCAGGTGAAGTTGGTATATTACTACTATGTTGGGGGAAATTGATAATTTCAAAATTAAAATCGTCTCGTTTGTCATAGATTCTGGTACTGAGATGACTGTGTATGTCAAATTCGAGGTATAAGTCTAAAAATGACGCAGAGGAAGCCGTGTCAGTGGTCTCTTTAATTTCTAGTTCTGGTGGGTATATTAATGGAATCCAATCAGAAAAGGTCGGATTGTTAATGGAAAGAACATCATCAATATATCTGAAAGTGAAATTAAATAACCTGGCTGCTTTGATCTTCTTGTTTTTGACAAGTGTCTGAAGGAACTCCGATTCATATGAAAATAAGAAGAGGTCGGCAAGGAGAGGCGCACAGTTCGTTCCCATAGGAATGCCGACAATTTGTTGAAAAAGTCTACCTCCAAATTCAACAAATATGTTGTCAATAAGAAACTCCAGCATACTGATCACTTGTTCCTCTGTGTAGTATGTTTTACTCTTTTGTTCCTTATTAACAAAATATGCCTTATGGTATCCCAAAGTGATAAATTTATAGCGTATGCTACCATTTTTATGATGAAAAGCATTGTGAATTATTTCTTTTAGACGGGTTTTCAATTTCACATGGGGAATGGTTGTATACAAGGTTGAAAAATCAAAAGTTTTAATAGAACTAATTTCAGAAAAAGACCGAGATTTAAAATTATCCAGAAGTTCTTTAGAGTTTTTCAGAATCCACATATGGTTAATACCACTACGTGAGTAAACAGTTTCACAGTATATCTGAAGACCCTCTTTAACTGCGGACAGAATTTTAGTCAATCTAATGGACAAGTCTTTAGTAGAACAAGCAGATGAGCCGGCAATGTACCGTTGTTTGTACGGAATTTTGTGAAGTTTAGGTATCCAATACAAACAAGGTAAGTCCTCCGATTTGTTGTTCAATGCAATGTTCATAGAAGCCATGAAGGACTTATGATTCGCCAAAATCTCATCCTTGTCAAATGATATGTTTTTGTATGTGGGATTACCTGAGTGTTCATTTATTCCTAATTCTTTTATAAGACACTCGTAGTAATACGATTTACATACAAAGACAATATTATTTGAAGCTTTGTCCGCAGGAACAACAACATACTTATCTTGAAGAGATGATAGACATTTCACAGCCTCTTTGTCACTGAAAATGGACTTAGGTCGATCATTCACACAGTTTTTCAACTTATGAATGCGACGTTTTATCAGAGACCTGATTGTTTTGACCCATTCTGACAAAGTGTCCAGTTGCACTTCTTCTCGCTTAGCCCATGCTCTGGCGTAGTTCTCAATGGAATCCATAATTATTTTGAAGTTATGGTTCCAATTGATGTGTTGGGGTTCTCTAAACTTAGGACCACGAGAAATCACCTTTCGGAGATTTTCATGTTGAATTATGTTTAGATCCCCAGTAATAACATGGCCAGAGGGGCTGTAATTGTAAGGCGAGTTGGAACAGTCACATGTCAGAGGTTTATTTAGGTATTGTTCTAAATCAAGGTCCTGTAATGCTTGTTTATAGTTAAATATTTTGGGTGCAATGGTTTTGGTGTAACTGTAGGATACAATAGGAACAGACTGATTTTGAAAATAAATAGGAATTTTAGATGTTACCTCCTTGTGATGTAGAACGTTGCTGGTGTTGATTGCATCAATTCCTCTATTGTTAAAGTGAACAGGAAGGAATTACATCACAAATTATACTTACAAGTCTGTATATTGGAGAAAATGTATTAGTACCTCCTTTGTCAAGTGAATAATCTCTCAAACATTTTAGAAAATTAACCGGCAGTGAAAAAAGAATAGTTCTAATGTAATGTAACCCTAACGGATGATGCAGATGAGAAAGAAGGTCATCAAAGCTTCCAGAGGCCGATCTCGATTTGGAAGACTTTTTTACATTAGGCCGATAGTAATGTTTTTGTCCAGGACTACGTTGGTTTCGTAAGGTAGTATTAAACAAACTCATTACATTAACATCACTGCAGGCTGGACTTGACAAATTTCCTACTCCTTTGACATTATCATTGCAACCATATGGCATTGCAGTACCTAGTTCCATTATCCAGAAATTTTCTCTATCTTTTCGGAAAGGAGTACTAAGTACTGGACTATTTCTGTGGTGATAAATTTTCTCGATGATGCGTACTTTCATAGATAACGAAGGATCATGGTCCGGTTGATTAAAGTGGTTATAAAGAACCCTGAATTGCGGATCTTTATTATCAGACCGGTGTTGATTCATCCTTTTACGTAAAGTTTGTCGAGTTTCACCAACATAAAGTAGTCCACACAAAGAACATTCGATTCCATACACTAAATTTTCCGTGGAACAGTCCAGAGGTTCGAAAGATTTAGTATAATACGTTTTTCCTGTTAAGTTACTGGTGAAATCAGGAGTCGTGATTAACATATCACATGTCTTACACGTGCTCCTTTTTCCTTTTTTGTGTTTACAAGAAGAAACGATAGGTGTTGATTCACTTGTAGCAGGTATATTCAAACAGTCGAAAATATTAACGGAACATGGCTTTCATTTATGAAAAGTATCTGAATTTTTAAAGCAGTAATTACCTTCTGGCTGAACGTACGTCAAATCAGGGGTATCCCGGAGGATATTCCGTGGAACACACAAATCAAATGCTACAGTGTTCCGTGTAGCAAAAGGGGACCTTGGTAACCCGGGCGACGTCCCAGCCGGTTTGTTCTTAGTATTATTTGTATTCATCATGCATAAAGCTACCAAGTTAATGATGCCCTCGGGGAAAAATCCACCAGCAGTAAAGTTTCTTCTAGGAAGAAACTTGACATCGACTTGGTTGTAGTAAAAAGTAAAAACACAAAAATACTGAGCTCCGAGGAAAATTCAAAAAGGAAAATCTAAAATCAAAAGGCAAAATCAAAAGTCCAAACACATCAAACGAATGGATAACAACTGTCATATTCCTGACTTGGTACAGGCATTTTCTAATGTAGAAAATGGTGGATTGAACCTGGTTTTATAGCTAGCTAAACCTCTCACTTGTATGACAGTCGTATCAAATTCCATTACATTGTCAACGATGTATGAACAAAACAAACATACTCAAAGAGTAAAAATGTCAAAAATAGGGGTACAACAGTCAATATTGTGTTATCATCTTATAATCACTACATAAACAACAAATGTAACAAAGTAGCACAAAAAGGCATACATCAAATTTAACATTCTCATTTTGCTTTTCTTATACGGCTGAATTTATCTATGTAAAGTCTACCCATAAATGAAAGAAGGTTTTCATTACTGGTGTAAAATTGGGCGTTTAAAATTCGCACAGGTAGACATAAAAATAATTTTGTCGTATGACGGCATACATAAATGCAGACTCACGTAAAGTAGATATAACAAAAAACAGACTTACAGTAAAAATAATAAATAAAATAATGGTGTGGTTCAAAGTAGAGTATACTTTAATTTGTTATTTTATAAAAAAAAAAAAAAAAAAGATAGACGAAATGTGTTATGAAGTCTATATGATGTATTAGTACCTGTACCTAAACATGTTCCTTTTATCTGATTTTATTATATTTCCTTTTAAATGTAATGTAAATATTAGCTACCTTTTGTTTCATTTAAATGATCAATAATCATGCTAATCTATCGGTTAAAGAAAAATAATTCCAGCTCTTTGAAATGTTCTCTATCCAATTTTTGTTATGAGTCTTTACAGATGCATAGTACATAATACTCTATTGCAATTGAATATGAACAAAGGCAATAGTAGTATACCACTGTTCAAAGTCATAAATCGGTTAAGAGAAAACATATCCGGGTCACAGATCAAAACTGAGGGAAATATATCAACTATAAGAGAAAAACAAAAGATCAACAGAAACACTGAACTGCATCAAAAACAAACATCAAATAAAAAAAATTAAAAGATACATACATTGTTTAATTGTATTAACTTGTATTCATAAAGTTATCATATCGTAACTTTTGATGAAACAATTATTATCACATGAACTTAGTCCCATAATATCAGCAAAGGATATTTTTTGGAACTTATCTTGGTGCTTCCATATATCGCATCTTAAGTGTTACTTTTGACATCTATCTTAAACAGGTTTGTGACTTACATTGAGAGTTGTCTAATCGACATTAATTATACCACATCTTCTTATATCAATTTCCTATTCAAAATTTTTAATCGGCTAATTGTTTGGGACTTTTAAGGGGAATGCAATATATTGTCAAAATTTTTACTGTAATTGTTGAAAACTCTTATCATGTTTCTAGTTTTTGGGATATTACGGCTTGCTTTGTTTCCTTCGATGATAAATAATAAGGTTTTTTTTTAAAGTATGATACAATTTTAATATCTGATATTGGCAATAGGTAAAGTATTATAGACAGAATTCAGAAACGTTTCAGAAAATATTGTAAAAGCACAGAATCAAAAACATGTTTTGTAGATGACCGTAGCTATATTTGGCAAAATCGTTTTTACAGTGTCTTATCGGGGCCTTTTATAGCTGACTATGCGGTATGGGCTCTGCTCATTGTAGAAGGCCGTACGGTGACCTATAGTTGTTTATGTCTGTGTCAATTTGGTCTTTTGTGGATAGTATTCTCATTGGCAATCATATCACATCTTCTTTTTTATGTATTATGTTTTGTTTATTGTGCTGTTCATCGTTGTTATTTATTTGTCACTTCAACCTTTTTTACTTCACTGAAAAATTTTGGGAATACGAAACGTTTGTCTGGCATACAAAGTCATGCATTTTTTTATGATGTACAATTTTTTGTCGGAATGACAATATTCTGTGTGGACTTTACTTTTTGTTGTTGATTGCTATTATTACTTATATTTGGTACCTAAATTCATATATAATTATATACAAAGAATGACCTTAACTTTTATACATTATTGTATTTCAAATCCATAGTTGCAAGTCCCTGATTGATTCAAATACCCCAATTGGTCATTTATATACGAATTCTTATAACTCATGTATATAAGATATGTACAGCATACCCCAAATCAATATATAATTATGTAATAACAATGGATATCAATATAGAATGTTATTAACAAAATAAAAAGTAGTGTCATATAAATAAAATCACGCAAAATTATGACCCATATTTGTTTCATATCCATATATATCCATTACTAGGAAATATATTCCTTGTGAATATAAGGCTACGTCAAGCTAAAGAAGACTTTACATACATAAATATAAGAAGATGTGGTTGGAGTGCTAATGAGACAACTCTCCATCCAAACATATTTTTCTTTTACATTTTAACAAATATTTTGCCGCAAATTTAAAGTAGATTGAGTATATATCTATACATACAATAAACGTTGACCAAGAAGTAAAATATCAGTCATTTCTAAATTAAAATTAATAATTCTAAGATAAAGGTTCCTAATTCCAAGATTAAAGTTGATTATTCCAAGAATAAAGTTGATTATTTCAAGAATAAAGTTGATTACTTCAGATCAAAATTGAAAAATCCAAGATTTAAGTTGATAATTTCAAGATAAAAGTTCATAATTTGAAAATTAAAGTCGAATAATTGAAAAAATTAAAAATGGTATTTCCTTTTTTCTTTTATTAATTGCCTTCTTAGTTAAAAAATATATGGTTTCTAAGGACTTTTATGTTCATAAGTGGTTGCTTAGGGCAAAAATCATTCCTAAGGATAAATATATTAAAATAAGTTATTAAAAATGTCATATGTACTATTCAAAGTATTTAAATAAGTGATTGCTAAGGACTTGTATGTCGTTGCTAGGGACAAAAATGTCATTTCCAGTAATAAAAATGTCATATTTATATTATTCATAGCCTTCTAAGTTCAAAAATATATGGTTGCTATGGTGTTTTATGTCGTTGCTAGGGACTGGACCTCTGACCTTGATCTTACTTTGTAGATCTTTTTATGCTGATCATTTTTACAATTCAAAGTTTCTTTCTATCTCTAACCACTTTTGAGTTATAAGCAAACTATCATCATTTCGGACTCCAAAAACAGTTTTAGTGCCCTAGTTCCATAACGGGTTGTCCAATGATTTTTAACCCACATAACAAATGTAGATCTCGACAAGACAGATATTTTCTCCGTTAGATTTTATCAGCCATCTTTTACGGTTATTTAGTAAATCCGATAACAAGCTAAGGTCAAAATCTAGGTCATGATCTTGACCTTTGACCTTGGATCAATTTTCATGTTCATGTGATTTGATGATCAATGGTGATAATCCTAGGTGGCTACAACTTACAGTTTTTTAGTTTTAGTGGCCAACCGACATTTGTTAATTTTCAAACGGGCATAACCCTACCAATGAGTCGTTGAATCTTTTCGATTTAAATGTAACGAAGCACCAGGGTCTGTTCCTGAACAAATTCCACCCTTTGTTTTTTTCTACCTATTATGGTTATAGAGCTAGAAGGATAACAAGTTTTTCGGTGTTAGGGGAGATAACCTCTATCAAGGAAATGTTACGGGGTCGTGCCCTCACCACAAGATAGCTTTTGGTCAACCGATACTAGATACCTAATATCATTTCAACATGTCGCGTACTTTTTTGGGGAAATTTCGTTAAAGTTTGGCGGAAAGAATAATAATAATAATCAAAAATCAATTCTTCGGAGAACAATTGAAGGTCTTTCCACCTCGATAATAAGAATGAAATTTAAAAATCGATGTTAGAAAATGTCACTCTTTGTTGATGTAATTTGGGTCTTCAAATTGATATAAAAAAATAAGATTAATAGGTTTATGCAGAAGACTTAATTGTTTTATTATGAACAGAAAATCATTTTTAGCAAAGGTCAAAATCTAGAACGTCAAATTGACCTTGACCTTGACCTCAATTTCAAGGTCATAGGTCAGTGATCTCAAATCAAAAGACCCAATGTCAATCATTTGTATGGTTGTGGAGAAATAATGATTTGAAATACATAAGGGAAGAAAACTCCTATAAGGGTTAACCAAAACACTTCGACTGAAATAGGTTGAAGTTGCGCCTTTTCGTAAACAGTAATTTGGCAAACAAATCGTACCATTAACTGTAACAGTTTCTTTTGAACAACGATAACAAGCAAAATTAAAAAAATTATAACATGACCTTGACCTTCGACCTTGACCTCAATTTCAAGGTCATATGTCAGTGAACTCAAAACGGAAGACCGGAGGTCAATCACTTGTATGGTTGTGGAGAAATACTGATTTGAAATACACAAAGGGAGAAAACTCCTATTCGGGTTAACCCGAACACTTTGACTGAAATAGGTTAAAGTTGCGCCTAATTGTAAACAGTCATTTGGCAAACACATCATATCATTTACTGTCACAGTTTATGTGGAATAACGATAACAAGCAAAATTCAAAATTTAGAACATGACCTTGACCTTTGACCTTGACCTCAATTTCCTTCAAATGGTCCAAGACTTCATATCTAAAGACTGTAGGCCTCTACGACTTAAAACGTATGAATTTATCCAACAAATCGTCTATCTTAAATTTTCAAAGGGAAATAACTCCCATAAGATGTCTTCCGATCACTCCAGTCAAAATAAACCAAATCATTCTCAAGAGTAGACGAACAATTTGGTGAAAACAGTTTGCTAAAATCTTTTACTGTTTTAGAGATATAGCGATATCAAGAAAAAGGGGACGTGGGGAGATAACTCCTATAAGAATAAGTGTTCGGTCACACAGGGTGAGTTTTAAACCCCCATTACTGTACAACGTCATTGGCCAAATAAACCATTCGATATGTTGTAAGACAAAAAAGCATCTCAGACGACAGAAGAAGAAAAACAAATAATCAGAAGAAAAACAAAAGGTCTTTCCACGAAAAGTGGAAAGACCTAATAATTAAAAACCAATTGTTCAGAGAACCATTGATGGTCTTTCCACCAGTTAAGACCTTTTTTTATATAAAAATATTAAAATTTGGTTTTAAATGTCAATTTTAGCGCCAAATGAAAGCTTATTGAACGCTTATTCAAAAAATATATGGTTTCTATAAAAAAACATATAGAAAATGGAGATAATCTTTTACTTCCGGTTTAAAAAGTTTACTTCCGGTATTGTTTGATAGTTTACTTGACACTAATTCCAAAAATATATTGTTCTATATACTTTTACATTGATTTAGTACAAAAAATAGCTACTTCCGGCTTAAAAAAGGTCACTTCCGGTTGTGTTTTTTAAGGTCACATTGCTTACAACTTAATGCAAAAAGTCCCATGGCTTTATCATGTGTACATATGAGGTAAAAGCAAAGGTCAAAATCTAGAACGTTTAATTAGCATATGACCTTGAGCTCAATTTCAAGGTCATAAACCAAGGACCTCAAATCAAAAGATTCTAGTCCTCTAATTTATATTGTTAATGAGTTATATTACCATAAGTATGATATTAGATATAAAAAGGGGGAAAACTCGCGTCAAATGTCTACGTACCCTTTCGACTAAAATTTATGTGTTACGACATGTCGTAACTAACAATTGTGTGAAAATATTTTGTCGATATCTTGAATGATTTCTGAAAATAAGAGATAACAAGCCAAAATCAAAATTTAAATCATGACCTTGATCTTTGACCTTGACCTCATTTTCATTTTTTTAGACCAAGGACCTCAAATTAAAAGACCCTAGGCCTCTACCACTTATGGTTTTCCAGTTAAAATGCATATCACTTATATCAAATATAAAAGGGGAAATAACTTTCATATGGAGTTTCGGGATAGCTTGGATCAAAATGATTCAAATCATCCTGAGGATATAACGAGCAATTTGGTAATTTAAAAATATGTCAGTTTCTTATACGGTTGCGAAGATTAAGCGATAACAAGAAAAACAGTGTTCGGGGAGATAACTCTTATATGAGAAAGTATTCGGTTTAGCAGGGTCAGTTTCAAAAGTGCATAAACTGTTTGATATTATATTTCTTCTATCTAAGTGACATCTTGCAAAACAAAAAAAACGCGAAGGAAAAAAATTAGGCGGAAGAAAAATAAATAATAATTAAAAACCAATTGTTCAGAGAACAATTGAAGGTCTTTCCACCAGTAAATATCTATTTTGATATTAAAATATTAAAAATCAGTCTAAAATGTCAGTTCCTATGGCTTTATGATGTATAGATATGAATTTTAACCAAAGGTCATAATCTAAAACGCCAAATTTACCTATGACCTTGACCTCAATTTCAAGGTCACAAACTGAGGATCTCAAATCAAAAGACCCTAGGTCTCTAATATGTATGGTTAATAAGTAATATCACTTTACGCATAATTTTAGATGTGGTAGGGGCTAAAACTCCCATTTATTGTCTAAGCACCCTTTCAACCAAAATTATTATGTTACGACATGTCGCAACTAACAATTTAGTAAAAATAATTTGTCGATATCTGATAAGGTTAATGAAAATGAGTGAAAATAAGCCAAAATCAAAATTTAGAATATGACCTTGACCTTTGACCTTGACCTTATTTTCATTTTTTTGGACCAAGGATCTCAAATCAAAAGACCCTAGGTCTCTATCACTTATGGTTTTCCAGTTTATAATACATTTCAAAATTTCAAATACAAAAGGGGAAATAACTCTCATATGGAATCTCTATACGGCTTCGGTCAAAATAAAACAGCACATCCTGAAGATGTAATGAGCAATTTGCAAAAATAAATTTGTCGGTTTCTTATACGGTTGTGAAGATTACGCGATAACAAGAAAAACAGTGTTCGGGGAGATAACTCTTATATGGGAAAGATTTTGGTTACACGGTGTCAGTTACAAAAGCGTAATAACTGTTCGATATCAAATACCATATGTCTAAGCGACATCTTGCGAAACAAAAAAATTGCGGAGGAACAAAAAGTTGGCGGAAGAAAAAAAATAATAATTAAAAACCAATTGTTCAGTGAACCATTGATGGTCTTTCCACCAGTTAAGACCTTTTTAATATATTAAAATATTAAAATTTGGTTTAAAATGTCAATTTTAGCGCCAAATGACAGCTTATTGAATGCTTATTCAAAAAATATATGGTTTCTATGAAAAAAATATATCGAAAAGGGAGATAATCTTTTACTTCCGGTTTAAAAAGTTTACTTCCGGTATTGTTTAATAGTTTACTTGACACTGATTCCAAAAATATATGGTTCTATATACTTTAATTTGATTTAGTACAAAAAATAGCTACTTCCGGTTTACAAAAGGTCACTTCCGGTTGTGTTTTTTAAGGTCACATTGCTTACAACTTAATGCAAAAAGTCCCATGGCTTTATCATGTGTACATATGAGGTAAAAGCAAAGGTCAAAATCTAGAACGTTTAATTAGCATATGACCTTGAGCTCAATTTCAAGGTTATAAACCAAGGCCCTCAAATTAAAAGACTCTAGTCCTCTACTTTATATTGTTAATGAGTTATATTACCATACGTATGATATTAGATATAAAAATGGGGAAAACTCGCGTCAAATGTCTACGTACCCTTTCGACTAAAATTTATGTGTTACGACATGTCATAACTAACAATTGTGTGAAAATATTTTGTCGATATCTTGTATGATTACTGAAAAAAAGAGATAACAAGCCAAAATCAAAATTTTAATCATGACCTTGACCTTTGACCTTGACCTCATTTTAATTTTTTTGGACCAAGGACCTCAAATCAAAAGACCCTAGGCCTCTACCACTTATGGTTTTCCAGTTAAAAATGCATATCACTTATATCAAAAATAAAAGGGGAAATAACTCTCATATGGAGTCTTCGGATAGCTTCGGTCAAAATAAATCAAATCATCCTGAGGATATAACGAGCAATTTGGTAAAATAAATTTGTCGATTTCTTATACGGTTGTGAAGATTAAGCGATAACAAGAAAAACAGTGTTCGGGGAGATAACTCTTACATGGATAAGATTTTGGTTACGTGCTGTCAGTTTCAAAAGCGTATTAATTGTTCGATATCATATACCATATATCTAAGCGACATCTTGCGAAACAAAAAAACTGCGAAGGAAAGAAAATTAGGCGGAAGAAAAAAAATAATAATAATCAGAAGAAAACCAATAGGTCTTTCCACGGAAAAGTGGAAAGACCTAATAATAATCAGAAGAAAACCAATAGGTCTTTCCACGGAAAAGTGGAAAGACCTAATTAAAAACCAATTGTTCAGAGAACCATTGATGGTCTTTCCACCAGTAAGGATCTTTTTTATATGAAAATATTAAAATTCGGTTTTAAATGTCAATTTTAGCGTCAAATGACAGCTTATTGGACGCTGATTCCAAAAATATATGGTTTCTATACAAAAAGATATACATAAGGGAGATCATTTTTTACTTCCGGTTTAAAAGATGTTATTTACGGTATTTTTTGATAGTTTACTTGACACTGATTCCAAAAATAGATGGTTCTATATATATACTTTTACATTAAATTAGTACAAAAAATGGCTACTTCCGGTTTACAAAAGGTCGCTTCCGGTTGGCTTTTTCAAGGTCACATTGCTTGCAACCTTTTGCCAAAAGTCCCATGGCTTTATCATGTATATATAAGAGGAAAAAGCAAAGGTCAAAATCTAGAACGTTAAATTTACCTATGACCTTGAGCTCAATTTCAAGGTCATCAACCAAGGACCTCAAATCAAAAGACTCTAGGCCTCTACTTTATATTGTTAATGAGTTATATTACCATACAACTAATATTAGATATAAAAGGGGGCAAAACTCACATTAAATGTTACGTACCCTTTTAAGTAAAATTTACATGTTACTACATGTCGCAACTAACAATTGTGTGAAAATATTTTGTCGATATCTTGTATGATTTCTGAAAATAAGAGATAACAAGCCAAAATCAAAAATTTGAACATGACCTTGACCTTTGACCTTGACCTCATTTTCATACTTTTTGAGCAAGGGCCTCAAATCAAAAGACCCTAGTCCTCTATCACTTATGGTTTTCCAGTTACAAATTTATTTCACTTATTTCAATACAAAAGGGGAAATTACTCTCATATGGGGTCTTCGTAAAGCTTCGGTCAAAATAAAATAAAACGTCCTGAGGATATAACGAGCAATTTGGAAAAATAAATTTGTCGCTTTCTTTTACGGTTGTGGAGGAGATCTGATAACAAGAAAAACAGTGTTTGGGGAGATAACTCTTACAAAGAAAAGTGTTCGGTTAAACAGGGTGAGTTTCAAAAGCGTATAGACTGTATGATCTCATATACAAAAAAACTAAACGACATCTTTTGAAACATTTTTACACCGCAAGAAACAAATTAGGCGGAAGAAAAACAAAATAATCAGAACAAAATCAATAGGTCTTTCCACACGAAAGGTGGAAAGACCTAATTAAAAACCAATTGTTCAGAGAACCATTGATGGTCTTTCCACCAGTAATGATTTTTTTTATATGAAAATATTAAAATTTGGTTTGAAATGTCAATTTCAGTGTCAAATGACAACTTATTGTACGCTGATTCCAAAAATATAAGGTTTCTATACAATAAGATATAAATAAGGGAGATCATTTTTTACTTCCGGTTCAAAATATGTTTCTTCCGGGACTGTCTTATATTTTACTTGACGCTGATTCCAAAAATATATGGTTTTACAAACTTTTACAATAGTTTATTACAAAAAATAGCTACTTCCGGTTAGCTTTTTCAACGTCATACTGCTTGCAACTTAATGCAAAAAGTCTAATAGCTTTAACATGAATACATATGAGGTAAAAGCAAAGGTCAAAATCTAGAACGTTAATTTAACATATGACCTTGAGCTCAATTTCAAGATCATGAACCAAGGACCTCAAATCAAAAGACTCTAGGTCTTTACTTTATATTGTTAATGAGTTATATTACCATACGACTGATATTAGATATAAAAGGGGGAAAAACTCGCAGCAAATGTTTACGTACCCTTTCGACTAAAATTTATGTGTAACTAAATGTCGCTACTAACAATTATGTGAAAATATTTTGTCGATATCTTATAATATTTCTGAAAATAAGAGATAACAAGCCAAAATCAAAAATTTAATCATGACCTTGACCTTTGACCATGACCTCATTTTCATTTTTTTGGACCAAGGATCTCAAATCAAAAGACCCTAGGCCTCTTACACTTATGGTTTTCCAGTTAAAAATGCATATCACTTATATCAAATATAAAAGGGGAAATAACTCTCATATGGAGTCTCCGGATAGCTTCGGTCAAAATAAATCAAATCATCCTGAGGATATAACGAGCAATTTGGTAAAATAAATTTGTCGGTTTCTTATACGGTTGCGAATATTAAGCGATAACAAGAAAAACAGTGTTCGGGGAGATAACTCTTACCCTGAAAAGATTTTGGTTACGAGGTGTCGGTTACAAAAGCGTAATAACTGTTTGATATCATATACCATACGTCTAAGCGACATCTTGCGAAACAAAAAAACAGCGAAGGAACAAAAAGTTGGCGGAAGAAAAAAAATAATAATCAGAAGAAAACCAATAGGTCTTTCCACGGAAAAGTGGAAAGACCTAATAATCAGAACAAATCCAATAGGTCTTTCCACGGAAAGGTGGAAAGACCTAATAATCAGAAGAAGAAATACAGTAAGGTCTTTCCTTATAGAAAAAGGAAAGACCTTGAAAATGGCCCTATTACACTTCCGTTGTTAAACGATGTCGAACATATAAATGTACATACATTTCACATATACGAATACAATACATGCCTTCTTTGTACGTTGATTGGCATTATACATGGATTTCACTATAGTCAGACTTTAAATGCCAAAAAATTTAAAAGAAGACACTTATTCTTGTTGGACAAAATCAATGCATACACAAAAATTAATATATTCACATATTTTTTATGTGATGTATAAATAGTTTGAAAGTTGTTTATTCTTCATTGATCGTCAAATTTTATTCAAGATGTTGCATTTGTAATTTCAATAAATTAACCTTGAGTAAAGTATACAGTCATGTCAAAGAACTTAATTACGAGACAAAGGAGAGATTGTTGATAACTATTCCGTATCATCTTCACAAATAATACATGAGGGTATTAAATTTTAAATTATAGGTACTAACTTTGTTTATCATCTTAATAACGTGTGATGGTGTGTACTTTTTATTTATATTTGTGTATTTCTTACCTTTAATGCTGTTTTTGTTTTTACATTTTCTTTTAATTTTTGTCTATGGATTGTTTACATACACGTTTGTTTTCTTTTGTTGGTATATTAGTTGTTTTCTTTATACAGTTTAAGATTACACAACATTGATTGCTCTAACACAATTGTTTACATTTTTACCTATTACGTCTCTTAGTTTTGCTCAAACATTCTAGTCAATAAAATACACTGTATGCCATACAAGTTAGAGGTAATGCTAAATAAAATCAAGTTTTAATCCACCGTTTTATATAAACAAACCCCTGAAACAAGTTAGAAATATGACAGTTGTTTTTCATATGTTCACATTCTTTTAGCATGCTTAGGGACTTTCCGTTCTGAGTTTTCCTTTCAGTTAGGAATTTTTTTTTGTTACTGTCTACTGATTTCATTTAAAATTCTAAAAATGTAGATTTTTGTATTATTGACTGCCACCTTAAAACATATATGGATGTACAAAAGGCAACAGTAGTATACCGCTGTTCAAAGGTCATAAATCGATTGAGAGAAATCAAATCCGGGTTACAAACTAAAACCGAGGGAAACACATCAACTACATGTATAAAAGGAAAACAACGAATCATTCCTTATTCTTTATTAAGATAGTGCAGGGCAGATAAAATCGATCATATATATCAAAAGAGATTGGCGCAAAAACAGTTGAAGCAGAAGAAAAAAGACCAGTTTGATTTACAGGGAAGATGATAAGATAAAACAAGACCATCTATCTGTTTTTTCTTTCAATTTGGATCAGATTTAAGGTTGACGATTAAATTTGAAAGATATTTAGAAAAACAATTTCAATGTATCTGCCGTTATTGTTGCAAATTTCTTTCCATGTTTTGCATGTGTTTATTTCCCATGACTTGCAATAAATAAATTGTAATATTTTAGTACCCAAATTTACAAATCATTGTGTTAAGTGATTTTGTAAACTTCTAGAACTACTAGGGCCAATATATTATAGAACAAGAATGTGTCCATAGTACACGGATGCCCCACACGCACTATCATTTTCTATGATCATTGGACCGTGAAATTGGGGTCAAAACTTTAATTTGGAATCAAAATTAGAAAAATCCTATCATAGGGAACATGTGTACTAAGTTTCAAGTTGATGTAACTTTAACTTCATCAAAAACTACCTTGACCAAAAACTTTAACCTGAACGTCGCACTATCATTTTCTATGTTCCGTGGACCATGAAACTGAAAATTGACGAACGGTGGTACAGACCAGAAAACATAATGCCCCTCTACTATCGTAGGTGGGGCATAAAAAACGAATACACTGTTTTCAAGCACATGGATAAAATTAAAATATAAAATGCATTTGTCATAACAACTACATGTACATAAATTGATTCTATTGTATTCATTGTGAAACAGGAGAAAATTTATAATCTTTTGCACTTTTGTTATGTTGCAAAATTTTCCTACTTTTTATTTTTGACAATATGCACAACTTTGTCATGATGTATGTTCATTTCTTGTTCATAAACATGGCTATCACAAAGTCTAACGACACATCGTTGTTTCAATATTTTTTTTTGCTTAGTAAGTTGTTTATTGACATTTAATGTACATGCAGTATGTAATTTTCTACGTATTTCATTGATTTTATTATTTTATTTTTAAGATGTTGTAAATGTCATTTCGTAACATTCGTTGATTAAATTAGTAAAAACATGATGACGTTTGACGAACCTCATATGTTGCTTATTGATTAGTTTTATGAAAATAAGAAGACGTAGTACATGTATATTTGTCCATGACACTCATCATATAACGAGAACGGAGTAACAATTTGTTCGGGTAAGTTGTATAATGCAAAACTGTTAATAATATTGAACATCAATGCTTTGGTTTGTTATTTAAGATAGAGCTTTTTTTTCGTTTCATTCATGTTTATGAAAGTCAGCTACGTTATTTATATCTGAATTCACGCTGGTATTTGAAAGTTTTTGGTTGTTTTCTTCTTATAGTTTAAGTGTCCCCCTCGCTTTTAATTTAAACACTGTAATATTATTGTTGTTTTATCACGTTTATTTAAGGAATGACTGGAATATTTTTTCTGTTTATGAAGAAATAACATACAAATTGTGGTGCACACTGAATAACCTGCTGCTTAGCGTGTTATTTTAAAGTGTGTCCCACATTTTTTATATTATTTAGAATAAACAGTAAAAATATAACAGTCATTTCTTGTAATTTAATTCTAAATTCCATTTTAAACCGGAGTGAACCATGAAAAAATGTTGATGACGTCATGGTCACATGACAAGATTATGCCTATGAGCTGATTAAACAGACGCCAGCCAATCAATAGACGCGTCCCATCCGAAATCAAATTAATCAAACTTAAAACTTGTTTTTTATTCGTTTTGTATGCAGAATTTAACAACAAGAGTACATTTTAGTCTGCTTGAAATATTGTGTCATCACTTCCCTGCATATTCTAAACTGTTTTAACTTTTTTATTGTTCAATATAAATCTGATTTTGCATTATTTACGGAAGGGTTTATTTTGATGTGATGTCCGTTAAGTAAATAGTGAGCGTACGTTGAACACGGATTGATCACATTGACTTAGTACGTGCACTTACACGAAAGCACATTATACGTTTCGAGTAAACTATGTTAAATAATCATCAATAAACTACATATTCTTGTCTCATTTTTTGTTTGTTTTACAATTTGCATATTAAATTTTAATATTATCCGAGCCTTTTTTCAGTAGCTTATTCACATGTTTTTAATTAGAAAAATATAAAAGTAATACTGATTCAAGATTTCATAGAATAATTCAAATTACACTACTGCAAATACATGTATATATGTAAAATAGTAACCGATTTTTCGAGGTAAATATACTTTAAAGCACAGTTCACTTAGAAATGCTTAAATAATTGAAGCAAAAAAGACGACCAACTAAAGCCTCTTAAAACAATGTTTTAATAAACTACAGTATTTCGTTTATATTCGCAATAGTTAGTAGTGTATGACATTAAAAATCGGTTTAAGTAATCGAACTATACAAACATGAATAATTCAAGTATCAATTTTCCAAATTTCCCAAAAAGGTACAAATGTACCAGGATTAAAATTTAGTACGCCAGACGCTCGTTTCGTCTACACAAGACTCATCAGTGACGCTCATATCAAAATATTTCTAAAGCAAAAGAGGACATCAAATTTGTTTTTATAAAATTTACCATGTTTGGTCATGTTTCGTTTGGGTTTTTTTTTTTCTTCTTTTTTTTGTCATAAGATTCTCATTTGGTATCCACATAACCTTAATTTGACGATTCCTATGGGACTTTTCGGATTTGTATTTATACCAAGGGGGTCAATCGTCAAAACTCGGCCGATTCCGTACCTCAGATAGAAGGAGAGAAGCGGAGTCATCCGAGGATTGCCGATTGCCAAGGGGGTTTGAGTTGTAGACCATAACGATCATTCACATGAAACATTATAGTTTTTCTAAATTAGCAAAGTTGCCTGTTTATTGAACATGTTTAATATTTTGATCCTCAATGCTCTTTAATTTTGTACTTTTTTTGGCTTCATAACTATTTTGATATGAGCGTCACTGATGAGTCTTATGTAGACGAAACGTACTAAATTATAATCCTGGTACCTTTGATAGCTATTCTTTTCAAATTCAGTTGACGGATAGAAAGGTGAATATAACAATTCATTTATCAAAGAAAAACAATTTAAATTGTTAAAGATTTACATAACTTAAATGGCCTACAGAATGTTTTTTAATTTGATGTATTTCAATTTCAGAAAAGTTCTCAGAAATCCGGCAAAATGATAAAGATAATACGAATCGTTTTGTTATTCTACTTTGTAACCAATGTTTCGACAAAAAGTGTAGATTATACAAATTTTGAAGTGTTAAGGATCGCTGCAAACGCAAAAAATCCTGAGCTTAAAAATATAATGGCAAACTATCGATCTATTACTTTGAGAGAATCACCCGAAGACATTACAGAATTGGCTATTCCTCCTGACGAACTAATCGTTACTAAGAAAAAACTCAAGAAAGCAGGGATAAATTATACATTGCAAACAACAAACCTTCAAAAGTCAATCGATGCTGAGATGGCCGCGGTATCCGCCAATGTATTTCAATTTAACAGATATAATACCTACGATAAAATAAAGGAGTATCTAAATAGCCTCGATGGATGTGGATCAATTGCTTGTTCGCAGACAATAACAATAGGCGAGACAGACGAAAAAAGACCAATATATATGGTTAAAATATGGAAAAATGGTATGCAACTGAGTAACCGTTCAACCATACTCGTAGACGGTGGTATCCATGCTCGGGAATGGATATCGCCAGCAGTCGTACTGAATTTTATTAACTTCCTAAAAACTAACACAGCTGCTATGAATTTAGTAGATGAATTTCAGTGGTTTGTTATTCCTGTTCTAAATCCTGATGGTTATGTCTATACACATACTACTGACCGTCTTTGGAGGAAAAATAGAAAACAATCTCAAGTCAACTCAAACTGCTTTGGTACAGATTTGAACCGCAATTTTGATTATAAATGGAACCCTCTACAATCTGCATCTTCTGATCCATGCAGTTATGTTTATCGCGGTCCTACACCATTTAGTGAAAAAGAGAGTATTGCTCTGCGAGACGCTATGCTTCAACAAGGTCAAACTTACACCTCCTACATAAGCTTCCACTCATATGGCCAATATTATTTATACCCTTGGCTCCACTCAGATCAGCTAACAGCGGATTGGATAGACTTAGATGATTGTGCTAAAGCAGCAACTGCAGCTATCTATGGCTATAAACGGAAAAGGTATGAAGCAGGAGCAGGCGGGAGCTTATTATACCAAGCTAGTGGTACCTCTGCAGATTATGGAAAGGCGATAGCTAACATAAAATATTCCTACACTATTGAACTACGAGATAAAGGAAGAAAGGGGTTTGTATTGTCCTACAGACAAATTATACCAACTTGGGAGGAAAACAGAGATGGCATCATTGCACTTGTAGATTGTTTAGTTCAGAAAAATAATCTGATAAAATAATGACAGATTTACTTTCAACGAAAAAAGAAACTATTTTGTTTGTGCATAAAGAAAGTAAATCTAATATATAGAAAATGAGCCTTAAATATATATTCTGTACTGAATTATTCTAGTGTTTTTGTTATTTGTTGTTCATTTTTAAGTTATGATTCGATATTCGCTCGACAAAATGACATCTTGTAGCAGGTACATCTCTATATTAATTGTTGTTGATGTTGCCATTTTTTGTGATCGATTATGACATACGATGAAAATGTGACAAAATAATTTAACAATTGTGTTTCCTAAAAGTGGATTTTTTGTTTTGCTTTGTCATTTCAATTTCGAACCATTTGGCATATATTATCGGATACGGATAGTGTGTCTCACCACGGTTCAAAATGATTTGGAGGAAGTCCAGGTAACCACAGTTCCTGTTTAAACGCTATAAACCCATACTGATGAAAGCATTGTTCCTTTTCTATGATCAAGTACGGGCTCCTAACTGCGAGGAATTGCATATGATTATGGCCGATTTTTATGCACACACGACACTGATCGACGCTAAAAAAAATCCGTCAGAAGTTAAATTACATACATATAGAGTGTACGATATATTTCATATGAGCACACCGAAAGCATGTATCTGTTTTACGAATAGATTGATATCAGGCAATTGTGTGTGCAAGTAGTATAAACATTCTTTCCTCTCCTTATCATTTTGATCATTGAATACCGGTTATTAAAATTTAAAAAGTCAGAAAACACTTGTTTAATTGGTGTTGTTATAACGGACGGAAAAAGAAACACAACTTCTAGTAAAACACTGAAATCTCACTTATTTTGTAATAAAATTATCATGCTGATAAAGAATTCAAATATACTTAAACTCATGTATCAATTATGTGATACAGATGATTTTGATTATTAACAAAGAAACTCATGGCATCCAGTCTAAAATAAAGTTACAAGTTAGTCAAAACTAAATAACATATTTTGGGCGAAGAATAATACAGTAGTAGACACTTTTAAGTAGGTCGTATTAAGTTATTATTACGTCCCGTGTGCAATATAGAACTGAGAGACTGTGTACGGAATATATATCTCCCAATAAATACGATATTTCCTATCATGATTTTCTTGATAGAGGGTTGCTGCTCACAAGGAAGCTATTTAATTTAGAGTTCCAAATGATGCAGTTGATTTTATTCCTTCGTAAATTTTAAGGATGCCATTACGGGTTGGTTGACCGTTATGAAATAACTATTTTCACAGATGTTATCGGATATGTTACAATCCCCTTCCCTTTTCACGAATGTGACCTACCAAATAAGACTACTTAACGCGTTTGTAATAACATGAGCAACACGACGGATGCCACATGTAGAGCAGGATCTGCCTACCCTTGTTGAGCACAGGCGATCACCCTCAGTTTTTAGTCGGGTTCATGTTGATTAGTCTTGTTTTCTATGTTATGTCGTGAATATCAATTTTTGTATTTTTGTCTTTTTCCTTTTTAGCCATGGCGTTGTCCTTTTGTATTAGATCTATTATTTTGTCTGTCCCTCTAGTACCTTTCGCCCCTCTATGAGACATATACTAACCAAAAGGGACTAGTTTCATTTCAAAATGGCGTGTCTAATGTTTCAGATCATCATATTAATAACTGAGCTTGTATGCAAATTTATAAAATGTAAATTGTTCAATACATCGTTACTACTACTATTAGGTTGACAGTCAGAGATGAACTGAAGTACTCCGGATGAATACTTAACTACACATTGCATGTGGAGCGAAGATATAAAGAAACAAATGCTTCTTTACAAACTTCTGGTACATTGTACTGTTTGTATTTGTCACTATTTTTTGGTATTTAGTTAAAATGGTGTGCCCACCTTTCCAAAAATATTGAACAGAAATTGCATTCAAATGTACAAGGTGTAATAAATCAGGGGTCTGTTGTTCAACTTGTCGTTAAATTAAACGAGTCGTTAAATTTTACTAATCACTGCGTTAAATTTAATCAGTCCATTATCATGTTGTTCAACTTGTCGTTAAATTTAACGAGTCGTTTAAAATTGTCAAAGTGTCGTTATATTTAATCGACCTCATTGAGGATGATTAAATTTTAATCAGTTGATTAACCTCAATCTAAGATGGCTGTCAATGTTTTGTTTCAACCACCTGTTGTAAGAAGAGAGCGACATTTTCGCGGTTTTGACCCTCTAGAAAGGGAATTTTCTGATGAGGAGCTAAGGCAGAGATATAGATTTGGCAGAGAGACCATTGGGTACCTGTCAGATTTAATGAGAGGGGATCTGGAGCGTGGGACAAACAAGGAGACAGTCCTTTCAGTGGAACAACAGGTTATGATTGCCTTGAGGTTTTATGGAAGTGGATCACACTTGCAAGTAGTTGGGGACACGATGGGATTTGACAAGTCAACTGTGTCTCGGGTGATTGACCGTGTGACAGATTCATTAGTTGCCATGAAGGATGACTTCATATCGTGGCCAGATAATCAGAGAAAGAATGTGATAAGGGCTGGTTTTTATGAAAAGGCTGGTTTTCCAAACGTGGTTGGATACATTGACGGGACTCACATACGGATTACTGGGCCTAGCATTGATGAACCAGCATTTGTTAACCGAAAGGGGTTCCATAGCATCAACGTACAAGCCATTTGTGACCATGAAGGTAATTTAAAACACTGTATTATACCTATTTTATGTTTACAACATGCTTTGTGTGCGTCCTTTTTCTTGACATCTTCATTCGTCCTTGACCATATATACATGGCTGGTTTTCTGTTGAACTGGTTTTCAGCTTATATGAAAATCGATGGATAAAGAAAGACAACTCAATCTTGACATATACTTTCTATTGGATTCGTAGACTCCGTAGACTCGATCATGAGTTGCTTTTTACCAGAGACATATACATGATATACATGATATATACACATAGTTTGTCTCAGTTTTTACCGTTTCACTTTTAAATATCCTGAATCGAATGAACTGCTAAGAGTTTATGAACATAAATTTATTGATCACAATAGTTATAAAGATTTGCCCACCCACCCCTTATCTGCTTTAGGTAGAATTTGTCACAGTCAGGCTTATAAACTTGTGAAACGTCAACAAATAGTGTGCCCCATGTAGTTTGAAGAAATTCTAGATCTACCTCAAAATGTTTCTGTGAGTCATTGTTCAATATATTTTTTTTAAATGTTAAGGGAGCATATTACTTCGATCCTCGATGTATTGTTTATCTGAATTGTTTATACTATACATGTTTTGCTTTCATCACATTGCAAATTCGGCTAATATTTTAATGACTCGAACTATAATGAACAAACTACATGCATGCACATAAAAGAAGATGTGGTAATGATTGCTAATGGGACATATCTCCACAAGAGATTAAATGACACAGAAATAAACAGCTTTGGGTCACCATACTTATTCACAATCACTGACTCGCCGTTTGCCTTGACAAATGAATTATGGAACTACTTTTTTCCACTTTTTTAATTATCATATTTTTGTTTAAAGGTAGATTCACCAACATCAGTGCTAGGTGGCCAGGATCAGCACATGATTCTCACGTTTTCAGAACCTCAGCCATAGGACAACATCTTGAGAATGGATATCGAGGAATTGGACAAGGTGTATTGTTAGGAGACAGTGGCTATCCCTGCAAACAGTTTTTGCTGACACCATACAGACAACCAGCTGCTGGTAGAGGTCAAGTAAGGTTTAACAGAAGACATTGCTCAACAAGGTCAACAATAGAAAGGACATTTGGAATATGGAAGAAGCGTTTTCACATTCTAGGATCAGAGGTACAATTCAATTCTTTACACATAAATATAGTAGTAATATGAATATTTGACATGGTGTATGCCCTTATATTTTAAAAGTCATGTTTTTTTTTCTTGTGAGACTGCTGTCTACTAAATCTTTTGGTTATAGCTACTGTACGGTTTTTTTTGCTGACCACAGTTTGGTTGCCTATAATTGCTTACATCCACTTCATTTTAACTTTGCAGGATACAACATTTAAGTTATAAAATTAACAATCACTCCAAATCTCCTTATTTTTATAACGTAATAAAACCCGAAAATAAAAAATGAAAAATCAGTTGTATATTAAAGGGCTGATAAAACTGACCTCAGTTAAATATCAAGCCAGGACAAGAACACAATGATCGACAATTTATCACACAGATCAAAACCCTAAAATTATACGGATAACAGGGATCCAGTTGGAAAATTGGTAATGTTAGTTCGGTTACTTCATGTAGTCCTGTTTGGGGTAACTGCTCCAAGTTAGTCATTACTGTAACTTTATTAAATCGTGAATGCTACAGTACATCATCAGTTGGACAGTTTGTTCAGCTTTATGTCTGATTTGGTCCTTTTTTTAATTAAATTATAGTGTTTTTGTAATAAATTTACTTATTCATGAGCAATGTTAATTCATGCTACATACAAATAGTAATTCTGTCATACTTTAAAATAAACGTTTTTAAATTGTATTCCAGATCCGAATGAAACCTGATAAAGCTTGCAGAATCATCATTGCTTGTGGTATTCTGCACAATATTACCATCATGAGGAATGAACCTGAAGTTGCAGAAGAACAATTGATTGACAATCAACCTCAGATGCCACCCTATAATGGTCCACAGGACGGAAAAGGCATACGGGACCATTTTGCTACCACTTTATTTGCCTAACAAATTGCATGTTTTTATTTTTCCATATTTTCATAAATTGTCTTTCATTAAAAAAATGAGGAAATTTGAAAATAGTAACAAATCTTTGAATGATCAGTTTGACAATGTGTTGAGAGAGGAAGTGTGCATTTTCGCGACTTCAATACTGGTATAGTAAATGGTGAGCAGTTAGTCGCCTATGAAATCAAAAACCCAGTAGCCAGGAAACTGTTTTTCAGTACAATAATAAGAATATGTGGTATGATTGGCAATTGATTATATCAATTACCATATGGAAAAAAAATATTATTTAAATGCCCAAAAAAGGCACAAGCCATGGCCGACAGTGCAAGGACTGTATAGCCAAGCAAGGTCATTTAAAATTTTTTGATTCATGTATCACTTATTATTTTTTGAATGATGGAGGTGCAATATGTGGCTAAATTGTAATTACTGGTCTATTTTCTTTTACATAGGAGTGTGCACACAAAATTAAATGAATGTGTTGGCCTCATAGTAATTTCTGAAATACAAATCAACAATATAACAATGAATTTAATACATTTAATACATAGAGGCAAGTGCCTGAGAGAGTGTAACTGGTTCAGAATTGCCACCCACTAACTTCTGCAACAGCTCAATTTGTAGTTCCAGTTTGTTCCTCTCCAAGTCCATATGCACTTTCTGCTTCTCTTGGATTTCTAGTTTACCTTGCAGTGCACGATACTGCATGTCGTGAATATCCTGCACTGTTACCTTTTTCAAAGGTGTTCTCACTGTCCTACAAATAATAAAAACATAATGAATTCTGTAAAAGATCGATTAATTTTACATCTCTTTTTATTGATCGATGATTCAACGTCATAGTTCCATCAAATAACCAGTCAGAATATGTCACGTTTTCCGGCTTGAAATATGTGAATAGGTGGGGGAAACTGTCAGAAAAATATATGAAAATGTAAAAAAAGAAAACTTGAAGTATTGACCAAATAATCTAGCGGAACCTGTTTCCACAACACATTTTCAAACAGTTCTTGTATACATCCCCATAGTACGGTAGAAAAATATTTTTTTTTAAATCTAAAATTTCGGGAAAATATTCATTCTACTTATGAACTAAAAATCGTTTTTGTTGAAGGTGGCTTACGGTGACCTTCAGTTGTTAATTTCTGGTCTCTTGTGGGGAGCTGTCTCATTGGCAATTATACCACATCTTCTTTTTTTACATTTACAACTTACTTCTGCTTATCTGTCCTATCTGTTTGTTCTTGAATATGTGGAACGACTGTTTGTGTCAGGATGGGGTCATATCCTGAAAGCAGAGACGGACTTGGTGGACTGGAGGGGGTGGACTGTCCCTTATCAGAGATGCTGCAGATTCATACAAATCCTGGCTGGCATCTTCTTCCGGCAAAGTGGCATTGATAGATGGTTGATCTGTAATAAATGAGAACAAAATTATTCGTTGATACTGTGTTTGGGTATATTTTATTAATTCTAAAAGGGGGGGGGGGGGGGGCAATTGAAAAGACATACTATCATCATTCAATTAAATTCAGATACAATTACTTTAAATTTCAAGATAAAAATATTGCACAAGACTAATTAAGACCCTATTTCAACCCTTTTCAGATTATCAAGGGTCTCAGCTACAAACTAATATGTGTTCCTGTCTAGGTTCAGTCTGCAACAACAAATTGATCAACTTTATTCCGGATTTATGACAACCAGTCCGTATCTGTTTTAATATTATAAATCATGACTGGTTTTCGGTCGAAATTAGCTATTGCGGTTCCCTTTAATCAATCAACAGATACCAGTTTAAAGACGACTTGGCGGGCACCTGCAGCCACTTGTGAACTAATGTTGAAAATAATACTTTAAAACTGTTATCAGTTTAAGCAAATGCAATCTTTCAATAGTATATCAAGTGGAAAACCTTCAAACCAACAAGAAACACGTTGGCAATCATTTAATGATCGAAAATATTGGTTAAAATAAATTGTTATCAGTCACGTGATATCAGTTGGGAATTCCCCTACTTGTTGTGACGGCGGAGCAGACGAGACTTTTACCAAAATTTAAGAAAGGAAACTATGTATCCCGGTATTAAAAAGGATACAAATATTTGTGTTAATTTCATTGAAAATTAACAATAACAATAAAAAGAACCTTCAAAACAAAATTTAGCCAAAAAATGTTTGTTTTATATGATAAATAAAAACATGTTAAATGAAACTGATCAAGTTACTTTTTACAAAGTTCAATAAGAAGGGTAGAGCCTTGAGAAGTTCTAATTAAGGGGAAAACACATTTGGGGATTTATTTCAAAGTGTTAAAAAATATTTACTTACTTGTCTGGAATGATTCAGTTTCAAGTCCACCCTGAATCCCCCTGAAGCTGGTGGTGTCCTTCATAAGATGGATAACTTTTTCTACTGCAGAGCTAGGTTGTTTTGGAGCTGGTCCTCCCCCAGTTTTGAACAACTCACTCCTGTGAGTTGTGTACACAGCCTTGGCGACTCTTGTGGTAATCCTCCACTTGTTCCTAACTTCTGTGGCTGTACGAATGGCAACTCCAAGAAAATTTACTTTTATGGCTATGTCATCCCATACCTTCTTCTTCAACTGGTTGGTCACTGTATTAGTAAGTTTTCCATTAATTACACTAGAGTGTTTCTCTACTAGTTGCTGGATCAGGTCTTCCTCTGCCACAGTGAAGTTGGTCTTCTTCAGTCTTTTAAGTTTACTTGGGTTTTGTTCAGTAGATTCAGCCATTGTTGTACAGACAGGATGCTCCAGAACAATGCATGATGGGTTGGTTTTATTTAATCACTTGATTAATCAGTTGATTAAATTTTAACGCATTGATTAATCAGTTGATTAAATTTTAACGCATTGATTAATCATTGATTATTTAATCGACACGTTAAATATTGTTGAACAACAGAAAATAAACGACTCGTTATGTAACGACTGGTTAAAAGATTTAATGACTCGTTAAATTTAATCAATCGTTAAAATAACGACAAGTTGAACAACAGACCCCAGTACTGATACATTTTAAATGAAAAACATAAGTAAACTGTTAAGCGCATAACGTCAAAACGCAGATCTTTAGTGGGAAGTTGATATTGTTTATGGAATAAAAAAGACAAACAACCGTTTATCGATATTAACAGGAATCTTGCACTGTTAGATGTTTTCATTGCTCTGTTACACTCAAGGGACAGTACAACTTGAAATACAAGTAATGTATAAAACCATTTTAAATTCTGTTTTGCATGCATATGTGATGTATGTATATGGTTCATAGAATAGGAGGTAAAAATTACAAAAAAAGAGCAAACACAAAATAAAAAAAAGTTAGCAATCGAGCAGAACGGGCTATTTACATGTATATATACAGACTAATGGTTTTGATATAACACGTTCTCATCTAAAATTAGAAATTCTCATTAACGGTAATTTGTCATAATTCGTACTCAAATAGGTCGAATTATTGGTCATAAGACAAACTTATGCAAAAAGAGAAAAATAAAGGAAAAAACACAGTTTTATTTTATCAAGCACTTGGAAATCGTGAATCTGGCATATTTAACACCTGGTGTATGCTGAACTGAATTGTAATAAATTAACTTGCATTTCTCAGGCCTATATGCTATCATACGTACCTGGTGTATGCTAATGTCTACATTTAATTAATACATTGTATTTCTCAGGTATGTATGCTAGCATACGCACCTGGTGTATGCAGAACAGCAAATATTGAATCAGATGTTGTATTTCACAGGTCTGTATGAAAGCATACGAACCTGGGTGTTTAAAAAAATGCTTTACGTCAGTATAGTTGTGGTTTTACTTTATTGCCGATTTCAAGTTTTTTTTAAAAACTAAAAGCCTACCACTGACCTTTTTATTTTTTCCGTTGGTAAACAGAAAAGCGCCGGTTAATTTGCAAGGCAAACCGGTAAAGCGTTCACTGTTGTAAATCTATAAATGAAAACAAATTCTCAAGTTCCATGACTATGATCGCTTTATTGACCTAGCAGTTATCTGTTTTGTTTGCAAATTAAAATTACGGAAAAATGAGGCGATCATAATTTGTACAAGGTTCCAAGTTCGAAGTTGTTGACAAAAATTTATATGACGTCAGGGACCTTCTGACGTGAGGCGGAGGGATATAGACGGATAGCATTGACTTACACAAGTTACTTACCAGTACACTTAATTAGAATAATAGCAATTGATTACAAAACAACCTGTTTTGTTTACCGGTGTTTTGTTTATTGGTAATTATTAAAAAGTCAAAGAAAAAAGGACTATTTATCTGCGGAGTCACGCACTCCATCTAGATGACGTCATTTATAAATGTAAACAATTTGAATGATCAATGAAGGAGTTCCCCTCTTGAAATATTGTGTCATCACTTCCCTGCATATTCTAAACTGTTTTAACTTTTCTATTGTTCAATATAAATCTGATTTTGCATTATTTACGGAAGGGTTTATTTTTGATGTTATGTCCGTTAAGTAAATAGTGAGCGTACGTTGAACACGGATTGATCACATTGACTTATTACGTGCACTTACACGAAAGCACATTATACGTTTCGAGTAAACTATGTTAAATAATCATCAATAAACTACATATTCTTGTCTCATTTTTTTTAGTTTTACAATTTGCATATTAAATTTTAATATTATCCGAGCCTTTTTTCAGTAGCTTATTCGCATGTTTTTAATTAGAAAAATATAAAAGTAATACTGATTCAAGATTTCATAGAATAATTCAAATTACACTACTTCAAATACATGTATGTATGTAAAATAGTAACCGATTTTTCGAGGTAAATATACTTTAAAGCACAGTTCACTTAGAAATGCTAAAATAATTGAAGTAAAATAGACGACAAACTAAAGCCTCTTAAAACAATGTTTTAATAAACTACAGTATTTCGTTTATATTCGCAATAGTTAGTGGTGTATGACATTAAAAATCGGTTTAAGTAATCGAACTAAACAAACATGAATAATTCAAGTATCGATTTTCCACATTTCCCAAAAAGGTACCAGGATTAAAATTTAGTACACCAGACGCTCGTTTCGTCTACACAAGACTCATCAGTAACGCTCATATCAAAATATTTCTAAAGCAAAAGAGGACATCAAATTTGTTTTTATAAAATTTACCATGTTTGGTCATGTTTCGTTTGGGTTTTTTTTTTTTTTCTTCTTCTTTTTGTCATAAGATTCTCATTTGGTATCCACATAACCTTAATTTGACGATTCCTATGGGACTTTTTGGATTTGTATTTATACCAAGGGGGTCAATCGTCAAAACTCGGCCGATTCCGTACCTCAGATAGAAGGAGAGAAACGGAGTCACCCGAGGATTGACGATTGCCAAGGGGGTTTGAGTTGTAGACCATAACGATCATTCAAATGAAACATTATAGTTTTTCTAAATTAGCAAAGTTGCCTGTTTATTGAACATGTTTAATATTTTGATCCTCAATGCTCTTTAATTTTGTACTTTTTTTGGCTTCATAACTATTTTGATATGAGCGTCACTGATGAGTCTTATGTAGACGAAACGTACTAAATTATAATCCTGTTACCTTTGATAGCTATTCTTTTCAAATTCAGTTGACGGATAGAAAGGTGAATATAACTTACAAAGAACTGCTTCCACAGTCAATTCATTTATCAAAGAAAAACAATTTAAATTGTTAAAGATTTACATAACTTAAATGGCCTACAGAATGTTTTTTAATTTGATGTATTTCAATTTCAGAAAAGTTCTCAGAAATCCGGCAAAATGATAAAGATAATACGAATCGTTTTGTTATTCTACTTTGTAACCAATGTTTCGACAAAACGTGTAGATTATACAAATTTTGAAGTGTTAAGGATCGCTGCAAACGCAAAAAATCCTGAGCTTAAAAATATAATGGCAAACTATCGATCTATTACTTTGAGAGAATCACCCGAAGACATTACAGAATTGGCTATTCCTCCTGACGAACTAATCGTTACTAAGAAAAAACTCAAGAAAGCAGGGATAAATTAAACATTGCAAACAACAAACCGTCAAAAGTCAATCGATGCTGAGATGGCCGCGGTATCCGCCAATGTATTTCAATTTAACAGATATAATACCTACGATAAAATAGAGGAGTATCTAAATAGCCTCGATGGATGTGGATCAATTGCTTGTTCGCAGACAATAACAATAGGTGAGACAGACGAAAACAGACCAATATATATGGTTAAAATATGGAAAAATGGTATGCAACTGAGTAACCGTTCAACCATACTCGTAGACGGTGGTATCCATGCTCGGGAATGGATATCGCCAGCAGTCGTACTGAATTTTATTAACTTCCTAAAAACAAACACAGCTGCTGTGAATTTAGTAGATGAATTTCAGTGGTTTATTATTCCTGTTCTAAATCCTGATGGTTATGTCTATACACATACTACTGACCGTCTTTGGAGGAAAAATAGAAAACAATCTCAAGTCAACTCAAACTGCTTTGGTACAGATTTGAACCGTAATTTTGGTTACCAGTGGGATCCTCTAGAATCTGCATCTAATGATTCATGCAATCTCGTTTATCGCGGTCCTACACCATTTAGTGAAAAAGAGAGTATAGCTCTGAGAGACGCTATGCTTCAACAAGGTCAAACTTACACCTCCTACATAAGCTTCCACTCATATGGCCAATATTATTTATACCCTTGGCTCCACTCAGATCAGCTAACAGCGGATTGGAGAGACTTAGATGATTGTGCAAAAGCAGCAACTGCAGCTATCTTTGACTATAAACGGAAAAGATATGAAGCAGGAGCAGGCGGTAGCTTATTATACCAAGCTAGTGGTACCTCTGCAGATTATGCAAAGGCGATAGCTAACATAAAATATGCCTACACTATTGAACTACGAGATACAGGAAGAAAGGGGTTTGTTCTGTCCTACAGACAAATTATACCAACTTGGGAGGAAAACAGAGATGGCATCATTGCACTTGTAGAATGTTTAGTTCAGAAAAATAATCTGATAAAATAATGGCAGACAGATTTACTTTCAACGAAAAAAGAAACGATTTTGATTGTGCATAAAGAAAGAAAATCTAATATATAGAAAATAAGCCTTAAATATATATTCTGTACTGAATTATTCTAGTGTTTTTGTTATTTGTTGTTCATTTTTAAGTTATGATTCGATATTCGCTCGACAAAATGACATCTTGTAGCAGGTACATCTCTATATTAATTGTTGTTGATGTTGCCATTTTTTGTGATCGATTATGACATACGATGAAAATGTGACAAAATAATTTAACAATTGTGTTTCTTAAAAGTGGATTTTTTGTTTTGCTTTGTCATTTCAATTTCGAACCATTTGGCATATATTATCGGATACGGATAGTGTGTCTCAGCACAGGTCAAAAAGATTTGGAGGAAGTCCAGGTAACCACAGTTCCTGTTTAAACGCTATAAACCCATACTGATGAAATAATTGTTCCTTTTCTATGATCAAGTACGGGCTCCTAACTGCGAGGAATTGCATATGATTATGGCCGATTTTTATGCACACACGACACTGATCGACGCTAAAAAAATCCGCCAGAAGTTAAATTACATACATACAGAGTGTACGATATATTTCATATGACCACAGCGAAAGCATGTATCTGTTTTACGAATAGATTGATATCAGGCAATTATGTGTGCAAGTAGTATAAACATTCTTTCCTCTCCTTATCATTTAGATCATTGAATACCAGTTATTAAAATTTAAAAAGTCAGAAAACACTTGTTTAATTGGTATTGTTATAACGGACGGAAAAAGAAACACAACTCCTAGTAAAACACTGAAATCTCACTTATTTTGTAATAGAATTATCATGCTGATAAAGAATTCAAATATACATAAACTCATGTATCAATTATGTGATACAGATGATTTTGATTATTAACAAAGAAGCTCATGGCATCCAGTCTAAAATAAAGTTATAAGTTAATCAAAACTAAATAACATATTTAGGGCGAAGAATAATACAGTAGTAGAAACTTTTAAGTAGGTCGTATTAAGTTATTATTACGTCCCGTGTGCAATATAGAACTGAGAGACTGTATACGGAAAATATATCTCCCAATAAATACGATATGTCCTATCATGATTTTCTTGATAGAAGGTTGCTGCTCACAAGGAAGCTATTTAATTTAGAGTTCCAAATGATGCAGTTGATTTTATCCCTTCGTAAATTTTAAGGATGCCATTACGGGTTGGTTGACCGTTATGAAATAACTATTTTCACAGATGTTATCGGATATGTTACAATCCCCTTTCGTTTTTACGAATGTGACATACCAAATAAGACTACTTAACGCGTTTGTAATAACATGAGCAACACGACGGATGCCACATGTAGAGCAGGATCTGCCTACCCTTCTTGAGCACAGGAGATCACCCTCAATTTTTAGTCGGGTTCATGTTGATTAGTCTTGTTTTCTATGTTATGTCGTGAATATCAATTTTTGTCTGTTTGTCTTTTTCCTTTTTAGCCATAGCGTTGTGATTTTGTATTAGATCTATTATTTTGTCTGTCCCTCTAATACCTTTCGTTCCTCTATGATACATATACTAACCAAAAGGGAAAAAAAGTTCCATTTCAAAATGGCGTGTCTAATGTTTCAAATCATCATATTTATAACTGAGCTTGTATGCAAATTTATAAATGTAAATTGTTCAATACATCGTTACTACAACTATTAGGTTGACAATCAGAGATGAACTGAAGTACTTCGGATGGATACTTAACTATACATTGCGTGTGGAGCGAAGATATAAAGAAACAAATGCTTCTTTGCAAACTTCTGGTACATTGTACTGTTTGTATTTGTCACTAACACTATTTTTTGGTATTTGATTAAAATGGTGTGCCCACTTTTCCAAAAATACTGAACGGAAATTGCATTCAAATGTACAAGGTGTAATAAATCAGTACTGATACATTTTAAATGAAAAACATAAGTAAACTGTTAAACGCATAACGTCAGAACGCTGATATTTAGTGGGAAGTTAATATTGTTTATGGAATAAAAAAGACAAACAACCGTTTAGCGATATTAACAGAAATCTTGCATTGTTAGATATTTTCATTGCTCTGTTACACTCAAGGGACAGTACAACTTGACATACGAGTAATGTATAGACCATTTTGAATTATGTTTTGCATGCATATATGGTGTATGTATATGGTTCTTAGAATAGGAGGTAAAAATTACAAAACAAAGAGCAAACACAAAATAACAAAAAGTTAGCAATCGAGCATAACGGAGTGTTTACGTACCGATTATCAGGTTGTCTGCATGTTGATATCGTAAAATATCAGCTGCAAGACATAATATGACGCTTTTTGTCGAGTAAGCGCAGCGAACGAGGTCAAAAAGCCTTCATATTATGTCGAGCAGCTGATATTTTACAATATTGATATGCCGATAACCTGATAATCGATTTATCGGGCTGTATTTGCGTCTTTTGGAAGTAATGTCTTAATTTCACCAGCAACCGGAAGTTGACTTGATAAGTTCGGGTCAAACTTATCAACGTCGGTTCAAACATTATGACGTCACTGATATGTCCGGGTCAAAGTTATTAAGGCCAGGTCAACGTATTTGACGTCACAAAGCCGTGATATGGAGTTTTATTAAGAGCTGAGCAGATTGATATAGACAGTTGGACGACCGATAAATGTATATATAAAGACTAATGGTTTTGATATCAACGAATACAGATACTACCAAACCCACATCTAGACCTGTTTGATTGAATTGTAATCATAATCGGTATTCTACATTCGTCCTATTCAAAATGACAAGTTCAGTTTCAATTGCGATTCGCATCATTAGGTGATGGGTAATGATTGAGTAAAAAGATTGTGATTACTGCATATTGAATTCCAGTATTGAACAGATGTTTCGTAACAGTCAGATCTTGATTTTTAAGAGGAACGATTTTTAAAATTCAGCTTCTCAAAAGTAGCATTTTTTTTCCATTGTGTGGTAAAGGAACAGTCAATGATAGGAATAAGGTTGAACACATGTAGCTTTCTTGTAATCAAATAAAATTGAGAATGGAAATGGGGAATGTGTCAAAGAGACAACAACCCGACCAAATAAAAAACAACAGTCTTTCGTATGTCTCTTCTTTTCTTTGATTTTAAGGATATTTGCTCCGCTTGTTTTAAAAAAATAAGCCAGATATTCGGAATCCTCTGGTTTTATTCATATAGTGCATTTAAACATTACCCACTAAATCCTATTTTTTTTTCATGTTTTGATTGCGGTTAGTTCTAAATGTAATCTTTTAAAATTTTATTATTCTTATATGATTTGAAAATTATATACTGTTATAGAATACGTTGTTATGATTGGTCATTAGAACTTCCGGTAGTT
>CM034361.1:64993440-65059312 GCA_019925275.1 Mytilus edulis | reverse complement strand
TATACATGTACGTAACGGTATACGTAATGTATGAAAACTTCCTTTTACGTCAGACACTCAAATCAATAAATGTGTTCGTAGATAGTAGATGTTTTTGTGTTCTGTTAAATTGTTCCTTTTAAAATTGTTAAACGATGATGACTGATGTACCCATATTTTGACTATTTTATTTATTGTGTCTGTTTATTTAACGCATCAATGTAAAAATATCGGAAATTGATGAGACTGTCATTAAAGTGAGAGGGTTAGCGCTATAGAACCAGGTTTAATCCACCATTTTCTAGATTTGAAAATGCCTGTACAAAGTCAGGAATATGACAGTTCTTGTCCATTCGTTTTTGATGCGTTTTGTTATTTGATTTTGCAATGTGATTATGGACTTTCCCAATTGATCTTCCTCTAAGTTCAGTATTTTTGTGATTTTACTTTTTATAATATATGCATTTAATTTTGACATTTTCTTATTGTACTTACAAATAGTGAGTAGAATTAACGGTGAAACTTCTAAGTTTTGTTTAGAGTATTTTTCTTTTTATTATCAAAATATAATCAAATGACCTTTTAATCGAAGTGACAACTAGAAGGATCATACCTAATGAAATATTTAAAAGTAAACATGTTAATTACCCCAACCATATGCGTACGGTTGGACCATATAAGTATTTACCCATATGGTCATGACCATACGCGTAAGGTCCAAATACTCATATGGTTCGGAACATATATATAAAGATTGTCTTAGAAGGAGTACCCAGAATTATGTCATCTTCGGTATATCTACGGAGGGCTTCGATTGTCACTTTTTAGCAAACAAATGTCAAACTTTTAGGACAAAGGGGACAGGGCAATGGTGAGAGCCCCCTTATCTCTCAATATTTCTAATATTATGCAGACATTTAGTTAATGGTAAATCCCTCCGTAGATATCGAAGATGACATTATTCTGGGAAATCCTTTTGATACAATCTTTATATATACAACGTTTATGAATTCGTTCGAATTTTATGGATATTGAAACAACAGGGGGTCTCACCATCATTAAAGCGGTCTCGGGAAGGTTTTCATTATGTATTTATTTTGTGGAGGCTTTCCATATATATTTCTATTTGTATTTCTAATTTTTTCTAGAGTGATCGTTTTTTTTTTTAATTGTTTTAAGAAAAATAAGATATAAAATTGCGGTTTTGATGTTGTTTTATTGAACCTATATTACATAAAGACAAACATGCAACTTACATAAGCATTGATAAGGGTTTATATTTGAGGACAATGAGAGTTTAAGACAACTTGAAGGGGTTTATAAAACGAATTCCTTCGTAACTTTTAACTTCCCCACACTATAAAAATCATGCTTTTAAAGTTTTTAAATATTCCATTGTGTAATGATGTTCAACAAATATCGAATAACGAACCGCCTGCTAACTTCACATCCATATCCTGTTTGGTGACAGAGGTAAGCATATTTCAAATACCATAACATTTTTTTTAAATCATATGTGATCGATAATTCTTAATTAAACGTTTAGCGTTGCATACCGTGTATATAATCTTTTAATTTTGTTTCGTTTATAACTTTAAATGATAAATGCCCGTTCACGGTCTTACCTGACTGCATATTGGTTCTTTATAAATTATCCCCCTTGATCGTTATTGTCCATAGATATGAACAAAACAAAAAGACACATGACTATATACCAACTCCGCTTGCAATTTGTTGGAGAAATCACGTGAAAGACATGAGCTACGTATTTTTCTTCATTAATGCTAATGTTGTTGCACTAATGGCTATATATGTCTACGAGAATGAAAGAAAAATAGATAAAATGTCAGTCAAGCATGATTGAACAGGTAAGGCGATTTAAAACTATCTGAGAGCAAATTTTAAAGTGTACATATTTTTTTCGAATATCGTTAAGACTTCCTTGTTTATAGAGAACCATACATGAAACGACCGAGAAGCAGTACATAATTTAACATCCGAATAAATAATTTACACAAAATGTGTAAAGGCCATAATGCCATGTTTAATTTTGATTACCAAATTGTTATAATGATTCCTTTACACATTATATTATAACTAAACTAGCAATAAGTATCAACCTTGAGATTGTTAAAAAAAAGATTATCCTGTTATTTACTTCTTTGTTATTATTTTTTTTAATATAACGGACTGTTACATTTATGTTTGTAAACTATAAAACTATATACATGCCAGGGTGGGTCCATAGTAACCGACAGTCATCGCCTTTCCACGTATACTACATGCATAGACAAAAACATGTTTTTTTCCGGATTTTTAACGGACAGAAGTTCACTTTTTAAAAACCTTGATCCGCCATTGATACACAATTTTCATTCGATACATTACTATATGCTTGGATATATATCAATGTATGGAATAATTAATGAAACATAGGAGCAATAACTTTTATTGTTTGTAAATCCTGAAAAAATTCAAGAATTTAAAATGCTAGAAAGTGAATTTCATTATTTACATCGTCCCGAATCTAAAACAGCTTGTGAATAAAACAATACAATAAAAAACGAAAGAGAATGTCATAGAGTGACACCAAACTACATTCCAGAATATAAATGAATAGTGTTTATGTGTTTGTTATCTTATTGCTTATAGACGCACATGCCAGTTTAAAAATGTTTGTATACCACAAGGTCTAGACAAATGTATGTGTGCATCATCTAGCAGTTACTCGAACATGTTCACGTTCAGATGTTCATGTTGGATAAAAATGTGTTTACCGCTAGAGTTTAAGCACCAATAATCATTAAGTTATAACTATTGTCTTTTGCTTTTGTGACAGTTTAACCGTATGATTAGCACACACCGCGAATAGATAATTACAAGTTCTTTGGCTACTTTAAAATCGTCCCAGTACTTAAAAAAGATATTCAGAGACTCTACGTTGATTCTATTATTTATTACACAATAAGAATAAAACTTGACAAAACAATACTTTGTTTCGTATGATTTTGAGGTAGATTAAATGTATAAAGCCATCTTGGAGTTTAAATTACACAATCGGTCTATTTCTAAATGTTTTTCGGCAAAAAATGGAGACAGATTGGCCATCACGATACAGACTGTTTTTTAAAGTCAAATGGGATAATTATAATGACTGTTATTTCAGTCAAATAAGAAATATGAAATATTTGTGTGTGTTCGAATTTACCCACTTCAGGGGAGAAACCGAAAATATCTGTTTTAAAGAATGTTACAGAAATTTTTAGTGTTTACTTGTAGCAATAAAACAAATTCAGTAAGACCTTTTTACTCTTTATTTCTTTCGATCATATTATAAAACCTATCTTCTTATATTTTATTTCAAAAATATATTCCATAAATTTCTTTTTTATTCACTAAACTGTTTTTTCAGATATAATCTCTGTACTTTTTGGCAGCTTTGCACGACTTGTAGCTTATAAATAGCACGATGACCCGAACTTTTATTGTTTTTTGTTTTTTGTTTTTTTTTAAATCATGGTAGAAACTAATTTTTTGCAAAGTATAAGAATATTTTATCTGTTGAAATATAGCCGGTGATCCCCCTTAAGTTAGTTGAGCAATGCTAGTTTTAATACATAATTGCATTAGAATCGCAAACCATTAAATTAAAACTCCGCCTGCTAGTTATTCACTAATATTATTAATTCGTATATTTTAACAAATTTGATTCGTTTAGGGATAGTCACATGTTAAACTATATTTTCGAAGGTAGAGAGAAAACGGCGTATAGCAAAAAGCATATTGACCGACAATAAGCATATTGCACGGTTATTTTTAGAATATCTAAAAACCGATATACTTTGTGACGTCATGTAATGAATGTCAGGATATTGTTTTGAAACAAATGATATCTATGATCGATTATTTGACGAAAAAAAATCTTCAAATACATAAGATGTCCAAATAAAAAGCAAATGAAATAACAACTAATATGTTGTTATTGTCAAGGAGACAATGTAATATCTATAAAGTTCCAACAAACCTTAATGACGATTTTGATACAAACATGGTCGGAAATTAATAATATAACAAATATAGCCTTTGTATGAGGTCAATACAGGATATATCGACCCAAAGAAGTATATCGACCTCGGAATTCGTCCTCAGTCAATATACTTCTTTCAGGTCAATATATCCTTCTATCAACCTCATACAAAGGCTATATTTGTATAATACAGATTGGTGTATATTAGCTATGTATAGATGGCTATGCATTACCAAAAGTACTATGCAATTCTTAAAACTTGGAATGCTGTAGCTAAAAATCATGCAAACAAAGGGAAATAACCGTGCAACATACAATAACGTTGTTTAAGCGGAATAAGCAGTAAAATGTATTACAATGTATGTTGTATTATCGTAGTATCATGTTTAACAGCACAACAGAAATTTAAAGTTTTATCGATAACAATAGTGATTAATGACATTAAATTACTCTTATAGTCAATGCTTTCTACTAACTTTGTTTTGTCTCTCATTTGTCCATGTCATGAATAAACTAAACCATATGTTTCCACGTGTAAAGCTTTCAAGTACGATTATATATCCACAAATCATTAATAAAAGTTTTCGTGCATGACATCCTTATTGTTTTAACATTTATTTTTGTTTTATTTAAATAAACAGCAGTATTTCAAATTGAAATCAAGAATAACATTTTTTCAATCAAATTTTCTTTTTTGACACCTGCATTGTGGTTGTAGATATGTTTATTAATGCCATACTGATGTCTTGCTGCTCAATTCTTATCTCCCCTGAATCATGTCTAGGAAGTGAAGATGAATCTTTACTGAGTGGTGCATGTATGGAATCTACGTTACAGACTTTGGAAACCAGGTTGAAAGGTGGTAACTTTAGATAATTGCAACTAAGTTGAAGGGTTTACCTATTCAATCAATTAAAAAAAATCTTCGTGTTCTTTAAATGGTACTATATTTAGTAAACTCAAGCCACACATTGTTTTAATCTTCAATCTAAAACACAAAGCATGAAACAATCCATTACGAAAAATATACAATATTGAAAACGTAAATCAGGGCAATAGTTGGAAGACTTTTGAAAAGGGCCCAATGCTTAAACAGTATAAACCAGAAATCCCGAAACACTGTTAGTAATAATCTTAGTTATAGGCAACAAACTTTCAAACATATGAACTAGAAGGGGGAAAAACGGTATATAGTCTTGAAACGTATTACTATGATGGTTGAAAGGAACCGCATTTTGAAATTATAACTGCGTAGTACATGTAGTAAGTTTGTTAACCAACAACATGTGCATGCTCTATTGAAATTTCAAACAGGGGCTTTAAACATTGATTAAACGATGAAGTTGTTGTTTCTACTTTTGTAGCGTTAAGCAAACGATAACATTAGCCACACGAAATTTCCAAATTTAGGTTAGAAAGAAATGCTATCATTATAACATATCATACCATATGTAAACAAAAAATAGTTTTTAATTAATATGATGGAAAAAAAACATTTTCATGAACATGAATTATTTTTAATATATGACAGACAGTGTTTCAGTGAACTTAATGATATACTAGGATTGCGCCCTGATACATATATCAATGTGTCCAAGGGGCACATATGATTCCATCGATGTAATACACGTTATAAAGGGTAAATACACAAGAGCAATTAAAATGAAACTACCCAAATTCAAACTTGATCTGTGTTTTGTGGGAATAAACAATATGGGTAAGTGTCATAACATTTGGTTGATGCAGATTTAAGTTACAGTAAGTTACGTCTACTTGTTTGGATAGTGGTATCTGACTTTTGTTTTGTTTTCTTTGTTTTATGCCTATCGTAAACTATTATGGATATTTTTTTCTTAATGTGAGCTATGATTATTCTTTTGATGACAAAACGCATGTCTTGCGTTTAAAGTTGTAAGCCCGGTATCTTTAAAGACTTTTTTTATCATGTTATTCTTTTCTTGTATTGATTGCTGAAAATTCAAAATTTTCAGTATTACATATATGATGCAATTAGTGCATACACGTTAAAATGATATGCCCTATTTAATCTCAAGCATTATTTAAACACGAAATCCTGAACCTAGCAAGGGGGTTACTTACAATATGGTGTGTGTACTATTTGTAATTTTACCTTATATTTAAGGGAAATTATACAATCTCCGAGACACTGACTATCTGTGACATAGTATTTACGCGTAGTCTTTATGACGAAACATACATGTAACGATAAAAACAAATACATTGCGTAGGGTAAACGGCAATCAGGCGGTAACCTTAGAGAAGACGTCAAAGGTCAAAAAATGGTAAGGAAAGAATTAATCTCAAATAAATTGTCAAACAACATGTATTCTTAATTTACAAACTTGTGCTTGTTCATGCTACATTTTTAGCTAAACCTTTGCGATGTCCCGTGGGATGGAAAGAATTCGCACATCACTGTTACAATTTCATCACAACAAAACTTCCATGGAATGAAGCAGAGGTATATTATTCTATTTATTGCTGACGCAATTATATTTTCAAGTTGAACTTTTTCTATATACCAAGCGTATATATACAATGTATTCATTCCATCGCGTTATAAAATAAAATTCAACTCTTTTCGTTTTTTTGATATTTTACAAAACAGGCTAATAAACAGAGATATGGCGTGGTTAAAACCTATCTTCGAACATAGTATATTAACGAAACTGTCCCATATCTCTTTTCAAACATAAATCAAGTTGTGTTCACATGCATCTTTATCTGCACCTTATATTGATTATATTTATACAGCTATATATGCATGATATCAAATACCTCATTTTTAACCATTAAGCAACTGCATTTTTAGTGGGCATGTCGAAAACTAGGAGGATATGTAGTAAAGGTGAAACAGAAAATAAGTGGTTTAAGCAACAGGCATTAGGTTCGTAAGCATAAAGTTAATAATTCAATAAGATAGACAGGTTTGTTCATGGTGATAATGCATATTCACACATTACTTCTGACCTTTGAATATTCTGGAAAAAAAAAGAAGAAATATTTATTTCATGATCAGACAATTGATAACATTTGATAACAGGACCTTCTTTTAATCATGTTTACATTAAGGAATGCATAATGTTTTTTTTTATCATAGACAACGTTTACTTCTAGATGTATATTATCTAAATCCTTACATTATGAATGTGAACGTTGTAACTTAATTACATCGACTTTCAACATTGCAACAATCGACTTGTTGAATTACCCGATTGTAAAGATGTCTTTCATAAATTCATATGTCACTCTTCCTTTTCTATCATTTTGCAATCATCAATTAGGTTTGTTACTGAATGTGTATTTTTTTAACACTATAGATTAATATTGAGCAATAGTTTTTAATCACTCAGCTCAACAACAAAAAATGACGATGAGCCTGGTGTCTCTTAGTCTACTCTTTTTGCTCGGTTGTATTGTAACTTGTAATAGCACGTGCATGCTCACCTAGTGTGTTGAAGGATGTAGATTTGTCCAACACCCAGGCAAAACCGAAAAATTAAAAATTAGTATGTGTTGCTCTTCTGCGAAACAAGTGCAATTTATGAACATCATTACTACGATTTCAAATAATGTCAAGATTACTGTCATAGCTAGAAACAGTAATTGTGATATAGACTAGTGAAGGATAATAATATTTAACGAGAGTTACGGAACAGTCTCTATATAAAAGAAATAAGAAATGTGTTTTTTTGTTTGTTTTTTTTTCAAGTTTTGAATGATAATACCTGGCTAGGAGCTGCTGATTTCACAGAAGGTGAATGGACATGGGTTGTGGATTTCTCCAAAGTTACCTTCAACGACTGGAGGTCTGGGCAACCAAGTAACTGAGGAGGAAACGAGTACTGTATGCATCTTGATAAGCCATTTCGTTATGAATGGAATGATGCACCATGCAGTTCACACATGTCATATATATGTGAAATTGAAAAGGTATATATGAACATGAAGCAACTTGCAAGCGATTTAGTTTCAGTTGAGCTGAAATATGCATATTAAATTTCCTGCACAACAATTTTAAATGACCTTTCATTCTAGAATATTGCCAACATATATTTAGGTACCTAGAGGTATATTTAAATTACCATAAAATGTATGTGTCGCATCTGATAGTACACTAAATGATGCAGCGTAACATCGACGTGTTTTTATATCTTTTGTATCAAATGTGTATTCTAAATACAAGTAAGATATATAACTGTGTGGTGTATCGGACCCAACCACGGTTCTGTTGCCTCTAATTTATAATCATAATATGTATACTACCTATAGATGTATTGGTTATTATCTTACCTCCAATACATTTCTAGGAATATGATTGATTTAAAGTAACCGCGTTGAGGCCGTGTATATTCCATATTTGGTTAGTAGGGTTCCATATTCGGTTAGTAGGCGGAGCTTATGTCAATACACGGTTAGTAGTGGCGTTACGTCCGATTATAAAAACAACTCAGTGTTGAATTAAATCTTGGTGATTTTAAAGGCGAAGCAATTAGTGAGGAACGATTGAAATAGATTCATGAAACACATTTAAAACTCACAAGCTGTTATGTTTGGCATTTGTTTTTGTATAGAAGTAGCTTCTTATAATAATGATATTGAAGGATTGCTCACTTTGATAAGCCACTAGTCTAAATATTTCATGTCAAGATAGGCGGTAAGACAATATCGTTACATAGTGTGTTGGTGACCAAATACGATATATATGGAATCGGTAGTCTATATGGTTATTCGAACTTCGCTCTCATCCTATATGGAATTTACTGACCCCATATATATTCTATTAGGTCACTAGTACACTATGTAACTTATAATCACAGTTAACTATATATAAGACAAAAAAATCAGATTGGATTGCCGATATCCCGTTTGTATGTTTCCTTTCTATAGTTGTATCGACTGATAAACTAAAAGATACTGTATAACTCAAAGAAAATATTCAGAAATAAACACGTAAGAAGAAATACATTTTCAAATTTTCAACTGTTTGTCAGTAATTTTTTTTTATAAAATATGGTTTCAGTTCAAGCAAAGTACAGAACAATCATGTCATACCACAAAAAAAGTCTTACTACCAAAGCGTTACAAAACAAATTTCACCCAAAAAAATATCTGTTGTCAATGTTGCAATATACGTTTATCAATTTATCTTTTTTTTCAGGGTGGAGCACGCATTCCATACTCGAAACCATTTCCCAGATGATAAGGATTAAAAAACGGATACTTCTAGTATATACTACCAAAAGGACAAACATTGTATACATCTTCAGCGAATGGTGACAACAAGATACACATGTTGAAATTCTGATACTTCTCTTAGTCATTCACACCATTATTGTGATTGTGGTATTCGTGTATTTGTGTATTTGTGTATTGCTCTTTTTTCGCAGACGTTTTGAATGGTTAAAGGACACACTGTAAAATCTAGATTAGGATTTAATACTTATTTTGTAATCTCAGTTTGAATGATATTCGTTCGATTCATTTTCTCAGAAGATATTATAATATTCTAGTATTTCATCCAAACTCAGCTTTTACTGTTCTATATATTGTAAATTCAGTTTTATCATAGCGTGCATTTATGATTGCAAATTTTCAAATATGGACAAATATCTGAGTTTGATTATTGCGATTTCAACAAAAATTGCATAAAGGTTATATCAGACTGCGAGTTCTCTTTATTTTGATACTAACTAAGTTGCGTTATTCCTTTCATACAATATTTTTAAATTTACAGTACCATTTCGGTATCGGTTTCATATCGGTTTTCTAATAAGTTTTGATGTTTTACTAGTTAACTGGAAAAAATCTATTTGTTTCAGTGTGCTTTACAAATTGATATACGCCGAATATCTACCCTATGCATGTAGACCTTTTGTGCTAGTTATGTCTTTATATGCGATCGTTTCTACTACTACTCGTGGACTTAAAACTAATAAAACAAATTGAATAGCGAGTTGTGTTTCTTGTTAATCTGCACCCGATTCATTCTTAGCAGTTACAGATTTCAAATTCTTTATTTGTGTTTGCAGCACATTTTCATAAACTTATACTTTTCATTATTTAAGTTATGTACCTAAATTGCATTTTTCCATTTCTGCCGATTCTGACTTTAAAGATACATAGACAGTGTCTACTTCACATATAATACGAGAAGGTCTTCACTTATACGTCTAGATGCATTTTATTTACTTAACAATTTTCGCTTTATTTCTTTTCGTACTCTTTTGTGCCTTTTTGACGGAGCTTGGTAATTGTACATCCAGCAATCGGGATTTAGACTTTAGGTGATTTTGTGCTGGTTGGTGCAAAAGTTGCCATTTTTCCGCACGAGGGCTATGTTGTCGGTTTGTTTACCCTTGTATTAATATCCCTACTTTACCAGGAAAGTGTATACTAGTATGGCATTATGTAAACTATGCAGTATAGTGTGTTTTTTCGTTTTATTTTTCATCTCATTGTGTCTTTTTGACATCTCATTGAGTAATTTTCAATTTTCAGTGTGTAATTTAAATTTTTTTGTAATCTCAGTGCGTTTTTGTTAATGCTCAGTGTGTAAATTTTTCGAAAAATGGTTTAAACATAGTTTTGATGAGAACAGCTTGCCATACTAAACATAAGAATTGAACAATCAATCAATCGTAAATGCATCCAGTTTATATTAAAAGACTACAACTAACAGCTTTTTTATTCAGCAATCCATAATGGTATCAAAATATATACATTTAGTATATTCAGTGTCTTTTTAATTTCATATTTGCATTATCAACTTAAAAGTACTCATTGATGAATCAATAGTAAATAGGTATTTATTTCTTTCCCGAGTTGTCTCGCTTCATACGTACCCGTTTGTTAGCCAATCTATTGGCTATCAAATCAATAAACTAGTAAATACCTCATTTGACTTGAAAGGCCAATTGAGCTTTTACAATTTTTATCATCACTTGTCGTCCATCGTCCGTCGTACGTCGTCGTCGTCTGTTAACTTTTTCAAAAATTTTCTACTCTGAAACTTATTGCCCAAACTTGGCCAAAATCATTACCCGGGTATCTTTTTAAAAAAAATGTCCCCACCTGCCAATCAACATGGCCGACATGGCTGAAAATAGAACATAAGGGTAAAATGCAGTTTTTTGCTAATATCTCTGAAACTAAAGCATTTAGAGCAAATCCGAGAGGGTAAAAATGTTCATCAGATTAAGATCTATCCGCCCCTAAATGTTCAGACGAATCCAACAACCCATTGTTCGGTTGTTGCTCCTTAATTGGTAATAATTAGGAAATCTTGCAGTTTTTGGATATTATGTTGAATACTATTATAGATAGAGATAAACTGTAAACAGCAATAATGTTCAGCAAAGACAGTTCTACAAATAAGTTGAATGACCAAAATTGTCAATCGACCCCATTAGGAGTTTTTGCCCTTTTATAGATAATCTTTTACAAAAATCTTCTTCTCTGAAACTGCTGAGACAAATTTAACCATGCTTTGCCATAATTATTATCGGGGTATCGAATTTTTAAAAATGTGTCCGATGACCCCGCCTGCCAACCATCATGGCCGACATGGTTAAAGATAGAACAAAGGGGTAAAATGCAGTTTTTGGTTTATATCTCTGAAACGAAAACATGAGGAGCAAATCTGACAGGTGTCAAAAATGTTCAGTAGATTTAGATTTATCTGATCTGAATTTTTTAAACGAATCCGACAACCTGTTGTTTGGTTGATGTCCCTGAGTTAGTAATTTTACGGAAATTTTACAGTTTTCGTTATTATCTTAGATATAATTATAATATCTAATATCTAATACTATTAATTGTGATTTTGACCTTATTTTACATGATTTCCAAAGCAGCAGTAAATACAGGTGTGCGACACAGGCTCTGGAGATCCTTTAGTCTATAGTTTATATAGCATGGCCGTAACTCGGTGATGTTCAGCGCTAAGAAATAATCATAGTACTGTTTGTTTCTATTTGAACTAGGTAGTCATCGCAGTTCTTGGTGCGTCTACTCTTTTTTAAAAGTGAAGAAACATATAATTTAAGTAATATGACCTCAAATGCAAAATACCAGTAAACTAAAATTTACAAGGTCTATAGTAACTAAAATCAATTATCAGCTCAATGGTGTTTGTCACTTTGTAAAGAATAGAAATTGATAAAAAGCTTAGTTTACAATACTTTGTGAAATTCATATAAAAAACATATTTCAACACTAGTATCATGTCAACTTTTTATTTTAGCAACATTTAGTAATTGTAAGATTAAGTCTTACAACATTCTTAACAAAATATAAAGCGTTTTATCATTCAGGTAATTTTGTTTAGACTAAAGGCTTTAAACGTAGTTAATGAAATTAGAAATTGAAATCAAACTAGTCGCCTGTTGCTCCTTTCGTACAAAACTTACACAATCTTCAAGTTATACAAGAAGTTATATATGTATATTGTTAATGTTTTGCGGATAGGGCTTTATCTAGTTCACATACATTTGTAGTACTCCCGTTATGTTAGACTTTTTTTTGCTGTCTTTTTTATTTTTGTTTATAAGATTAATACCCGTGTTTTGTGTTCCTTCTTTTGTTTAGTTTCGGCTCGTGGTTACTACTAGTATTTTGCTTTCACAAAGATAAACAGACACAACACGTACTTGCGACATTGAAAACCCGTTTCCTGTGATATGAAATGGCTGACGTTTAAGCGAATTGGTTTTGTATTTTTTTATACTTTACGCATCTTTCTTCAAAATGACATTGAGCGTATACATACAGAGTGAATTAGTATTCGTCACTTGAGATTTTCTTTATATATTTCATATAAAACTACATTTTATCAAAAAAATATTTTTGTCATTTCTGGTTTGATAAGCAATTTGGTACCAATAGAAGCAGAATTGTCGCAGGTTTATTTGTTTAGTTGTTTGCATTTTTGTTGTGTATCATTTTCAATCGTACGTACGTAACTCGTTTTTCTCCTACCACGTTGATGTATGATTATCCATACGACTTTTTCTGCTACGAAACTTTGTTCTTTTAATTTCCGGTAGAACATATTCTAAGAAACATACAACGATTTGAAATAGTACATTCGTAAGTCTAAATTTTCCTTAAATTTAACAGCTTGGTGACACTTTGTTTAGAATAAACATTAACTATTTAGGGCATGTTTGTAAATATCAGATAATATGTTCAAACACTGGTCTCATGTTTACTTTTAAACTTAACAACCCTTGTTGCCTGTTGAAATAAGTTTACAATATTCCTATTAAAAAACTGTTCTAGCATTTAGGAAATATTTTGCATTAAACGTGATTTGGTTGTTAAAAAAAAGCAACCTTAAACTCCCTATAGTAGTTTGACTACGGTAGTAAAAATAAAATAGTATTCACTTATTTACTTCTTTTGTAATAAAAATAAGTAATTCTTTAACATATGTTAGTGCGTGTGATTCAATGGATTCATATAATATTGAAATCCGAAATTACAGAACCATGATAAGCAATCTCAAATCATTGATACATGATTGTATCTTTAAATTTGCGACATTTCTATAAAATATTCAAGACATATCAATGTGTCGATGATTTTTCCATTTGCATACTCCTCCAAAGGAATACTTATTAGGCTCAATCAAACAAAACAAAAAATCATCCCCAAAAAATAATTCGGGAATATTATTTTTGAAATTAATTTGAAAATGGCAGCGTTCACGGCATTTCCTTTTTTTAATTATCATTGTGTAAATATCATCAATTGATTTTATTTAACACTACATGTAGATATCAAATGTAAAAGTATCGTTTTCAAAAATCCATATTTGCCATTTAACTCCTGTACATGTTTTTATACCACATCACGCTATAGATTGACGTGGATAGCTTAGGTTTTTTATCTATCCAAAACACAATGTGGATTCGGCTCACCCTTTTTTGTCTGATTGCATTATGTAGCTGTGAGAATGGAGATAAATTCCTCGGATCAGAAAAATATAGTAAGGGAGACTCAATTCTGTGGTACATCCTGCAAAAACTGCATCATGATGATAAAAGGATAGATGAAATTCAGAAATCGGTTCATGAAATACAGAAGAATCCTAATTTAGATTCTGCTAATCTACCAGATAAGAATAAGATTGAACTGAACAAAGATTTCAAAACAATTATCAGTGATATTCGTACCAACTTTACACTTTTAAGTATTAAATATGAGAGCGATTCAAATCTGAAGCAAAAACAACTTGACCGGATACAAGCAACACAACAGAAGGAGACTGCTGCAAACAAAAGCCAAGATAAAACCATATTAAATCTGGAAAAAGAGATACGAGAATTAAAACACACCATAAATAAAAAACACCCATGGATAAAAGATGGTATGTATTATTATTTGAAATCATTTGCATGCAAATAATTACTAGTGAATCTACGTCATTTATTACATAAGCATTTAAAGAACAACATAAAATTAAGAAAATGATGTTATTATTGGTCATTAGATAACTCTACATTCCAAACGACATTTAAGTTTACAACTATAGGTCATTGTACGACTTTCAACATTGAGCAAAACCCATACTGCATTGTCTGCTAACTACAGTGAACTAATGACAATCAACTATTTGAAAACGGAAAAATTGTGTGTAGGTTTATTTCGTTTATACATGATTATATCTAAATTATTGATGTAACCACGTTTGATACTACTACTGTCGATATTAGCAGTCCTTACGAAGATAATGCAATAAATAACAAATAAAAAAGTTGCAGTCTACAATTTTTCTTTAAGGGTATATTGGTTGTTTCAAAGATGACGCAAACCGACATTTGAAAGACAAGATAGCATATTTGAGTCAAACAACGCTCTTGAAGTGCAAACAACATTGTCATGGTTTCAAGTATACAGGTTTGCAGGTGAGAAGAAAACATTGTATAATCATGATCTTGTGTGATCGTAAATGCTGTTGATATGAGGAAAATAATTGAATGATTTGAATTTCGTAGCCTCAGCACTAAAAGGCTTAAGCTTTATACGGCAAAAATACTCATCAATGTTAAAGGACATCTTGACTTAATGAACAAATGAATACAATAGATATAATATGATGAATTTTCTAGACTATTCAAGTTTCCCTATTAATAGGACATCTTATGGAATATTCATGGATTGTCATTCTAGATAAATCAAGAGTTTAGATACTGGGGCTCTTTTAAAATACATCTTAGTACTACGATAAAAAATGATTGTCGTGACTTAAGAGTGTGTTTTCGGGCAAAGTTTATCGCAGATATTGAACAGCATACTTGTAGTTATGATAAGTCCGTAAAGACATATTCATAAAGCAAGTTTTGAAACTGTAACTACTTTTTCAGCTTATCAATGATTGTACTTATTTTTCTACTCATGTGAATAAGGCTACTAAATTTATCGAAGTAAAATATTTCTAGAGTGCATTGTCTTTGCAATATTGTGATGCTGTTTATGGACTTACCGTTTAGAAATTTCCGTAATGACAAATTTTGTCTTTTATCGATACAAAAATGAATTTAGTACCACTTCGTTTTAATCTCTCATTTTAACCTGAGAAAAAAAAGAAACAACGAGAATGGCGAAAACGTTGTTTTAATTGTGACTCAAGGTCGACAAACCTTTGCTCATTCTCCTAAATGCCTTGTACTTAGCGGCGAAACAGAAAATACCAGGTTTAAAGTCTTTTAATTTGTTTGATAAGAAGCGACGACCTAAGGCACTTGATGCAAACATTATATCATGAGACCACCGATGCAGTTGACGGCATACTAGTAATATAACATGTATATTTAAGAATTTACAAATTAACTAACTTGAAACTCAAGCTGGCTCTTTTACAAATTGTTTTTGTTCATGTTAAATAAATCATAAAATAGTGTTTAATGTATGTGCTTGTCTAAAATGATGTATATATGTTTTGTTATGGGTTTTTTTACTCTTTTATTCGGAAATAAATTATTTAATTTGATTTGATTTGCTGTGATATATCCATGTATTTTTTTTCCAAATAGAACTATTGAATGTTACTGGACGCTTTTTGTCTATTTTTTTTTTTTTTTTGTTTTCGTTTAATAGGCCGGATCAGCTTGTACCTGTGGGAATACGCTGATTAATCCTTCTTACCCACGTGTTCCAGAAAGTGAATGCAATATGCAATGTCCAAACGAATCTAACCGAATGTGTGGAGCTGGTTATAGAAACTCCATCTATAGAGGTAATAGAACTATAAATCTATACTAGTCAAAAAAAAAAACGATACAAGGCAATACATTTTTAACTACAATAAGGTGAATAATTGCTCAATTTGACTTATATTTATCTCAGTGTTATTTCCTTATTATAAGTTTTTATTGAAGGCAAATACAGGAATTATATTTTTGCAATTTTTGTTTTTTCAAAAGTCAATACATTTTCACCAAAAAGTCATAAATATTGAAACTTAAAACTCTAAACTAAATTTTAATATGACGTGCTTCTTTCGTTTAGTGAAAATACCCATGCTCTAATCAAATAAAATATGATTGCACATGCGTATATTGACTAATGCAGAATATTGAATTAAATAAAATTAGTATGCATTCGATATATTTCTTGAAATCAAAACACTTCCAAACTCTTAAAAGAGGGACGAAAGATAACAAAGGGACAGTCAAACTCATAAATCTAAAACAAAACTGACAACGCCATGGCTAAAAATGAAAAAGACAAACAGAAAAACAATAGTACACATTACACAACATAGAAAACTAAAGAATAAACAACACGAACCCAACCAAAAACTAGGGGTGATCTCAGGTGCTACGGAATGGTAAGCAGATCCTGCTCCACATGTGGCACCCGTCGTGTTGCTTATGTGATTACAAATCCGGTAAATAGTCTAATTTGGTATTTCACATTCATGTAAGGGAAGGGGATTTTAGTTACGACGTAAGGAACATATCCGATATCATTTGTGAAACGGTTATTCCCTAACGGTCAACCAACTCGTGATGGCGTCCGTAAAATTTACAAAGGGAGTTAGAAAAGGGCGAGTAAACCAACTCGATACTGTGTGATGCATTGTCACTTATATTGGTATAGGAGATTGGGATTATACCAATGCAGAAGATAACTATTATGACTCTAATGTGTTGCAATTCGAAATCGACATAGTTGACCTAGATACGACAACCGTGTATGCTGGCTGTTTACATTTCACAACTCCTCCCTCTGAAAAATCTCATTGTCAGTCGTTTGCTTGTTTACAAACAACAAAAGAAGGTTAATGGAAGAGCCTATACTAACGGTCTACACATCAGACATAGAAATTACTTTATTGTCCTAATCAGAACCGAAATAATTGATGCAAGCTATACTTTATTGTAGTTTTAACATTGGTAGGCATTATAGTCGTGTTATTTTAGCCTGCACTATCACTCGGGCAAAAATAATCACGAATAGCTTGCATCAATAACTACTTAAACAAGGTCTGCTTGATTTTCAAAATGTATAAGTCAATTGGTACATTAAGGGGTGTTTTCTCTGAAATAGAACCTTTTCTGAAAGAATCTTCATGAAATTTTTTTTTTTTTTTTTAGCAGGGGAAAGAGTACGGTGACTTTTCTTTTGATATTCTGAAAGCATTTTTTCAAAGCTATCTTCTTTTTTTTACAATTTTTTTCAGGGACATTCAAATTATGATGTTTTTTCACATCCTGTAGCTGGAGACAAAACTCGCTGACTTATCTTTTTTATTTTACATTTTAACATATCACAATGTATGTTACGTTTTAACAAAGTATGAAATTTGTTTCATCATTTCTTATTTGTAATCCCAATCTCCTATACCAATATAAGTGACAATGCATCACACAGTATCGAGTACAGATTATAGTTGATGACCTTATGACTTTTAAGTGTATTTCAAATTTAAATCACTAAATTTAATAGAAAACGAAGATGCAATTAGAATAAAGTTGAAAATAGGAAAAGTGTACAAATATAACACGGGCAATTAAGGAATCTGCAATATCGAACAAACTATAAACTGATGTGTTCCGATAGGATTTGCAGTTCAGGCTTCACAAGATTCGTCAAGAACTACACCTAAAACTAAAACTTTAATTAGAAAAAAATTAAAATGACGAATTCATTTTGTTAACAAAACAATACAATAATGTGTTTAATTAATTCGTTTTGTTTTTTGTTTTTACAGTTTAATGCTGATGTGATCCTAGAAAACAACACGTGTTACCGAACTATTCCAGTGCAAGATTAGTAATATAATAAATGTATTACAGTAAAGCGACGTGAAATAAAATCATCATAATTATGAATAAGAAGATCCAAGTCACAATGTATTAAAGGGGACAAAAATAGGCCAAAGTAGGTCTTCCAACACGAGTCATTGGCTCATACCAAACAGCAAACTATAACTGGCTCCAAACTGACTAGTGTTAAACAATCAATACATAAAAAACCAACAGTTTAATCTATATAAAACAGGAAATACGAGAAACACTTATGAACCACATCAACACACGAAAACCACTGAACAACAGATCAAAAGTTTTCTATAATTTTATAATTAACGAAAACATATGGCGAACAATTCAATATGAAATTGAAAACAGGAAAATGTTCTATTAAAGGGACATCTCTATGAAAAAGGAAATCCTGCCCAATCGTTCATTAACATGTAAAAGTCTGTTAACGATAGGTTTTTTGTCCGTTTTTTAGTGTTGAAGGCCGATAGAAATGATTACCAAAGAATAAAAATTGGCATGTGCCCCTTGTTACCCAATAACAGATGCTCGTTCTTAACCGATATTTATTAACCCAACTAAGTACATTATTGCCAAAAATGAATTGTTATTAAAAATAATATTTTCTGCAATGGCCGGCCCTGTTTTTCTGTAATGGCCCTGTTATTTCTGTAATGGCCCTGTTTTTCTGTAATGGCCCTGTATTAATGCCAAGCTTGTCTGTATTAAGCCCAGTTAGGATTTTTAATAAAGTCAATAAAATTAAGCTGTAAAGAGTATATAATACCTTTTTGTATTTTATTTAATTTAGTAACCAGCAACAAACATTAAAGAACCATATAAAGGGATCACTGTTCATCCTGTTTTTCAACACATAACTTCTTTCAACTTAATATCTTGGATATTTGGAATATTTAAAGCTTGATCATGGTGAAGTACAAATTATTTTTTTTTCAAACTAAACTGTCATTAAAAGAGTTAGAGAGTACATCAAGTTGGCAGCAATACATACACTTTTTTCAGTTGGTTAATAAATGTATTAAGAAATGGGTGTTTTTATAATGGCCCTGTTATATGTCCTTGGTCAGTAATAATGGCCTCGGATGTCTGTAATGGCCCTGGGCGTTGCCTCGTGCCATTACAGACCTCCTCGACCATTATTACAGACCTTATATTGTACATATAACAGGGCCATTTTAAAAATACCCATTCGTTAATACTATAGTAATACATGTAATGTACAATGCAAGATGACGGTATACAGTGAATGTACTTTAACCTTAAAAGTTTCATTATACACATTGAATTTGTCAGTGTGTAATATTCTCTCATACTTGACTTTTTTTCCAACAGCAGAATGTACAACTGAATACGGTAGTTCAGTTTCAAATATCAGGTATTAGGAAGTTATTGCTATCAGATTACAATTTTTAAAGGTTGGATCCACTTCAATAATGTTTGTCAATAATTAAATTGGAAAAAGAGTAATTAGATCTCGATAAAGTGTTGTTTTAATTACTTAGGCCGTGTTCACATTGACATAAATTCGGTGTCGTGTTAGTGTACTCACACGTAAACTAAACACAATTGCGTTCCCATTGATAAAACTCATTGTTTACATGTAGTTTAAATCATGTTTTATCTACACACAGTCGATAGTCAATGTAGACCATGTGTAGGTTAAGTGTTCACAAAACTAGGCATTTAAGACATTAGTTTTACCTTGTATATATTTAAGGAGGAAACTATTTTTGAGTAAAATTTATATTTTTGATAATTATTAGTATAGTTCTTTACAGAAATTGTTGTCTAAATTTTACAGATTTTTTTTGTTAAAACAAATTAACGTACTTTATTAACCCCTGATCAAGACTCAAAGCAGCATCATTGCCGAACCCATAAGGCAGCAACCAATCGGGGGGGGGGGGGGGGGGTCTATTATAGTTGAGTATAAAACATAAAGGCAAGGGGGTGGGGAGGTGAGCTATGGATTTTGTTTTGGAAACAAAAAATGTTTCCAGTTTTTGGCCCTGACAATAAATTGTTTGTTTTACCCTCAGCTGCTACTATACATGTATATAATGCTAAAACTGATTTCGACTAGTCACCAAAATTTGTCCTGAAAAAAATCAATAGCCCACGTCCCCTACCTCCGCTCCCCTCCCCCTCCACAAAAAAGTGAAGTATATAGTTGCTGCCTCACTCATTTGAAAAGGTCTTCCCGAATGGACTTGACGTTCACAGAAATATTCGCCACTGGTCTTTACTCAAACAACGATTCACGCATAAATTCATGACTAACAAAGTGTGAGGTAAATGATATGTTTGTCCGTTAAATAACACTTAAAATAAATAAAAAAACGTTACCCTATTCCTTTACCAAATACTCCTTGGAGAAGAAATACCATTTGAAAAGAACAGAAAAGATAAAAATGTAGTGATCCCTAATATCTCAATCCTTTTTTTCGGCCGTAAGCACGCTGCTGCAGCTAACGTTTTCAAATGCGTAATCGAGACATCTCTAGTATATTCAAACTACTGCAAATTATAAAAATGGCTTTCATAAAGTAGCACCCACTTAACTTAACTTAAAAATGGGGAGGGTTATTTTTTTTTTATCGGAGTCAGATTTTTTTTCGCGCGTACGTTTTTATTCTTTTTTTCGATGCTGGTGATCAAATACTTTTTTCAATATTTAACACTATAATGTATGGGGAAACTCTTGATTCAGAATAAAAAAAAATTATCATCTGTATGACCATTTTTTTTTTATCAAATTGGGGATCGGAATATTTCCATTCCCACCCCATCCCCCTTTTGAAGTCAAATGGTTGTTCCCTTACAGCTAGAAAAATTGTCCTCAAATTTTGAATTCAGTTCTTCGTAATGAACATTTAAATGACATATAGTTTACAAGTGGGAACAAATCTTATGTACAGGTAGCTAAACAAGGTGTAAAGATGTGAACAAATGTAATGTGAAACTAGTGTACACTACACTAAACTAATTGTAAACATGTTTACTCTACACGGCGTTTGGTGTTAACACGGCCTTAGACTATTACTGTGCATGTTTAAATACAAAATCAGTGACCCTTATAAATGTATCGAACAACAAGCTTAAAAGTTAAATCTAAATAGTCCGACTTTTAACGTACGTATTGGAGTGATTTTTTGTTTCTTTGTTTTCAAAATTGTACATTTTTCTAATTATACGTTTCTGATGATTTCCTTTAAAATCAGATTTTTATTTTCAGTATGTAAACTTAAACTGTTCCATATGACAAAACATGAACAGAAACAATAATTGTATATAATTATAATATATAAATATATTAAATATATTATATATAAGTATACTAAATAAATAAATGATTTGGAAAATACGTTGAAGGTATAAAAAGGCATGAGAATTCCAACATCCGGGTTCTTTGGTTAAAGCAACCCGACTTCTTGGTTCCATCTGGGTTTTATTCTAGATTATTCTAGTGTTCCCGTTTAACTTGGAGAAGATAACCACAAGTATCCGAATAAAAAGATAAAGCAGGTCAAAGACGCTAAAATTGTTTTATAACATTAAACATTTTAGGATCAACGGTAAAAGAAGCTGTAAGGCATTTGTTTTCTCATTCTAATCATTTTAATTAGGAAACTAGATAAAAATAAAGCATGATCGTTTAGATTTTAAGAATAACGAAATATACTTTATAGTGAACATCCTTTTATTTAATTTAGTCGTTCTGTTTTGATTTATTTCTCTTTACCTATTCCTTATTTCCGTTAATATTTCTAGAAGTTTTAAAACAACAAAAATTAGGACCTGTAGTTCAATTGGCCAACGATATATGCATCTAGCCACTTGACCAGTTGACGACTTGCATATATATTAGTTTGCACATTTAAAGTTCGAATGAATTTTATTTAATAGCTGCTTTGTAATAATGTCAGATTTGATAGAAATACGTGTGAAGTGTATGGAACAAATCCTTATGTTCAAAACGGAATGTTTAAAGACATTATTTAATTGAAAACTAAGTTATAAAATATTACAAAAATGTATATGTACAATAAATTTGTCAAAATTGATACTACTTGTGAAAGGCATGCATGTAATCATTATAGGCCCAAAATAATCGAATCAAAATTAAGATTGAATGTTTTTATAATAAAATTTTTAGTGTGTTAATGACAGTGCTAGTGGGATGAGTAGCACCTGCACAATAGTCAAAACTTCTGTGTTGGTACCATAGTAAAGGAGCATAAAGAGTTATTCTAGTCCGTTCGTCCCGAACGTCCAAAAAAAGGGTTCCGTTCTCTTAACTTTAGTTGCCTCAACCAAATACTACTAAACTTATACACAAAATAAAAAAGAAGATGTGGCACGAGTGCCAATAAGAACTCTTCAGAAAAGACTAGATGACACAGAATTTAACAGCTATAAGTCACACTACGGCCTTCAACAATGAGCAAAGTCCAAACCGCATAGTCAGCTACAAAAGGCACCGAAATGGCAATGTAAAACAATTCAAACGACAAAAGAAACGGACAAATGTATGTACAAAAAATGAACAAAAACAAATGTGTAACACATAAACAAACAAAAATTCATGAATTACAGTCTCCTGACTTAGGACAGGCACATACAAACAGAATGAGGCGGATTAAGCATGCTAGCGGGATCCCCACCCTCCACCTTATATGGCATGACTGCCAAAGAAGAACTCTCCACAAGAGACCAGATGACACAGAAATTAACAACTATATGTCACCACACGACCTTCAACAACGAGCAAATAGATATAGGAAGATGTGGTATGTCAATGAGACAACTCTCCATCCAAATAACAAATTATAAAAGTAAACCATTACAGTTCAATGTACGGCCTTCAACACGGAGCCTTGGCTCACACCGAACAACAAGCTATAAAGGGCCCCAAAATTGTAAAACCATTCAAACGGGAAAACCAACGGTCTTATCTATATAGAAAACGAGAAACGAGAAACACGTATAAATTACATAAACAAACGACAACTAATGTACATCAGATTCCTGACTTAGGACAGGTGCAAACATTTGCAGCGGGATTAAACGTTTTAATGGTACCAAACCTTCTCCCTTTTTCTGAAACAATAGTATAACATCACAACATAGAAAAACACACAATAAAACGAAATTCAAACGAGAAAAGAAACGGACAAATGTATAGGTTCCTGACTTGCGACAGGCACATGCATATACTGAATAAGGCGGGGTTGAACATGTTAGCGGGGTCTCCACCATCTCCCTAACCTGGGACAATGCTTATTTCCACATAAAAAAATCAAATTTGAAATTTGGTAGCGTCACTTTTACCGTTCATGAGTTATCATGTTCCTTTAAAAACATAGAAAATGCTGAATTTTTCGTTTTTGTTCATTTTAATAAGTTTTACTAAATCAAATGTTATAAACCTTATACGTAACTAGAACTCACCCGTTATATCGCGGGTCCATGACTGTGAATTAAAGTATATAACTATGTGTAAGCCTTATTTTAGTTCTGGTATTGGCATTTGATAAAGTCATGCCGATTAAAGATACACAGTTTTCTCTGCTTTCAAACTCTTTCTGTGTGAACCCGTCGACCTGGAACTTATCAATTATTGGTAATATTAATTATTTGGAAAACAAAAGGTCCCGCAATGGAGTATTTTTTTAATCATCAGCATTGTCCTGAATGAGTTATAAATAAAGTTGAATTCTTTGATTCGCTGTTTTACGTCATGTCCGCTAACAAATTGAAAACTGTACCTATATAGATACGCCTTATTTTAAGTCCAGATTTTTAGTATTCGTATTGTTATCTTAGAAAGTCTTACTGATTAAAATACTACAATATGGAACAATTTGACAATGATTGAATTTAGTAGTGTCAACCCTGTGATTATGACCCGTGTATATAGCAATCCTAAATACACCGTTAAACTTTGTTGGTGCGCCTGTCAGATGCGGGATATCGGTATCGGAATCGACCCGGAACTTGTTAATTATTGGCAATATTAATTATGTGAAAAACAAAAGGGATGTACCACCATTCTTGCTATAAATCTTACACTAAAAGACAAAACTGCAGTTATCTTAAAGCTGAATCAAGTTCTTGTTCGTCTGTAAAAGTGTTTCAGGTCATATATAGAAGGTCGTCAAATTCCTGACTGGATAAAGTTTCTTTGGGTCAGTGAGAACCAACAGGCCTTAATCAGATTTCTTGGTGAATTAATTGTTCGGCATCATTGTAGATCAACAGTTACTATGATACATGAAGAAGTCATATTCTATTTAGCACTTTCAATGACCCTGAATCAGCTCAGAATGAGTATTCAGGTTTTAAGAATTTTGTACGCCCGATGAAGTAGATACTCGCATGATTTTACATGTTATTTATGTAGACAAAGAGTTCGGTGTGAAAGGAATCAAGGGTTGGCTAATAATAAAATCACAAGATACAGATGTTCTGATCTTATGCGTTCATAAGTACAAGTGAGAGGTTTGGCGCTATGAAACCAGGTTCAATCCACTATTTGAAAATGTAGAATGTACCATGTCAGGAATATGACATTTGTTGTCCATTCGTTTTTGATGTGTTTTGTCATTTGATTTTGCCATGTGATTAGGGACTGCCCGAATGAATTTTCGTCGGAGTTCAGTATTATGTTATTTTACTTCACTTTACTTTTATGCAGCATACTTATGAGCCATGGTTTCAAACAGGCACTATAACCTGCACACAAGATTTGCGCCGCTATTTACCTGTTCATGACACCAGTGTATGTAAAAGTACTAGTATTGCGTTTGCCACCTATAACATTGTACCAGCCGCACATGATGTTGCATGTTGCGATACAATGTAATCGGTCCTGTTTAGGATCGATAGGCGCTCTGTTTTTTTAGTCTTGAAGGACAACCCAGATGATTTCACCGATTTGTCAAACCTTTTTTTTATTGTGACATCGATGAATTGATAAATGCAGCTCGAGAATTTGTTGTTAGGTTGAATGATCTCAAGTCAAAACTAAAAATAGATCATTGTGCTTAAATAAATTGAGTGTAAAATTGGCTACAATTTAAAATTTCTCCCTTGTCAAATTTCCTCCTTGTGAATCTACTTTTAAACAATATGAAATATGAGCTTCACTCCAGACGTAAAGATGTCTTCCAAAATAGCAAAATTACCATAACATTCTCCTCTTCAGTTCGGGAAAAGAAAATTGACTCGTCTATCTCGAATGTCAGATGTCATTTGAATTTCTGCAAGATTTAGTTTGTACTTGCGAGGGGAAATCTCTGTTTCAAAGGGTTGCATTTGCTTCGACAAAATCTATCATGTACAGATGTATGCCCATGTCAGGCAAATGACATATGTCAAAATGTAAATACTCATCTGGTTGCAGTTAGAAAAATTGATGACGACGAAGAGGTTTACCGAATAGTTTTAACCGTTTTGGCGTTTTCCTATAATAGTTGGCGACGAAAAGTATTTGTAAGTAATAGTTATCCCACGAAGAAGCGGTATGTCAGTGTCAAATCACCCCGAAGCCAGAGGGTGATCTGACACTGACACACCAAGTCCGAATGGGATAACTATTTTACATCCCAGCTGTTTTAGATTAGACGAAAAAACATAAATTTTACAATTCATAAAATATAGTTAAGAACGCCACACAGCCATTATAATATACTTTATATAGTACTATATAATGTATACCCTTTATGACCCCCAAACACGCAATCGGAACTACTCGGCCTTTCTGGTTGCACGAAGAAAGAAGTTATTGTACTGCATAGCGAGAATGGCCGAGTATACGTAGTTACGATTGTCGAGTTGGTTTACTCGGGGGTTTACACAACAATAAACATGTGGTTATATAACAAAGGAAAATCATGCAAAACAAAGAAACAGAAGCTGGGGTGAACTTTAGGGGTGATCCAGCTCAGATCACTCCTGTTAGAACAAAGAATCTGGGATGTAAACACAACTATAAACATGTGGTTATAAAACAAAACTGTTCTAGAACATGCATTTTACACTTAGATATAAATAATGCATCTCTAGGATATAAATGAGTATCAATGTTTAGGTATGTAAATAAAGGATAACACAGCATTCTCTTTTTTTTTTTTGCATTAACGCCCAAATGTTGTTCTGTCGGAGAAATTGTCTTATATGTCACCCTTTGGTGATTGGTAGGGTTTGTTTTGCTATTTCATCAATTATTTTTTATCTTGTTGTATTGTGAACATGTTGTCTTTCTTTTTTTTGGCTATGTTTTTTTATTTCACCCTTTGTATCTTATTCTTGTGTTGTTTTTCATTCGTTCCAATCTTACTCCATCTATCCATCTATTTTGATAAATCTTATAATTTTAAATTTTGGTGAAAATACATGAAATATTTTCCACTGGACGTTTAACAATCAACAATGACACAACTATTATATCCGTAAGTACATGTAGCACTACTAACTATAGGAAAGGAGATATATGTATTTTACAAATATAGATAATACTATTGTTTATATTAATTGTTTGAAAAAGTGTATTGATTGAAAAACGATAAATGTAATTCTAAAGAAATGAACCAATGAACTGTGTATAATGTAATCTATACGTAAAGAAAGCCAATAAAAAATCTAATTAAGGACTGCATAATTGTATACATTATCAAGGGTGCACAAGTGTGAACAAAAATGTTTAACATCTAGCACACATAGTTGTGTAAAGACATGTTAAAGCATCTATTATTTATATTTTTTCTTTTACAGCGGATACATTTAGGTAATAGCCTTCTTAAAGGTGAGTGTCGTTTAACAGTTCTCTTTTTATTCCATTTTAACATGTTTAATATAGGTAACTTGATAATAAGTATGCAATATTTCTGATATTTTAATAAAACAAACTTTTTTTTAAATTATAATTTAGATTTCATATGTAGTATGCATTTTTAAATATGTCCCTATCGTTTAAAAATAAATATAAATATCTCTTAGAGAAATGCCCTTGGTCTGTTTTCCATAGATATATATATTAAAAGTATGAACCGACATGAAAAATTGTAAACATATTACAACCTTAGTAGGTGTTGTACTGTTATACCTCTTTTTTTGTAAAATTGCATCAGACAAAGGTTGAATCACTTTTATACCTATGTCGGGTAAAACCAAAACAAATCTAAAGTATATACCAGATTATCGATCGATCTCTTTTCAGAGCATTACTCCACTAAGTACGACTTGTTATTCTAAATCAGTTTGAATGGTTTTACACTTGTAATTTTTGGGCCCTTTATAGCTTGTTGTTTGGTGTGAGCCAAGCCTCTGTGTTGAAGGCTATTCATTGACCTATAATGGTTTACTTTATAAATTGTTATTTGGATGGAGAGTTGTCTTATTGGCACTCACACCACATCTTCATATTTCTAATCAATATATATATAAAATATCGGGTTGTTGATTTGAACAATGCTACAATCATGACAATAGTAAAATAGGGCCGAAAGATACCAAAGGGACAGTCAAACTCATAAATCTAAAACAAACTGACAACGCCATGGCTAAAAATGAAAAAGACAAACAGAAAAACAATAGTACACGTGACACAACATAGAAAACTAAAGAATAAACAACACGAACCCCACCAAAAACTAGGGGTGATCTCAGGTGCTCTGGAAGGGTAAGCAGATCCGGCTCCACATGCGGCACCCGTCGTGTTGCTTATGTGATTACAAATCCGGTAAATAGACTAAATTCGGTAGGTCAAATTCATGAAAGGGAAGGGGATTATAGTTACGACGTAAGGAACATATCCGATATCATTTGTGAAACGGTTATTTCATAACGGTCAACCAACTCGTGATGGCGTCCGTTAATATAGTTTTGTTTATATCTACACTAACATGACTAATGTATCTTATTAGACTGTCCAAAGAAGATATGATGGAACTGTTGATTTCTATAGGTTCTGGGATGATTACAAAACCGGATTCGGGAACATTGCTGGAGAGCGTTGGCTTGGTAAGTACATACAAGCAAAAACATTTTGTCATACAAGTGAGTGGTTCAGCTAGCTATAAAACCATGTTTAGCAGACCATTTTCTTCGGAAAATACCTGTACTAAGTCGGGAGTATGACTGTTGTTTACAATTCGTTCTGTTGGTTGATATACTCTGACATTTGATTTTGTCATGTTGTATGGACTCTCCCTGTTTAAATTTACCTTGGAGATCGGAATTTTTGTTGAAACATTTTTCCTTTCTAATTTGACGTCTCGTCTTGCATAAAGTCAACCGTTATAGTGTTTGTTTTTACTTTTTTTTTTATTTTGATGTGATACGTTAACATGTTAAATGAAAATTAAATAAATGCATTTCAAAACTCTTAAATAAAAGACACTTCAAAATAAAACAAGATCAAATTATCGTTATGCTGACGTGTGTTTTATTAGTATTTGATTGAATAACACAAAGAAATAATTATGTCTTTACACTTTGCAAAACTGCAATTATAAAAAAAAACTAAGTTAAAGTGTAAGTTTTTCGACTTAAAGAATGTATCGTTTTCTGGGTAAAATATATAAAGAGCGCAAACACAGTCATTCGGGCTATTATATATGCAATCCGAATTACGTGGAAAACATGATCAAATATATTATAAGCAAGGGTCTTTAGTTAGGCCAAACGAATAACATCACATGCATAACGTGAAAACACTGAATAATCGTTTATATAAAATGCATACAACGTACTAAAGATTTGATAACAATACAGTTTGTAACCAGGAAATGAAAAAGATAAATACTGGAAAAGACTTGTTCTAACTTTTTACTAGCGTTTAAAACAAACCAAATTGACACGAAAAAAATGGAGATGTATGCAATTTGAAGGTTGTTCAATTTTAGCTGCTAATATTCTACACATAATTACTTATCCTACAGGGAATGATAATCTACATTTCATACGTCGACAAGGATCCTACCAAGTCCGATTTGACCTTGAGGATTATACAGGGGATACAGCGTATGCTGTATACAGTACAATGTATGTTGGTGATGAGAGTTCTAACTATAAACTCAATTTGACCGGTTACTATGGAACAGCAGGTAATCATTATGTAATAAAATAATTAGCACAAGATCGTGGCGCCTAGTTAAACTAGTTATCTCAGATCAATTGGTTATGGGTACCGCAAAACAAAGAAATACCGCTTTGTATCACCCAACTCGTAGTTCATTTTTGACTAAATATATATTGTACTTAAATTTGCCATTCTGTCAGGCTAGATTGACCTAAGATGGTAATAATTGTTCCGAAAAAGATATTTAAGTTTAAATAAGGCAAACATTTTTATGAAATTAGGTTCTTAAGTGTTGGGGCCTAGTGTACATCATTTAAGTTATTTAAACAAAAAACGTGTAGTGAACAAAAAACTCAGATTCATATCTTGTATCGTTTATTTTGCGATCAGATGAATACAATATTTTGAAACGAATGCCGATTTACATAAAACAGTTAACTTTCAAATCAAATAATCGGAATATGATATTTAGTACACCTCGACCAGAAATCCCATATTATAATTGGTCACTTTTTTCTATTTATTTCAAATAGACTGACAGCGACGATATTACTTTGTCTTTTGATATATTGGTCCATCTAGAAATGTTTCCATTTATTTTTTATTTTTTGCGAAGATTGCAACGAGATAACTTTTTCAAAAATAAAGATTCACAATTTAAAGTTTGATAGTCTTATTTGACGATAACAATTTCTGAAGTCGTAATCATTAATCTTCCGTTTGACATTGACATTGACATTGTCCCAATGATGAGGAATACACCATAGGGACATCCAAAACTGCTTGGTTGAAAAAAAAGTGACAACACCATGGCAAAATAAAGAATGACGACGTATCACATGACGAGGGTTACGTTCCAAATGTCGTAGCCACGTCCTCTTTTCCTCGAATATGACATCACCAAATGAGACTTATCACCGAGTGTGTACTTACATGAGCAATACTATGTTGCCAAATTTGGCGCAGGACCTGTTTACCCTTCCATATGATGGGGTTCTTGTTGCTAAGTCTTCAGATTTCTTTGGTGTGTTTCGCAGATTGTTTTTTGTCTTTTTAAGTTTTTGATTTTTGTCACTTGTGAGTTTGAATGTTTCATTTGGTATCTTCCGCTTCTCCATAGACGACTAAAAAACAAAGAGGTCCACAAAACATTTCATAGTAAACTTAAGACTGAGCAACACTAATCACACCAAAAACTAGGGATGATCTTAAGATCATGTTTTATTAGTGACACCCGTCATGCTTCATGTGGCAAGTACACATTTGGTGAATGATAAATTCACGCAGTAATTTCTGAGCTTACGGCTAGAAATGCATAGTTGTGCAACATAACTGCATGCAAAGTTCACCTTAGACAGTTAATATTTCTTTATTTTAGGATTTTTCCCTTTACTTAAATGATTTCAACAATTCATAGATTTGGCTTTCCAATCCAATCTGTTCATCAAACGTGTATCTAATGCGTTGTTCCGTAAACACATATGGTGTATCTGTTAGTTTTGCTCAATCTTAAGTTTTCTATTAATTAAATATATAGATAGATAGATATAGGAATAAAGTCTTTTACACACTGGTGTTTGTCTTTTCGTTGCATTTGTTTAGTCTTTTACACACTGGTGTTTGTCTTTTCGTTGTATTTGTTTAGTCTGTTACACACTGGTGTTTGTCTTTTCGTTGTATTTGTTTAGTCTTTTACACACTGGTGTTTGTCTTTTCGTTGTATTTGTTTAGTCTTTTACACACCGGTGTTTGTCTTTTCGTAGTATTTGTTTAGTCTTTTACACACTGGTGTTTGTCTTTCGTTGCATTTGTTTAGTCTTTTACACACTGTTGTTTGTCTTTTCGTTGTATTTGTTTAGTCTTTTACACACTGGTGTTTGTCTTTTCGTTGCATTTGTTTAGTCTTTTACACACTGGTGTTTGTCTTTTCGTTGTATTTGTTTAGTCTTTTACACACTGGTGTTTGTCTTTTAGTTGCATTTGTTTAGTCTTTTGCACACTGGTGTTTGTCTTTTCGTTGCATTTGTTTAGTCTTTTACACACTGGCGTTTGTCTTTTCGTTGTATTTGTTTAGTCTTTTAAACACAGGTGTTTGTCTTTTCGTTGTATTTGTTTAGTCTTTTACACACTGGTGTTTGTCTTTTCGTTGTATTTGTTTAGTCTTTTACACACCGGTGTTTGTCTTTTCGTTGTATTTGTTTAGTCTTTTACACACTGGTGTTTGTCTTTTCGTTGTATTTGTTTAGTCTTTTACACACTGGTGTTTGTCTTTTCGTTGTATTTGTTTAGTCTTTTACACACCGGTGTTTGTCTTTTCGTTGTATTTGTTTAGTCTTTTACACACTGGTGTTTGTCTTTTCGTTGTATTTGTTTAGTCTTTTACACACTGGTGTTTGTCTTTTCGTTGTATTTGTTTAGTCTTTTACACACTGGTGTTTGTCTTTTCGTTGTATTTGTTTAGTCTTTTACACACTGGTGTTTGTCTTTTTGTTGCATTTGTTTAGTCTTTTACACACTGGTTTTTGTCTTTTCGTTGCATTTGTTTAGTCTTTTACACACTGGTGTTTGTCTTTTCGTTGCATTTGTTTAGTCTTTTACACACTGGTGTTTGTCTTTTCGTTGCATTTGTTTAGTCTTTTACACACTGGTGTTTGTCTTTTCGTTGCATTTGTTTAGTCTTTTACACACTGGTGTTTGTCTTTTCGTTGCATTTGTTTAGTCTTTTACACACTGGTGTTTGTCTTTTCGTTGCATTTGTTTAGTCTTTTACACACTGGTGTTTGTCTTTTCGTTGTGTTTGTTTAGTCTTTTACACACTGGTGTTTGTCTTTTCGTTGCTTTTGTTTCAATGTCAAAGCATTGTCAGATTTTCTTAGACTTACGAAGAGTTACGAAGCCCTTAATAAGTGGATTTACCATTGTTTATTGTCCACCTGTACTTAAAAAAGAATATCAAATATTGAAATCGAATGTTGGAGGTTGAAAATTGATAGTTGAAAATGTTATAAATCGAATGTTGATTTGAATTCGTCCATTGGAGAAAATAAAGTTAAAAAATAGTTTTGAATGTTGAATGATGAAATCAAAAGGTAAATGTTAAAAAACGAAGGTTGAAGTTGATAACAAATGTTGATTTTAATTGATTGCTGAATATTGAATATGAATCATGAACATGTTGAATGTTTAATGTTATACATTGAACTATGTAATTTGAATGTTATACATTGAATGCTGTACATGTAATTTGAATGTCGAATTCGAATGTTGAATTATGAACAATGAAAAAAAATAACTTGCATCTTCAACGTTTGTAAAAGGTTTTGCATTTTCAAATTTAAGGCGTCAAACATCACTGGAGGGACATTAAGTGTCAAAATGCGCGTCTTTTTCATTCCGTTTATTTTATTACATTTGTTTTAAAGTTTAATAGAACAATATCTATGCCTTATGACCGCCATTTCTGCTCAAAATGGTCAATCAATGTACTAAAGAGAAAACTAAAATCCGAAACATCTCCAAGTGATCTGGTCTACATGTACGAGATTACTTAATTAGTTTTAAAGTAATAAAACGATTATCTTACTTTGTCAAATATTTCTAAAACCGTTGTTATACTGAACAATTAGTAACTGTGCAAACTTTTAAGTAAAACTTTGTTTTTAGTTCAAGAACTACACTTCTGGGAGCTCAACGTGTTTCTGTCCACTTGTTTACTATTGATCTTGTCCAAATCGTCCCGTTTCAGTGACTTATGATAAATAGTTTACATAATAATATAGTGTCATATCTAACAAGCTTTACAGGAAATGGTATGGTGATGGGTAGAAGCATATCATTGACTGGTATGATGTTTAGTACTCGTGACAGGGACAACGACAAAGTCAATGACAGAAGTTATGCGATCGACAAAATAGGAGCCTGGTGGTATCTTCAGTGTTCTTATGCCAATATTAATGGTCTATACTCAGAAAAGGATTCTAACAAGGCAGTTTATTGGAAGTTGTGGAGAGGAAATACCGGACTCACAAAGACAATGATGATGATCAAACCAAAACCTTGACATAAACAGTTATTAACAGCTAACATCACGGATACATTTACCTATACGATATATAGGTGTATCAACTCTATCATGTCTATGTGGTCTTAGATCTATAACGTGACGGTACCCAAATTGCACCTATTTTGACAGTTTTTTCACCGACGGTTTTTTATGATCAAGAAAAAAATGTCCATACTGTGTTTATTTTGTAGCCCTATCCTTCTTGATTGTATAGGTACACCAATTTAAATTTTAATCCATATTGAGTCATTGAAAAATGGGTTTGAATCAACCTCCAAACTATCCATGATTCTGTAATGAGGAGTACCCAAATTGCATCCATGCTTAAATTCACATCGTCAAAAGTCTAATAACCGGGCTTTTGTTTAATTTCTTCAAATATTTTGAACAATTAGATATTTGTCCATGCTTACTCTTCATATTTTACGAAATGGATACTTATAATGTATTGTATTTGCTAATTTTCAAAAGATGACGTTTTGATGACGTCGCATGGTGACGTTTTCGTACATTTTGCTTTTTCAGTAAACAGTCCATCTGTTGATAAAAACTATGAACGTTTTGTGTATATCTAAATATGTGTACCTATGTTGAAAGACGTGCATAGTATCAAATCATAAAAATATAAATTGTTTAGTCTCTAGGAAATCTTGTAAAATTTTTGTTGCTATTTTTTTCTAAATAGGTGCAATTTGGGTACTCGGTGCAATTTGGGTACCCTTACGTTATATACCAGTATCGTTGTCTGATCTGTAATTTTATCGATTTTATCTAAATTCTAATACCAGATTTTGACATTTTGACTGAGTGTAGATTTACATGACAGGTGACTCATGTATAGCGAGAGAAACTTACCCTGACGACGCACCCGGTATGGCTCCTTTTGCAGTTCCTGCGAGTCTATCCGTGATTGTTTTGTTACTTTGATTCGTCTCTCCGTGATTGTTTCGTTACCATGATTCGTCTCTCCGTGATTGTTTTGTTACCTTGATTCGTCTCTCCGTGATTGTTTTGTTACCATGATTCGTCTCTCCGTGATTGTTTTGTTACCTTGCTTCGTCTCTCCGTGATTGTGTCGTTACCATGATTCGTCTCTCCGTGATTGTTTTGTTACCATGATTCGTCTCTCCGTGATTGTTTTGTTACCTTGATTCGTCTCTCCGTGATTGTTTGTTACCTTGATTCGTCTCTCCGTGATTGTTTTGTGACCATGATTCGTCTCTCCGTGATTGTTTTGTTACCTTGATTCGTCTCTCCGTGATTGTTTTGTTACATTGATTCGTCTCTCCGTGATTGTTTTGTTACCATGATTCGTCTCTCCGTGATTGTTTTGTTACCTTGATTCGTCTCTCTGTGTTATATTTACGTACCCGGTATCATGGTTCCTTTTACAATTCCTGTGTGTCTCTCCGTGATTGTTTTGTTACCTTGATTCGTCTCTCCGTGATTGTTTTGTTACCTTGATTCGTCTCTCCGTGATTGTTTTGTTACCTTGATTCGTCTCTCTGTATCCGATTGACGTGATTTGTATATTGGTAAACTACTGCTAACTGAATTACAAACATGACTGACAACCAATCAAACAATTTGCATGAAATGATTTTATTTTACTAATGTTAGTTTTCGTTTGAAAACATGACTCAAACTGTTTATATCGTCTTAAGGGGGCTCGCGGGTCTAAATCATTTTTTTTAAATTTAATATAGGATTTCGCTATATTTTTCTATAAATGAACTTTAATTTATCTTATACCTAATAGAAAAATGAAACAAAAAAATGAGGTCACCGTTCATTTACGCTCACAATCTGCCTTTTCGAAGCATACATTTTTGTTAATGGCCTTTTTTTCTGTTGAACTAATAGGAGAAATAGCGGTAATATCGAAATAAAAAAAGAACTAAATTACAGAAATCGCTTAAATACAATTATTTAGTTGATGTAAAGCTTATTCGAAAACAGCAATAAAAAATATAGGTCATCGATGAGTTTAAAAAGATATTTAAATTCTAATGCCAAAAAAGGCATTTTTGCACCAAAGGGAGATAATTTGGAGCTTTTTCAATGATATCGACATTTTCAAAGTCACCTGGGGCCAACACGAATTGATTTTTTGGAATGGTTTTTGTACCATATGACAAAGTAACAACTACTTAAGGTAAATAAAAAAAAATTGTAATAAAAAATAAATGTTTATTTTTTTTTCTGAAAATCTTATACCCGCGAGCCTCCTTAACACTAAATCACTTGCATTTGTACTGGGTGCTATTATTTCTCTGGGGAAAACATAATCGTTGTATTACTTGTAATTCGCTTATCTGACGTTCGATAACTTCAAGTTCTATTTGATAGGTACTTTATGTCATTTGTCTTTTTGTGAGCGGATTTCTGGGTTTTGCGCTGACCTCGTGAGTCAACCTCTTTTTTATTTATATGTGCATTTTATAATTATTTTTCTTTGTTTCACAACTGTAGACTCGAGTTAGATTAGAGTTGTTTATCGCTTCCAAGCATACATACGCCATACAGATTCTTTACTAGCTTTTCCCAAGTCGGAAGCCTATTAATCGATTGTTATTGGCTTTTTTTACTATCTGTCATTTCATTTTTTTCGTTTATTGTTTTAGAATAGAACACGCTATTGGTTTTCTTGTTTCAATGGTAAAATATATTTGTTTTCCTTGTATGTTTTTTGTTAGCTTATTTTACGGTATAAGTTTTTGTTAACGTCGACGTACGGTAATCTATTGCTACAAACATCCATGGCCTTTGGTTTCTGATGGATGGTTGTCTCATTTGTAATCCTACCACTTCTCTTTTTTTTTATTAAGTTATAAATGTAGTAGTACGTCAAATAAATATACGAGTCACATCGTATGGCAGAAATTGTATATCAGAATATTTACGCTTTTAATGTCATACGACACAGTTTTGATCCCACTGGAAAATTTGCATACAAGCTATTTTTCTCGTAGACAATCCATATATGAAATAAAACAATGTATCTTGATGTGCTTTTTTAATGTAAATAGGGTAGATTAATAGGGCATTTACCGCCGCCCCCCCCCCCAAAAAAAAAAAAAAAAAACCAGACATACCCCAACTTTTGTTATCATTATTTTCCTTGAAATGGATGTTATTATTTGATAAAGTTTATTTTATTATATTGATTATTGTAAATTATGACGTTTCGTTAATTTGAAATTTCATTCATAGATGTCTATACATTTTTATTTATAACTTACTTAAATATACCTTAATATGTGCCATATTATCAACTGATGATAGATGGCAAGTATTTTACTTTAACAGAATTTCCTATCATATAAAAAAGGAGATGCAGTATGATTGGCAAGGAGATAACAATCGAATAGAGTCCACATAACGTTTATTTAAACAATTTTATGTCATCGTACGGCCTCCAACAATGAACAAAACTCATTCCGCGTAGACAAATATAAATGGCCCAGACATGACAAAATGCGAAACAATTGAATAATAAACCAACAGCCTAAAAACCACAGCGAACACTTGAAAGGGTTTCCACCAAAACATCTTTTTAAATGAAAATTTCCGCTTTAAAATGTTTTTTCCAGTGTTAAATAATAGCTTATTGTATTCTGATTTCAAAAATATATAGTAGTTTCTGTAAATTTACACTTTTGTTTAAAAAAAAAAAAGGGAAATAATTTGTTAATTCCAGTTTGAAAAATGTGACTTTTGGTGATTTTATGATAGTTTAATTGACACTGATTTTACACCAGATCATTTTCGGTTGTCTTTTTCAAGGTTTTATGGCTTGCAACCTAAAGCATTCAGTCCCATGGCTATCATAAATTCGTTTGAAGTTAAGGCAGACATCAAAATCTAGAACGTTAACTTTGCCTACGACCTTGACCTCAATTACAGGGTCATAAACCAAGGACGTCAAATCAAAAGACATTAAGTCTTTATTATATATTTTTTTAGTTATATCACCATACGCGAAATTTTAGAAATAAGAGGGGAAAACTCCCATTTTAAATAAAAAGTAAAAAAAATACTGAACTACGAGGAAAATTCAAAACGGAAAGTCCCTTAATATGCAAAATCAAATAAAAAAAAACCACATCAAACGAATGGACAACAACTGTAACAATTTTTAACAATTTGGAGTGTATTGAATATTTGGGTAATTCAAATGCGAGAGAAAGGCAATGTTTGCCGAGCTTTCTCATTTTCGTAGCGAGAACAAATACATGTTTTATTTTCCTACAATGTACAGTACAAACTTATGTTTTAGCAGACAATTTATAATTCACTCATGAAAACATGTATGTTAATGTTACCTTACTTTACATTACTTTTCAATAAAATCGTCAGCCTTTTAACAGGGATCACAAAGTAAACTGCCACGTAAACGATGATTCAAATGTAATGATCCGTTCGCTTCAAATAGAAGCAGGATAAGTATGCGTATACTGTTTTTGTATTAATGTAGTAAAATGGTTGACGGTAGAATACAAGTCCTTCATTCAGCACTCGAACAAAAACATTGCGATAAAGCCGACAAAGAATGGTTGAGTATAATTGAAGTACTTGTAACTAATGGACATTTCAAGTAAAAACTGTTAATCAAATATTTGTTTTTATTATCTATGTTCCTGCATGTTATTTTTTGGTTTTTATGAATGACTGTTGACGTCATAATCAAACAACGTTTCTTACGTCTATACTTTCGTAGACAATCGTACTTTAGCGTATGGAAGCATCGAACTTTAGCGTATACCATCGCACTTTAGCGTGACCATCGTACTTTAGCGTCCCCATCGCACTTTAGAGTCCTACTATGTATCCATCGTATCCATATGTACACATGGCTGTGTACATAATGTATATACAACTCGTCTAAACACCAACCCAACAATGTTAGATCTGTAAATTTGCTTTCGCAAATTTTTGGTTCTTCCCTCGCCGGGATTCGAACCCATGCTACTGTGATATCGTGACACCAAATCGCCTGCACTGCAGCCGTCCCGCTAGACCACACGACCACCTGGGCTCTCAAAAATAGAGCTTTCGCTGGCCATGTGTTACCTTTCCACGTCAGTTTTAATCTAGCGGCGTATCTTACATTAATTTGTAAATATCTAATACTTCATCTTGATGGATTCTTTCGCAACCAATCAATATAACTAAAGTAACAATCACTGTTTATACAATGCACGCAAAATTAATAACAAACAAATCTTTTCTTCAAAATTAAAGCAAAGAATATCCACTTTCAAACATTTGAACAAACTGAATAACTGATGAACTGATTATGACATTTTGACCTGATGTGTTATATTTTAAAACAACATCACGAATGCAATGAATCTAAGTAATTTTCAAAACCAAAGAGGAACGTAATTCTACTGAGTTGTTGAAAAACACAATAGGTATTTATCTTTATTGGAATCATAAGAAATATTTCAGATAAATCTATATGTAAACTTACAGTTTAATCAAAAGGCAAATGACCATTTTCTAAATTACCCGGCGCACATGAGTTGTATATGAACGATTAAACATGGAAAATCGAAGATCCACCATCAATATCAACATCTCAAATTAATGGTAGGCAACACAGTATATGTAGTAAATGATTAAGAATTCAATAGTTAACCCTTCTTGAGCCTCTGAGTTCATCTACGATGTTTGGTTGGGTTGTGTTACTTAATCTTCAGTTGCATATGTAGTATTCAGTAGAATTAGCTGTGTTTGCTTTTTTCTTTTTTGTTTACCATAGCCTTATCTATTTTGGTTTAAGTTTTGAATGTCCCCTTGGTATCATTTTAACTGAGAGATGCTTACCAATTATCGTTTTTTATACGCATGAACTATGTGCTCACTTTGACCAATCAAAACATTAATGATAATAATACTCCTCACAAACGAATAATACGAATAGAGTATCTATCTTTCCTGGTGCATTTAGAATTGAGTTTAATAGATATCGAATTTCTGCAAGTTATCCAATTTAGATACATTAGTAGACTGAATACTTTAAATATAAAAATCTGCTATAAACTACAATGTCATGTTCTACTTCGCATGTTGACAAAGTATTATTCCACAAGAAAATGCGTGACCCTTTTTGGAAACATAATCCTGATTAGAAGCCAATCAGTATGTACTCTCACAAATGCAGAGACCAAGCAAATATCTCTTTCAAGTCTTCGGTCTTTCGAACCCATTAATTCCTGCGCTCGGTTTTGACCTTATTTGATCAGTTATAATAGGAAAATGCATACCAAACCAGTGTAGGACGATTATGATTTATTTTTTGCATTATTACTAAAATATTGTATCGGGTATGACAGCTACCCAACGACATAAGAAAAAAGCAAAAAGACGTATAGAGGCCAATAAACACTCTCCTTTAATATATTATAGCGTATACAACATCTCTAGTTCCTATCAAAAAACATATTCTTTTTTGAAATGTGTGTTAATTGGTATAGATAAAATTCCTTAAATGCAAAGAGAGACAGAAGGCAACTAGAGGTTATCATATAACAATACGTTACATACAAAACATGACACATAAGAAAAAAAAATAAGATCAATAGCTGTCGATATTTCACTTTTGAAAAATAAACCAGATTTTAACTGTATTTAAAAGTCAATTTGGAACATGAATCATTTAGATATCGTCATTGGTTTCATTAGAAAAATCAATCACATATATTGTTCCAAAATTCAATATTGTTTACAAACTTTCATGTGCATTAAAGAGTGAAATAACACATTCATCTATTAGATTCTTTCGGGATTAAAGTAAGGACATTCAATAGGAGTCTGATATCCGAAAGACCACTGTGGTGGTTTTCCTTTTCAAACGCTATCGCTTTTCATATACAAATCTCCATAAAACATTTTGTGCTGAAAGCTGAAATAAGTTACACATTGACCTAGATGTATTCGGCAAAACATTTCCAAAATTTAATTCCCCAGTGCTATTTCACTTCGAAAATTATAGATCGATAGATCTTTGATTTAATCACTTTGTCAGGATAAATTTATAAAATGTATTCACAATGAATTAATACATAAACATTAGAATACATTAAATACTAAACAGCTCCTTGGTGGTATTCACTTTATTAAAGTCATATGAAAAGAGTGACTGGTGAAACATAATGTTTATCCAATTCTTGAAACAATAGATATAAGAAGATGTGGTAAGAGTACCAATGAGACAACTCTCCATCCAGGTCAAAGTACGGTATTCAACACGGAGCCTTGGCTCGCACCGAACAGCAAGCTATAAAGGACAAATTATAAAATTTTCTTGAGAAAAAAGTATATCTACATAATTTTTATTATAAAAACTTTCCATTTAGTTATAAAAAAACATAAACATTGAAATAAACTATTTTATGCATAATTTTTTTTAACTTTGATGTAAATTTTCTTATGAGAAGGAAAAAATGTTCAAATTATCATTATTTAGATTGCAGATTCCGATACATTGTTGCTATGGCAAATTCTTTAGTTATTTATCAATCAAGCTACAATTACATTTTAGAGATAAGAAATATAATATAAGAACATACATGCAGAAAATGGAAAAAAAAAATATTTTCCAAAAAATCGAAGTAACAAAAATAATCATAATTTTGTTATTTTGCCTTATCCTCCAAACTTACTTGTATGACTATGTATACTTCATAATAATGCATAAAAAAATCCGCATGTTTTTACCCTGGTACATTCATAAGGATGAAAATCTGGCTGGTCACATAAATGAATCAGGATTTGCTTACCTTTTCAGAGCACCTGCGATAACCCCTGGTTTTTGTTCAGGTTCGTGTTGCTCAGACTTTAGTTTTCAATGTTGTGATTTGTATACTGTTGTTAACCTTTTTGTCTGTTTTTGTCATGGCGTTGTCAGTTTATTTTTGACTTATGAGTTTGAATGTCCCGTTGATATCTTTCGCCTTTCTTTTCGATGTTCAACTAAAAGACGGACACACGATTAGTTTGGGAATCAAAGGAGACAATTGAAACGTGATCCGAAATTGAATGCGCCATAATTTGCACAAATGATAACAATTGCTACTCCAGCAATTATAACACAAACCTACAACATTGAACATTGTTTCTTATATCATTACAAATATACTTGAACATATCAAGTGGTATTTGAAAATCACAAGTCAAATGAAAAGAAATAACATCATCATAACTAAAGATACAACTAAGAAAGGACAAACAATAAAGAGGTAGCATAGAACATGTAGAATAGTAAATTCTAAACAATACAAACCACACTAATTAATATATGATAATTCAAGAATATGAACTATCATGCATTTGTACAAGTTAAATAACCGATTGTAACATTGTGACTTACTGCAGATTTGCATCATTAGGTTATGTCTGTAAAGAAAGGGGCGTTTATCCAGTTGAAGCATTCAGTCTCGTCCTTCTATCATTAGTATATTGATTCGATAAAGTCATACGTCATAAAAAAAACATGCATTAAGTAAACAAATGGGAAAACAATCATTACTGTTAAGTTGTAACTAAATATTTCGAATACAAAAATTCTTAGTCATTTTACAAAAACAGCGAGAATCTCAATAACGCAGAGTTTTTGAAGAACTAATTTTGCAGATTTTTTTCAATCAACAGTCTAAAAATAAAATGCAATAAACTATACCGATATGTAGGTAAGCAAACCGTCTTATCAAATGGGAAGTGGCCGTACACATTGCATTCTCATAAACAAACAGGACGCATGACTACATGTACATGTGTATGAATTAATTAAGCAGTGAATATTAAAAGAGTGACAAAAGATACCAGAGGGACAGTCAAGCTCATATCTGCCATCAATATCATTCTTTCTAATTAATGGTGGGCACCAAAGTATAATTTTATCTTTAAATAGATAACCCTTCGAAGCCTCTGAGTTCAATACCGGGTAGAATGTGTGTTGCCCAATTGTCAGTTTACTCGAGTTAAGGGTTTTCGGTGTCACCTGGTGTTGTGTTACTAATTTCGATGGTTTTTTTTCCTGTTTGAAAAATTTTCATCAAGTTTCATTGTGACCTTTGTTAATTCATAATTAGTAGATTCAAGGAAACCATTGTTAATCAATATTTGATTTAAATATAATGCAGTGGGACTCAAAAGTTATATTAAGTAAGGCAGCAACCGAAATAAACCTAAGAAAAACGACAAAAGACATATAGAGGTCAATGTATTGTCTTCTTCACAAGATTAAAGGATATACAATACTTTTAGCCTCGAGAATAACAACATTCCTTTTCTAATGGTGTTTTAAACTTGATGAATACATTTTATTGCATTAAAAAGAGGGCTAAAGTATCATTGGAGGTAATTAAATAAAGGGCTGCTCTTTTAACTTGTCTTTTATGCTTAAAATGAATTTATATGATCAACTAGAGATAGTGTAAGCCCTGTCAAATACCCCCCCCCCCCCCCCCCCCAAATAATAAATACAAATGCACAAAAAAGTTGGCACTATTAAGACTACTTCAAATTTAACTGAGTTTGTTGTCTTAATTTTTCATCCATACATTCTATCTTGTTCACAACACACTTTCTGAGTACCAAGTACCTTTTATATTTATAAAATGGAAAGAGAGCTTATGTAAATAGATATAAACAATTTATCAAAGTTGCATAAAATTTTGTAAGAGTGTTAGTTATTGTCCCAAAATTGGAAAATCCCCCCTTTTTTAAGCATAAAAATTCATAACACGGAAACGTAATATCTGAAATTTATATAAATTGAAAGGGAGCTTACATCAATAAATATAAACAATTCACCAAAGTTTCATGGACATTGGTGAAAGCCTTTTTGAGTTATTGTCCGAAGTGATGAAAATCCCTCCTTTTTTTATGAATAAAGTCCCATAAATCCAAAACTCAAAATCTGAAATTTATAAAAATTAAAAGGGAGCTTACATCAATAGATATAAACAACTCACCAAAGTTTAATGGACATTGGTGAAAGCCTTTTTGAGTTATAGTCTGAAGTGTTGAAAATCCCCCCTTTTTTATGAATAAAGCCGCATAAATCCAAAACTTAAAATCTGAAATTAAAAAAAAGCGAAAGTGAGCTTATGTCAATAGATATAAACAATTCACCAAAGTTACATGGAAATTGGTGAAACTGTTTTTCAGTTATTATCCGATTTGTGGACGACGGACGGACAGACGAACGGACGGACGGACAACGGTATACCATAATACGTCCCGTCTGAAAGACAGGCGTATGAAAACCATACCAGAATAAAAAAACTGTAAAAAAAAGAAAAACGTTGAAAAAATCAATAACTGTTCCCACCAAACACTGCACACTAAATGAAAAAAATCTTAGCACTACAATACCCCAAGCAAATGATGTATTGTTCATGATACGTTATTCGACGGTAAATGCATATGCTTTGTTCAGATGGTTTTGCATATTTCATGTCTCTTTTTTAAATGAAAACATGAAATTACAGCAGACAGCAATAAGCTATGAAATATTTAGAGTGTTTGATGTTTTGTTAATAATAAGAACAATAGCCACTGCTTTTTAACTTTGGAAAACTATTTGAATCGCTTTCATAAGCCAAGTGAGAAATATGAGTTATTTCGATTACGTTATTAGTTTCATGAAAAGAATCAATCACTGATATTGTTCAAAAATTCAATGTTGGATATCAATTTACATGGGTAAGTGGGAGTGAAATTATATCTGCATTAATGTCATTTCTTTAAGGACACAACTAAGGACACCCTATAGTAGTATGATGCCCGATAGAGCTGCCTTGTTATGGTCCTTCAAAAATATTAACTTATCGTAGACCAACTCTATACCAAATTCGGTGTTTAAAAGTTGATATATATATTTGATCATCACGAACAAAATTTGATAGTATTTTGTTCTAGATATACAAGGCCTCCAAAGATAAATCTGACGTGAAAAAATAGTATTTTGTTCTGTAGAACGATTTACACGTTGCAGCTTCCGTACACGAGAGACTATATCTAATCATCAATATGAAAATCATCAGTTTTGCCAAACCATAAATTAACACAATTGTAGAGAGCATTGTCAAGTTTTACTTTAAGGATTTATACATGTTATAGGCATGCAGTTTGAAATCCTTCAAATTTCTTACATTTGATTTCAACCATACTGAAGATAGGTCAAGATACATTAGGTTGGTCGATGCCACTGCTGGTGGACGTTTCGTCCCCGAGGGTATCACTAGCCCAGTAGTCAACACTTTAAATTTCCTGTTTGCAAAACTTTGAATTTTTCGAAAAACTAAGTTTTTTTTTATCCCAGGCATAGATTACTTTAGCCGTATTTGGCACAACTTTTTGGAAATTTAGATCCCCAATGCTCTTCAATTTTGTACTTGTTTGGCTTTATAAATATTTTGATATGAGCGTCACTGAGTCTTATGTAGACGAAACGCGCGTCTGGCGTACTAAATTATAATCCTGGTTCATTTGATAGCTATTAGCCATGTGTATCTTGTGATGACAATCATATCGCGTTGTTATGCACACATTTGTTTCTATATGCAATGTAGTAACTATACATTTTTTACATATTTTATTCATGCAATATATCACATGATCAAATTTTATCGAATCAAAAATTAACCGACGTCAAAACTTCATATTCTGAGTTTGGCAGTTGTGAAATGAACAGTTGCAATTAGTAGCAGCATATCAATGAAAAATATGTTTTATTTAAAGACAGCATTAGTTTGTATATTTTTCACACTTTTTACTGCAAGTTTTAGTTTAAAATCTCAGATGTTCCACATAGAAACGGAAACACGATTAGTTGGGGCATCAATGAAGACAATTAAAGTCAGTTCCGGGATCGAATGCGCCATGATTTGCACAAATGACAACAACTGCTGCTTCAGTACTTATGACACAAACCTAGAACATTGTTCATTATTTCTTGAATGCTGCCCTGACAAGGAATTTTCAAAGGAATCACAAACTTTAAAGAAGATTTCAGGTAGGGTTTTAGATACTCGTATTTAAATAATTAAAGGTTTAATTTAATTTTTTAATTTTATTTAATTTTATTTTTATTTCTATTTTTTGTAAATCTAATTTTCTTTTATTTGCCACATCAAATAATATAAACTAAAATGAGTATTTTAATAATCAAAATCGATTTAAAGTAAAATACAATACGTGAACCCTGGGTATTATTTTGTCATGACTATTACTAGTGCACCACCTTTTGTATAAAAAGGTTATAGATATGAAAATCAAAGATTGTTTTTTCCCCAAAAAATCTCTGTATCAAGATTTTGCGTAAGTTTAGCCTGGGTAGTCTAATATCATAAAACACTTTACATTTTTTCCTGCATTTGTCGTATTTCTATCTTTTCATTGAATATGATAAATATGTTGAAATTTGGAATGATTGGCAAAATATTATGTCCTTAGATGTATTTCATCCTCAACGCAACTTCATGCCAGTGTACATCATGTGCATGTACATTTAGCGAATACGAGTAAATACGAAATATTGCTTACTTAGATATGTGTTTCTTCTTTTTTACGTAACTACATATCGGGTGACTAATCTTATGCATTACTTACTATTGCGTATTCAACAAACTCATCATAAATACCAGGATTAAATTTTGTATTTACGCCAGACTTTACTCTTCTTTGTAGGTTAACTTGATCACATTACTCCTCAAGTAATCAAGTATTATAACATCATTCTTGTGTTTCAATTTTTTGATTTTGAGCGCTCCTGATGAAGTTAAATACAGAAACGCATTTCGGATGCACCAACTATATAAAGTGTCAGTTTCATATATACACTGAAGAGACATATATTGTCGAAATCTAGATCTGGTGTACAAAGAAAAATATTGACACCTTGTGTTTGTGGCATAACATCTTGAACACAAGTTTATTCGGTTTTCTGTTTAGTATTAAATTTATATTAAGATCCATTTGTTACATCTTATGATCAATTTTATTTGGTAATCGCCAATGGCAGTCATCGGTAAAACTACATAAAAAATTCCGTATTCTAATTCAAGCTTATCTTAATTTAATATCAAATTGAATACCATAGCTGTAGGTTTATCTTTAATTCAAATGTGTGTTTTGAACTTTTAGATAAATCTTTACGATGTTTTCCTGGATGGAAAGAATACGCAAACCACTGCTACAATTTTGTCTCAACACAAGTTACGTGGAATGAAGCAGAGGTATATTGATTATTTAATTTGCTTATTTACTTTTATTGGGTTTTTTTCATGATTCTTTTTCATATTATAATGAAGGACTGAATAGCGTTTTGCCAAAACCAATACTGTATTGAAAGTAAATCGTCTTTCGTTTTGCACATGATGTAATTAAAAGAGGGGCGAACGATACCAAAGGGACAGTCAAACTCATAGATCGAAGATAAACTGACAACGCCATGGCTAAAAAAAGAAAAAAAGACAAACATACACATACAAGTACACACCTATGTCCAATGCTCAATCTTAAAACAAATATATATATATATATATTTATATATGCTTGGATATTGTCAAATACAATGTAGTACTATAGAAGTGGTTAAAAAAATAATCTAAAAAGCGTTGTTTGGATTTTAAGGGGTCCGAAAAACTGAGATATTAACTCTTTAATCAGTTGATCGTTTAAATCATGTACTATTGTAAAGACAAATCACGCTTCTCAATGATAAACCGGAATTGATTCAATGAAATTATTCCTGATAACTAATATACAGTTCAAATATCCTTAAATGCTACTGCTTTTGTCAAAAAGTCATCGCAACTATTTTGCAAAAGATTATGACAATCCCAGATCCCCAATTTATTTTATTATATGTCTTGGGTACCTTCTTGGTTGCAGAGTTCTTTTATAATCTACCTATTTATTTAAAAATAGAATGCATTCTTTTTTATTACTTATCAGTCTGGTTAATCAAATTTCTCAGCGCTCCTGTTTTCTGATATGTTGCCACCCGCGATATATGAATAAACGATAGCAAGTGAGAGGATTGATTTTAATTAGACTGATTAACTTATAAAAAATAATTTCATATAGAATTGGGGACACATCATAAAAACATTATCAAAACAAACCAGCTATATTATGTTATATTAAGAAACTTTTTTTTTATAACATCCAATATTACCAAGCGTTTTAGTAAAGTAAGCAATTGAACTGTGTATGATAATGATTGTTACCTTTAATTTCTATGTGCATACAAGAAATATGATGTTCAACTTATCAAGGCATTTAATGAAGCGGATTTAGAAAATCGTCAATATACTATTGGTGTTCTTGTCTGTCTTTTTATCACGTAATCATTTTTATAACCGGTCTTTTGATAATCGATAAACGTTCAGATGGCGTCTTGTCCAAAAATACTCACGAAATGCCAATCCATTATCATTTTCATCCATTTGTTTGATGTGTTTGAGTTTTGGTTTTAGGGAACTTTCCGTTCTTAATTTTCCTTGGAGTTAAGTATTTTTCTGATTTTTCTTTTTATTACGATTCCGTGCATTGGTTAATTTTTCATATACAAACGTGTGTATTTCTTTGAAAATTGTTAAGTATGTTTTGCATGAAATTAAGAGTTGAGTTAAAAGGGTGGTAAATGATTTGGCATCTTATTCCCCGGTAAGGTTGTTTATGTAATGATATACATTGTTAACCATCAACTGCACTTTTACAGAGGGCTTGTAGAAAGATTGGAGGATACTTAGTTAAAGTTGATAATGAGTCTGAAAGTAACTGGTTGAAGCAACCGGCAAATGGTACGTCACAGTGAAAACTCTGGACTCTGGATCGGATGTCCTTGAAGTTCTTAATTTCTTTTACCTTTATTTCTAACAACATGTTCATCTATTCTTTATATATCACTTCCTCTCCCCTATTTTCATTATATAATATTGTTTATCCATTTGTATCCGCTCTTTATATTTTCGCGCACTATTCCATATTCTATATTCTGAAAAACAGTCTTTGTCTTCTATTCAACACATCAAACTGTTGTTAATGAAGCATATATCTATTGATGCATCAGTTTAACATCTAGAATACACAAACTAAATAATTCATCTAAGAAGTTCTCTTCGCTAGGCATCACAACACTATTAACTTAAATTGTTATACTACCGTTAGGGTTCTTAATCTGATGAATTAATATTATAAACCATGTGTATTTTTTTCTACCATTGAGTACGCGTTCAAATGTGTTATGTGTATTTCATAAGTGAAAAAAATACAAACCAACACAACATACAAACAAACAACAACAAACACACATTCACATACATACATACATACATACATACATACATAAATATATAAGAACTAATGAATTGATTAGATATTAAATTTCAATTTTTCTCCATATTTTTAAGTTGAAGAAAAAAGTTTCTGGGCCGGGGCTGCTGATTTCAACGAGGGTGACTGGAGATGGATCGTGGACTTTTCGAGCGTCACCTATACAGATTGGAGTTCTGGACAACCAGATAACGCTAGGGGACATGAGGACTGTCTTGAGATTGAGAAAGCATATAACTATCAATGGAATGATGCTCAATGCACTGTGTCAATGGGATATATATGTGAAAGTGAAAAGGTAATTGTACATTTACAACATGTAAAACAAATGAGCGTCTGTCAGTTAAAGGGAACGGTCATAATTTATTGATGGTGTTTGTAATATTTTCGAAATGATGACTTGGAACTATTGAATTTATTCAAAACTGTCCTTGTAAACAGCAACCCTATATCAAAGAAATCATGATAAGAAAAAAGTTTCGTGTCACCTGGAATACAGCTACATAAAAATAAAAATCAAGAAGCTAAATGCATGAGTGAGCATTAAACTGTCACCTAAAAATAAAGGTTTATAGAAATTGTGCTTTGCAACAGTTCATGCACATACCAGTAAGTGACTTAAGAAGACAGCGTTGCATTCTCTATACGAGATGGGGAAGTTAGATAACAATTATTAGAATATTGATGTATTTGCAGTACAACTTTCTCGTGCTTGGATGTATATAATGTCCTGGGATTTAAAAGCCTTTCAACATATTCAATGTGTAAATAAACTTAGATTTTCAAATATATTTGCCTCAAACATCATCTACGAAATACACATCTGGTACAGAAAAATTGCCCCTTTAACGTTTCTACTACTCGAGGCATTATATATAACACCGAAAGGCCGTGACTACGTATTAACCATCATCACAGTCAACAGTAAACCATTATTTTCTGAAATAATCAAAATTATCCGCATAGTTCCTTATAGAAAAATACAATAAATCAATAGTCTTTTAGTATATTGTCAGACTTATTTATTCTGATGAGATACATGTAAGACTATTCGCCTGCAGTCAATTTAAACTGTATTGAAATTCACTAGATGATGCAATTTCTTTACATTAGAAATTAAAACTCCAACAGTTTTGCAAAAATACAAATAAAAGATATTAAAGGGCATCCGGTGACCTATTTTTGTTAAAATAAATTCTATAGCATTTGGTCATTTTCTATTTTGTGAGAAATCGTGTTCAAACGTTTTAAGTCTAGGTAAATGTTTAATGCAATATGGAGAAAAAAACTATAAACAGAAAAAAGAGTTTGTTTTATGTATCATATAAAAGTGACAACACAAATCTTTTATGTCGATGGCTAGGTCTGCGAAAATATAAAATTTTAAATAGATGTAATCGGACAAAAAATTGATGACGATGTTAAAAGAAGTCCAGCAAACAAAGCTTATCTCCTAAAATTCAACTTGATATTAGTCCGATATATCAGAGAACTGATTGACTAGTAATAGTAAACACAACAAGCAGTCTGCGAAGACATGATCAATCATTATGATTCATATTATTTCTGTTATTCTTTATTCAAAAGTCAATGCAAACGAAGCATGTTATTCTAATTAATTACGCTCAAATTCGAGGATCAGGAATTCAACTGCATTAAAATAAACATAAAATGTATGTAGTTACAATAAAAAAAAAGAAAGAAAAAAATAAGGACAAGTACGGGTTTTTTTTCAAACATTCATTTTGGGTTTTTTTCCCAAAAGGTGAGGGCTGAATAACATGAATAAGATATGAAACAAAATTATATCTGATTTTAATAATTACAGATTATTCTTAAAAGAGGTTTTCCTTACATAACCTGTTACATGTTCTCCATGATTCTCACAAAAAAAGTTGATGAGAATGTGTTACTAATTCAAATGCTTGAATTTTACAAACCGACAAATAACACTGTAGATTCCGAAATATTGGCGCGCATTCATTATTGCGATGATTGAAAAAAAAAATGCAATATAAGTGATTGTAATTTGAGAAAAAGCTTATAAAATTTCGCTAAAGTTTCTGAATTCATATTAATACAAAGATATTATAAATGTTCCATGACAGAGCTGCTCTATGTTTATCTTTTTTGCTTTCTTTTTCAGGGTGGAGCATGTATCCCGTACTCAAAATTATTTCGAAAATAATTTGGATTCGAGGCAGGATTATATCCATTGCTAGCAATATATAAACATATAAACTGACATGTCCGTCAAATCAATTATAGAATGAAGAAGTGTATAACCTTTTACAATATTTACCACAGATATAAGACCAATTTCTTTTGTTTTTAATTCAGGCACGTTACGTTTTGCGATTGGGTCCTACGTTTGCGAGACAAAAGAAAATACGTTTACTCGAAATTTACCTGTTGAAAAGTCCCACATTTGTACGGAGTAATTGAAAAAGATTATTTCTGAGACAACTAAAGGAATAAGTCCTTGATTTTTATGAATATATTTTCCACATACACATGTAGAAATTTTGCATAGTTTGAAAAATAATTTGATATTGCTTGGAAATTAACGACAAATTCTGCGCAAATGTAGAATTTTGACTGATCGAGAATGTTAAGTGTTACTAACGGTAAAAAATGAACATTACCTTAATCTTGTTAATAATGGTGAACGTTAATTAGACACACAGCCAATTCATAGCAAATTAAATGTAAAAGTAGTATACTACTGTTTGATTGTCATAAATCAATTCTACGAAAACAAATCTGGGTCACAAACCAAAACCGAGGGAAACATTGTCGTACGAATGCTTCTGACATTTTCACGTGTTCGTCGACATTTATTCTAAACAAAACTACATATAAATGGTTAAAGTCATTTTTTGCAACATGACTTATAAATCGTTCACGTAGATATTATATACGTAGTTGCCGTTTGTTGTTGTATATCATATTTGTTTTTCGTTAATTATTTTGTACATAAATCATACCGTTTACAGTTTCTCGTTGAAATTGTTTTAAAATGTTCATTTCGAAGCCTTTTACACCTGACTAAGCGGCATTCTACTTACTCATTATTGAAGGGCATACGGTGATCTAAACTTGTTAGTTTCTGTGTTACTTTGTCTCTGGTGGATAATTGTTTGATTAGAGATTATACCACATCATCTTATTTATATATATACTGTGTTTGATCAATGACTCCATTATATGAAAGTTGATATTCCTGTATTCAAACCATTTTTTTCTCTCATTTATTTAGTGATTTTTAATGTCTATATCAACTAACAAAAAGCTAGACTTCTAAAAGAATAAATGTATAACTAAATAAGGGCAAAAAAAAATGTGATAAGTTTGCTAATTTGTGTTCATTAAGATAACCGCAAAACAAATATGATAGACAACAACCAACGAGGTCATAGATTTTCCTAAAAAAAAAAAAAATCTTGTTACTCTTAGAAAAACAAATCCCAGGTAAAAACTCAGGAAATTCGCGCAAATAGAATTTTATCCAAATTTGCACAAATGCAATATTATATTCAAATTTGCGCAAATGTAATATGATATTCAAATTTGTGCAAACGTAATGTTTTATTCAAATTCTCGCAAATGTAGGCCCACAGTTTATTTCACATAAAGTGTCATTTTGAAAATCTCGTTAAAACTCAGGTTTCTATCAGCAAGGTCTTCATGTTTTCAAGCGTTATAAATTTCTGTTGAATGCTTGCACGTAAAATTAGAAACTCATTCGTAAATTAAAGAGAGAAAAAAGAATAACAACCCTGACTAATATGTCCTATAATGTGAATATGACAGAAACTTTATTTTTGATATAAATCTATTTTTCTTAATCGAGTTCTCTCCACTTCAATCAACCAAAACCTAACAAAACTGCAGCTTTAAGCAATTATTTGGTGTTCGTCATAAATTGTAGATCAATTTTCAATGTTAAACATACGGTTTTGTCAGACCCTCAAATAACATTATTAAACAGCTAGAAGGTTAACCTGAGTGTTGATAGGAAGAATACTATAGTGTGAAATAAAAGCTCAACATAGATACTAGGATATCATCGAATCAAAAACATGTAAAGCAAGTGAAGTACGAAGTTGAAGAGCATTATGAACCGAATCTCTCAAAATGTTTACCAAATACAGCTTAAGTAATCTATTCCTGACAAAGAAAAGCTTTGGTATTTCAAAAAAAAAAAAAAATTATAAACAGTTAATTTATTATTTTGAACTGGTGATACCCTCGAGGAATTATAACTCTGCAAGCAGTGGCATCGACCCAGTGGTTGGAAATAAACTCAGCATAGTAACCAGGATTAAAATTTTATATTTGCGCCAAACGCGGGTTACATTTACAAAAATAGACATTAGTGACGCTCGAAACAAAAAATGTTAAAAACACCTAATAAAACACGAAGTTGAAGAGCATTGAAGACCAAATGAATTGAGAATAAATAGGCCATATCTTAAAAACACCACTAAACAAAGCATTGCAAAATGTTTCTGCTTATTACAAAATGTAGCAGGAATGTATAAATATATAAAAAAAAATATATAAACATAGTCAGCGTGTTTTTATTTTATCATTTTCATGCATGATTTTTCTATGCTTGCTTTGTTTTTAAATTTATTGAAATAAATATGTCTTTCATGCAAAAGGTCATCGTATTTTATTTTATTTTAGGTAAGCTTCTTAGGGAAGAAACCTATACATATAGGACTAGACTTAGTATATATTTCGTTTTCTCATAGTGTTAATTCCTCAAAAAAAAATTTTTTATTAAAAGCAGCATACATGTATTGATAACTCTAGTAATGGCTACTTGACTGTTAGCCCCTAAGACTTATTATCGATAGCCCAGTACCTCGCGAAGGGTATATAATAAAATCTGATGAATTGTCTGTTGATTCCAATTCTTTCTTGAAAGCAAATTTGCCATTTGTGGGGTTTGAAGCATTCTATTATAGTTCCTATAAGTCATAATTGTCTTCCTTAGTATTTAAACATGCTGGACAGCCTGAATACTATACAATTTGTATATCGACATGTTTAAAGTTTTTTTGTTCAAAGAGAGATAATCCAATTTGGACTGTGTTCTATGAAATTTATTTAAAGGTAATATACCATATTTACTATCGTTTGGTAAATTGTTCTTTTAATATTAGTATGTGAATTACGCAGCGGAGTTCATTTATCAAACAAAATATTTTAAAAGAGGGCATCGTATGTTTACGTGTTTCTGTGTTAATTTTATGTATAGTTATATTATTTAGAAATTATGTTCTCTTTAAAAATTATTCAATATTTGGAATATATAAACAGATTGCTGTCGATAGTTTTCCTCCACATCCAGACAACTTTTGCTTCGCCAAAAACATATAGAATTTCAATTTTAACACTTTTATGTAACTTGCTCAAATTTAAATTAAAAGCTGCACCAAGACAGGTTGCTGTCACGTTGTTACTGCAAAACACAAAATAAATTTAACTTAGTAAACTCAAACCATCGAGTCAGCTGGAATAAGCCCATAATTTAGGTTTACCTTTGCTTGAAAGAGGGACGTAAGATACCAGAGGGACAGTGCATCGTCTTGGTCGTTTTTGTTTTCTATTTACTCATAGTTTGTATAAATATTATCTCCCTGATATCTCCTTTCTCATTTTGCTTGGTGAAATTTATTCAAATTCAATGACAATATCATAGATATCTTTTAAAATGTTGGTTTATTCATGTTATTTAAAAAAAAATATATATTCTCTGTTCAATAGATTGGCAAATTTAGATTAGAGTCAGCTGTATGTTTCCCTTATCTTGTATTGTAATTTATGTTTTTTTTTGTCTGTTCTTGTCATTAATGAGATAAGCCTGGTACAGGCAAAGCAAAGAGGCGGTGCAAAAACATATTTTACAGGTTTTCTTTGTTCTTGTTTTCTAACAGTGTTTGTGGAAACATTTTAAAAATGAAAATACGAAATAATTCCAGGAATCAAACATTATTTTCACAATTTAACGTGATGTGTGTGTATTAATGCTACATTGTACGCACCAGTGTTAAATCAAAAACTTGGAGTCGACATAAAATGTTCTTCTATGCACCTTTGATTTTTGCGTATCAACTATATAACAATTGAAAGTTTATGCAAAATTTATAACTTTATATGAATCAGGAAACAAGCTAAAAAAACTGTTTATCAATTCAAAAGTTTATTTCGTTTGTAATTTTTATTGGTACCATAATGGTTTTCACATGTGTAAAGGGAGACGACAGGAATAAATCAACGAGGCAGCAAACCGTCAATAAAAAATCAAGCTTGTCAGTCACTTTGTTAATAATAATATGATGAAACAAGTTAATATTTGTTTATACACGGCGAATTTATGCTTTAACACTACTGTCATGTTAACTTATAACTTCTAAGGTATTGGTTCTTACTGAAGTGAGTTAGAGCTACTTCCTATTAAAAATTCCAGGACACCACGAGCTGGCATGTGATTGCCCTTGTGAGTGTACAAGTATTATTTTGACTGCCAAATTGAAAACATTGTTTTTAGTAAAATACGAAGAAAAAAACAAAAAACAGGGTTTTTTTTTAGAATAATAGTCTTTCAAATTTTAGTATCTGCGATAACAAAAATGGCTCGACATACAAAATTTGCAAAAAGAAATAAACAAAAACAAAGGCTGAAAAATATAGCTGCAATGCAGCAAAGTAAGCTAATGTTTTGCTATCAAAAGCTAGAAAACAGGTTGTTAATCTTAATTAATGACGAGTATTTAAGAGATAACTGTATTGTATTTGAAGCTTTAAGGACGTCCATCGGTAGTTTTACTGTCGCAAATTTAGTTAACCTGGCGACGCGGAGCGGAGACAGGTAAACGGGTATTTGCGACAGTAAAACTACCGATGGACGTCCACAAAAGCTTCAAATACAATACAGTTATTTCTATTCTAATGCAAAACAAGTTCATAATTAAATTTCAATCATTATTTCAGTGTAAAATCTTCATTAAAGAAAATTCCGCGAAAAAATGTTATCTTCTTTGGTCCCTACAATAGGTGACGTCATAGGTATGCTTCCGGCATGACACATAAACACCGGGCGTTTTCTTGCTTCTGTGTCGCTTCAGAATGTAATAACGTTTGATAAAAAGAAAATTTTTAGGTGCAACATGTGAGTTTTTTTGCTTATTATTGTAGAAATTACATGTCAATACATTCAGCAATTCAAAATGTCGGCTTCCTTAGTTACAGACAAGGAGATGGAGAATTTTACGCTAACTGTCATCCAATCAAAACCATTGATACAAACTAATTGCATCACAATTCTACATATTATGTCTTTTTTGTTTTGTTCTCATATTATAACATTTATATAAATGAATTGTCGTACAAGTAACAGATTTCTAAACAATTTCTAACGTAATAAGAAAATGCAGATTCGAGTCAGAAATTTGATTTGATTTGATAATTTGATTTTTCAATTTGATAATAAACTCATCATAGAAACCAGGATTTGAAAATTATATTTACACCAGACGCGCGTTTCGTCAAGGAGATAGAGAATTTTACGCTAACTGTCGTCCAATCAGAATCATTGATACAAAATAATTGCATTATAATTGGTATTATCCAGAGGTTTTGAATTCATTCCTTCACCATCAGTCAAAAAGGCAAAGCAGCTTTATCAGATGATTTCGATGAGTCATCTTGAAAAATTAGATAGCGTTACTTATATCATGGTAACTTTGGTGAAATCCATCCCTTCAGAGTTAAATATAGACACATACCACATTAAACCTGCAACATCCTTGAAAATTACAAGTGTAATACAAAGTATAAATTATCTTAAATGCAAATTCAAAAACTTCGAAACAATTTAACAGAGGTCCGGCATTTCTTTCCTGTTAAATGATGAATCATTAGTCGTTTTAAAGATAGCCGATCAAAGCAATAATGTTGTTATTTCAGATAAGGTCAATTAAGAGATAACTGTATTGTATTTGAAGCTTTGCGGACAGTAAAACTACCGATGGACGTCCGCAAAGCTTCAAATACAATACAGTTATCTCTATTCTAATTCAAGTTCTCCTAACCTAGCTTAACCTAGTTTTATTGATCCAATTTGAATGTTTACGATGTACGTTTCATGGCTATTTACGTTATCCATCCGCCAAGAAATAGTTCCTTTACCTGAAGTCAAAATAAAGCTTGTGTGAATAAATTTTTATATCATAGTAATAAGAGGTGAAAAACTATACTTTTAAGAAAATTTACAATTTATTAAACAAGAAATAATAACGTAAATTCCAAGTACTCTCGGCGAGTTTTATCGAACATTGTCAACTATCATGGCCGATCACGAAGTGGTGCGAAGAAGTAAACAACATCATCTACGGCTGTGCAGCGTTCTCTGTTATATTGTAGTTAAAGACTTGGACAGTTGAATTATGGACTTCAAACTGTTTGTTATACGAAACAGGTAATGACATTTGATTGTTAATTTGTTTGTTTGTCAAGTTCAAACAATGCGTGTTGAAGGAAGTTGCTGGATTTGGCGGCAAGGGCATTGTATTTGGCTGTGTACAAATTGGCACTGGTGCGGTTGAACCCGATTTATCATTTATCCATTCTCAGTATTGCCAAGTAGAATTGCAGAATACTGCCTCTTCTGTTTCTCAGAGGAGTCCTGATAGTAGGATTCCAAACTGGCCTCCGACTTGTGTCCTGTAAATGTCATTATATCTGTCTTTGGCACACCTTGTTGTGCCAAAACAGTGACAGTTGTTGCCCTCACAAAATGGTTAGTGTATATCTGACTTAGTCTAGCACTTTTAGATATGTCGACCATCATGTTGTTTAACAGTCTTTCCCCTACAGGCCTTGATGTGTACCACATCTCGTCCTCTTTATTAACTTTGACTCTAGGTAGTTGAAAGAATATATTGGATGTCGGGTTCCTTTTGGAAAGATATTTCGTTAAGGCAGCAACAGGACAGTCTGGCTTTTTTGTTTCGTACATCCTAGGTTTTATAATGTTTTGATTGTCATCTAGTCCCCCTTTATGATTCTTTGTCGTCTCACTTACTGCCATCTCTACTTAACGACGGCTACAATCATCTGATTTAACAACAAAGGTTTTGTCAGTGAAAAACCTTTGGTTTTCCCGGCCCCTCCTTCCAAAACTCAAAACTAGGTCAAACCAAATTTTTCTTTGAAAAGTCTTAGGGTTTTCAGTTGATAAGGCATCTAATGTCCTCAGTTTATGCAAATCACCTTCTGAAATGTATGAATGATGTTTGGTCCTGTCCATTCCTTCCCTCTGAACCTTCTTTATCATGGCCAAAAACATTTTATTTGATTTAAGGAAAGCTGAATCAACAGACATGATGGAATACGTCTTACTAAAAGGTGGTGCCCTAAGGTGTCTATTTATAGATGCCCGGATCCCAACTAAAGTACTCTTGGCATAATATTCTCCGTCTGTTTTTCGGACCTCAGCATAGAATTCAGTCAAGGCATCATTCAATTGTTCAATTGTATAATTTTCAAAGGTTGCATCTTTCTCTCTATCAGTTAACCACTCTGAAATTTAGAATTATGATACATTTATTGAAATTATTATACTTTATTTTATGCAATGTATGCATGTGACAAAAAATCAACAGTAAAACTACCGATGGATGTTCAAAAGCTTCAAATGCACTAACATGTATCTCATCAATTTATTTTTTCAATACTCATCTAAAAACTTGCACTTTTTACGAAAAATGTTCTTTTTGTCAGTGTTTTTTATGCGTTCTTTATTCAGCAAAACAGTTAGCTTATGTACATGTAGTCATAAACAAGGGAAATTTACCTATGACATTTATTTGACATTGTATGATAAAGCATGTAAATTGTTGAAGAGTTAAACATTGTGTTGTCTTATTTGCCTTTCTTTTAAATTTAGCATTAAAACAATGTCTAGAATAAACTTCTTTATATATTTTGCAGGTGTAGATAAAAATGGAAGTCTCGTAAACGGCGTAAAACTAAGCAGCATGCGAATGGTGAACATATAACATACAAGAGCAACACATGATTAAATTGAATATGAAAAATTCATATAAAAGGCGTGACGGAAGAAAACATTAAAATCTATAAATAGAAAGGACCAGTTGATCTACATATAGTGTAATGAAACATATGCATGTTATATATGTATGCTAATTGCCATAAAGAAATTGAGGAAGTTTTATAATTGCTTGTTGAATTGATTGTGGATTTCAAGGTATCTTGTGTAATACCATTAATAGGAAGATACGTGTGCAAACATGATGTTGGGATGTATAACAGTATTTTAAATTTAGCAAATTTCATGAAATTATAAGTGAACAGAAATTTCAATCTTATGCATGCAGAAATATAAGACGAAAACATAATGTAAAATTGTACAATGAACACTTGCAATTGCACGAATTAAGCGTTTGTAATGTATAAAGTTTAGTTTTATGAACAGGATACCATGGCCAAAACGGACAGTTAGCAGTGATTGCGGAAACTAATATAAGCTACATGTAGATCGATTTTGTTTATGATTACATACATGTACATTTTTTTATGTTGTTGTTTTTTTAAAGGAAAAGGAATTCCGAATACATACAAATCTTTATTATATACATCAATTTATTTTTATTTTAACACATACGCCTAAATATCTTTACTCCATATTTAGTTTGCTTCTTGGTAGATTGCTCAGTGCCTCGTCTAGTATATTTTCTTTCTCATTTGATGATAATATCGGGAACCTCCCGCCAGTTGTCTTCTCTTTGTTTTTTTCTGCTGTACTGTCAACCACCTCCATCATGTCAATTAAATATTGATCTTTTTCCAGATCATTCACCAGTTCCACTGTAATAAATATGACTATGGTCAAATTATGAACTGTCTTTTTTATGTCAATTCAGAATTATTTTGAGCATTAATTAGTGCAATCTTGTCATTTTATACATGATGCGATTTGAATTTTTGCAATATTAAGAAAAATCCTGTTTAATTTGATTCATATAAAAAAAAAGCAAGTTTTAATTTTTTTAGTGATTATGACCAGGGCTGTCACCGTTTTTTGCAATAATTAAAACGTTGCAATAATTTATGTATTTACAGTACATTTTGTATTTGTCAATTTATGTGTCAATTTTTTTAAAAGTCTCACATTTTGTTTATTGAAGAAGCCATAATTGCGTCGCCAGGTAAACTCAATTTGCGACAGTAAAACTACCGATGGACGTCCTCAAAGCTTCAAATACAATACAGTTATCTCTTAATTTGAAGTTTTGCGGACGTCAGGTAAACTCAATTTGCAACAGTAAAACTACCGATGGACGTCTACAAAGCTTCAAATACAATACAGTAATCTCTCAATTAGAAACTTTGAATTATATCCTAAATACATGTAACCCCTTCAGCACCTCCAGCATTTTTCCCCTGATTTTGATTTGACAGAGAACCCCCTTTTCCCCAAAGCCAAACACAGAGAATAGAATAAAAAGGTTGAAACAACTAACAGTGATCAATATTAGAACATGCATTTTAAAGGGAAAGTGAATTATGAAGTGCAAAATTAAAGAAAGTCTGAATAGTTCCCGTTTATTGTTACGGGATGTACATGTAGGGTGTTAAAATGTTTGACATGCTCTAGCCTAGGAGGAAATGATGGTATACAAGTATAAAAAGGGTCAGGTATAAGCTGTGCTTAGAAATTGTTAATTTGAAACCTACAAGCAACTCCATCAGTAGGGTTATCGCCCAAAACACCACTTGTGTCTACGTCGTCTGCTGTAACAACTGCCGGCACTGCCGTAGGTTCATGTTGATCGGCTTCTGACACTTACCCTGTTGTTTCTTCGGGTACAGTTAGATCAGCTGAGTCTAACTCATCCAAACATCTGTTTCCAAGTGGAAATTTGGTATCAACGGGCCCAAAAGATCCAGTTCTGTCATGTCAATAGTTATCAAAAGTACCAGGATTATAACTTAATACGCCAGACGCGCGTTTCGTCTACATAAGACTCATCAGTGACGCTCAAATCAAAATAGTTAAAAAGCCAAACAAATACAAAGTTGAAGAGCATTGAGGACCCAAAATTCCAAAAAGTTGTGCCAAATACGGCTAAGGTAATCTACTCCTGGGGTAAGAAAATCCTTAGTTTTTCGAAAAATTCAAAGTTTTGTAAACAGAAAATTTATAAAATGACCATATAATTGATATTCATGTCAACACCGAAGTGCTGACTACTGGGCTGGTTATACCCTCGGGGACGAAACGTGCACCAGCAGTGGCATCGACCCAGTGGTGTAAATAGTTATCAAAAGTACCAGGATTATAACTGTATACGCCAGACGCGCGTTTCGTCTACATAAGACTCATCAGTGACGCTCAAATCAAAATAGTTAAAAAGCCAAACAAATACAAAGTTGAAGAGCATTGAGGACCCAAAATTCCAAAAAGTTGTGCCAAATACGGCTAAGGTAATCTACTCCTGGGGTAAGAAAATCCTTAGTTTTTCGAAAAATTCAAAGTTTTGTAAACAGAAAATTTATAAAATTTATAAAATCGTCGTCTGACGTAGCCATTTGTTTTGCGAAGTATTTATGTCACAAGATTCATACGCAAGGAATTTTGTGAAGCTGCTTCGACGGGTTCATTGTAATTGTACGCTTGACAAGAGCCAATGAGAAAGCGTGTTACATAAAGATTGCATTAGAATTACATGAACCTACCTGAAGGCTATTGCCAATTTAAGACACAACATTACAACAAATTGGAAAATGTTGACCTAAAATCACTTAGATGTAATATCAATATATACGTAATAGACTTGAAACCAAAGGTGTTATAGATTACTCCACATTTAATTACCTTAATGATGGTAATCAAATCAATTATACTAATATATCACGGCCACATCAAGGAAATAAAGCATTTGTTAGAGTTAGCAAATTATCATCGTCCGTTCCTAAAATTCAAACTAAAATGTTCATCTAAAGAAATAATATTTCTTGATGTTAATATTTTCAAAGGAACGAACTGTGCTAAAAACAAACACCTTGGATGTGAAAACACGCTTTAAACCAGCAAATGCTTTCCTTTATCTACATCGTAAAAACTGTCACAGTCGACACGTGTTTGTAGGTTTTATCAAATAACGAAATTATGCGATACTTAAGAACAATTAATGCTGATGATTTACAACATTTTGCTACAGTTCAGATTGAACTAAATAATAGGAGATTGAAATCAAACAGTTCATAAATGAGACATTATCATGTGACAGATCTGATTTGATCAGAATAGGAAAAAAAAACACTCAAAGGAAATTTCTTTAGTATTGGCAACAAACTTCAATCTATGTATTCATGAATTAAAACAATGCATTAGTAAACATTTGTCTTTACTAAAACAGGATGCGATATGCAACAAAATATGTTCAAGCAAACCAAACAGCTAATAAAAAGCATAAAAATATAGCAGATCTATTGACAACGACAATTTTAAAATAAACCGCTATCATCACTGATGACAGCGGGCCTACAATGCTTTAAACTATGCATAAATGTTATTCATTTACCATTAGCATATAACACAAAAACCGCCGAAACACAAAATTAGTGTCGGATTAATATAAATCAGTTGCAAGTCTAGTAATACTATCATTATGTGATCATTATTTTGAAATAATTTACAATACAATACTAATAGTTTGTTTACGGAGTCTCCAAATTAAGATATTTTTCTATCGAAATTTGGATTGATGTTGGAATGCGTGCATGTTAGGTGTCACTATTATACAACGTCTTAACCTGTGTACATTTCATTGTAACATCATAAATAAGTAGACGGCGATTATAATTATGATAAATGACCTATCTTGATTATAAAGAAACGTGTTTCTTCCGAAAACTGTACGCTGTATTTGTTAAAACGGATATCAGAATATGTCATGCTTAGTTAACAAACACAGCATCCGTTTGACAAACTGCGACGTTCATATTTAACAAAATACGAGTAACCACAATGAATTATCAACTTTCAAACTAGTTTGTATGAATATCGCTCCTGGCTCAAACAAATTCATTTGTCAAGGTAAAATAAAACATACACATATGTATGATTTCTTGTAGTTTGTATGGTTTTCTATTTATTGATATGATCACAGTGCCGGTTTTGAAATGATAGTTAAAAGTAAAAATCTTTATATATCTTGATCATTGTTAAACTTCTTTTTATTGTTTTTTCTCTAACAATGCAATGAAAGGGTACACTGACAATCGCTATAGTAAAGTTTAAACTTATTGATGAGCTTTCCTTATATTTTTACATGTCCATTGTATATAGAGATGGCTTAGATTTATGTGTAGACCTTAGGTTTTTTTTACCATCATCAAATATATATCATTAACTAAAATACAATGTGTGCCCATGTTAATGCAATATATATTATTTTTTGTCGGTTCACTGATGTTTTCTAGTTTACAATAAAATAAAACTGTTTAACTGATAACAAACAAATCCGAAAATTCGTTTAAAAAATGGAATTAATTATGAAGAATATAGATAGTAGTACGTGCTGGTCACAATAAGGAAATAGGACTTTACATATAACTATATATTTATGTACGTGGCGGAAGAATTTTATCGTATGATAATTCTAATAATTAATATAACAACAGAATTGTAACCGGTTTAATGAACCTGAGTGTATTTAAATACGGTGGACTCGATTTTAAATTATCAATAAGGGCGTTGACCATTCGCATGTACACACGTAGTTTCTGTAAGATATACTTAAGCACATACACATGTACATATTCGAAAATACTTTTTTTAACATTTTTTGTTTGTTATTTGTAGGTTGTTGAGTGCAACCTTTTTTAGTTTATTTAAACAGAGAACTTATTCTGTGATGTGGACTTTATTTACACAATTACAAACCCATGTAATTTGTTATCGTTTGATATACATGTATTGCAATTATTCCATATCATATAAAAATGAATGGTCATCGTGCCTGACAAATTCTAAAACTAGTGTTGTGGTTATTTATATTATGAAGGAGATATGAAACAGATTGGGCCGACAGTATATAGAAATTATATAGTCTAGTATATAAATAAGTTATGTTCGTTTGAACGAGAGAATTTAGAAAATAATTAGATTTCTATATATAAAAAAAAGACAGCATTGTAATTGTGGAACTAAGTCTGAATTATTTGTAAGCGAATTAAGAATTTTAACGGCTGTATTGTTCCTGTTTCAATTCTCAACGGAGCTACTCATCATCTGAATTTAGCAAAAGCACTTATATATCTATACGATAGATTTTTAGATAAATATAATTCAATTCCAAAATGACACATCAAAATGAAAGAACAACTTTATTAAGAATGTATTAAGAAAAAAACACGAATTCATTTTGTAGACAAAGCTTATACTTTTTGTCATTATTATAATAAATATATTTTACAGTTTGATGCTGAAACAAGTTTGACAGAATTATTCCAGTGCATTATTAAAAAAAAATATTTTGCGGTTTCGTGGTAGTTTTCTTTGTGCGTGTACTACATTGTAATACACACAAAGGACGAAGATTTGCTTATATCAATGACTACTATATATTTGCTGTTCATAGTTTGAACACATGTTTTTAGATCCGACTTTATATATTATGTATATTCCCCAAAAAGAAACTTATCTAAGCTAGATACGATTAGTTAAAGCAAAAGTAACAGGTAACAGTTGAATGCAGGAAACTCAGCTTGAATATGTATAGATTATAACATGCCCTTTTCCATATTGGCCCTGGTATCATCCCGAGATTCCCATATCGGCATTTAGGCTTTAGCCGAGGGACGATTTGGGTCGATGGATGATACCAGGGCCAATATGGAAAAGACATGTTATAATCTATTTATCACATATTTAAGTTCTGAAGAAAAGAGGGGAAAATCCAATTATAACAATTTAATGAAACATAACAGGTAAAAATCTTAAACCTTTTATCACAAAAGTGTCGTTAAGGATGCAATGACGTCACGTCATTTAGAATCAGGGCACAATAACCTATAACCTCTTTTTTGCCCCGGGCAATTTTGAGGTTATTACATATGCAAAACTGACGTATTCGTGACAAATATGTGATAAGGTACGTTAAGGAATGAACGAATTAAATAATCAGGGACCACAGGGTATTGTAAAAAGAGTGAAATGTTTTAATACCGTAAGTGATTTGAGCAGTGCTATATAATATCAGAATTCTGAGGAATAATGCATGTCCTATAAGGGACAAGTGAATAATCTATCTGAATTGAGAATGGAAATGGGGGAAAATAGAAACAACTCGACCAAAGAGTAGAAAATAGCCCAATGGCCACAAATGGGTCTTCAACACAACGAGAAAATCCCACACCAGGAGGCAGGCTAAAACTGACCCCTAAACTCAATAAAGGACTAGTTCAGGGTAGAAATGGACATGACACTAGATTAAAAAACAAAGACATGAACTAAAATAAAAAAGCAAACAAGACTAATAAACCAGAGTCTCCTGCCATGGTACAGGCGCGTATATGCGACGGAGTTGAACATATTTTGTGAGATCTTAAATAGAATTGTCAATCTACAGTATATACACACAATCGTGGTAGAACTTCTTTACGTACCAAGCGAATTCAAACATCGTGTTCTCTGCATTTTATATGTTATTACCTTCTGTATATTTATTGGAATATTATTGGTTAAAAGCACCAAATTGGAGACTCTGTATTTTGATATGGGGTTAGAAGAAGTGCTGAACTCAATATACGGTAGCGGTGTCACGCATTCTTGTAAAAACACCACGGTGAGGCAGGAAAATCTGAAAGGTTTCAGCAGACGATGAAACTGATGACGAACGATTAAATTAAATTCATTGATAGAAATCAGAAGATCCAAGTCACAGAGTGTAAAATATAAACACATATAGGTCAAAGTAAGCGTAAAAAGGGGCCTTTGTTCACACCAAAAA
>CM034361.1:64761854-64993417 GCA_019925275.1 Mytilus edulis | reverse complement strand
TTAAATAAAAAAGAAAAGTGGTATGATTCCCAATGAGACAACTGTTCACAAAAGACTAAAATCACACAAAAATTAACTATAGGTCACCGAACGACCTTCAACAGTGAACAAAGCCCATACCGCATAGTCAGCTATAAAAGGCCCCGAAACAACAAAGTTAAACAATTGAAACGAGAAAACTAACGGCCTTATTAATATAAAAAAAAATTAACGAAAAACAAATATGTAACACATAAACAAACGACAACCACTGAATTACAGGCTCCTGACTTGGGACAGGCACATTCATAAATAATGTGGCGGGGTTAAACATGTTAGCGGGATCCCAACCCTCCCCCTAACCTGGGACAGTGGTATAACAGTACAACATAAGAACGAACTATAAAAATCAGTTGAAAAAGGCTTAACTCATCAGATGGACAAAAATACAAGTAGACGTGGCCGGGTACTTATACATCCCGACACAAAAAGACGCAATGAACAGATCTGAGAGTACTCGCAGTTATCTGACAGCTAGTTCAAAGCCACTAACAACTAATAAAAAATCATGCATCTAAGACTAAACAATCAATCCGTACACATCCAACATCCAATGGATTTAGTGTAAAGAAGTCATAAACAGACAGAGAAAAACATGACCTTGTGCAATGCCAAGTTACAGGTATCGACAGATTGTAGATCCATGAATATATATATGTATATAGCATACTAGTAATATTTAGTTAGCTTTTAATTTACTGATAACAAAATCTATGTTTATACCAATAAAAACAATATTCAATGATCTTACTACAGTGTTGAATAGGTAACCTTTTAGAACAAGTTTATTCAAAGGAGCGACAAGTTTACATGGATCATTTTTAAATTTCCGGGCACGGTTAACAACATTTCCGTAAAAATGAGGATGGGCTATCCCGTTTGAAATAAGTTTTCTACAGGTACAACCAAACTTCAAAACCAAATCTTTATATCTATGGAAAAATTTAGTAAAGGTTTTAAGTAATTTATGGTAACGATATCCCTGGTTTAATAATTTACCAGTAATACATAGGTTGCGTTCGTTAAAATCAAAAACGTCACAACAGACACGGGCATAGAGAACAAGTTGTGAAATATAAACACCGTAAGATGGTGCCAAAGGAACATCACCATCTAAAAATGAAAAATTAACAATAGGGAACGAAAAATCGTCTCTTTTGTCGTAAATTTTAGTGTGGCGTTTCCCGTTTAAAACCAAAATATCTAAATCCAGGAAAGGACAGTTATTACCGAATAAATTTGATTTATTTAAAGTAAGTTCCTTGGGGTAAATTTCAGCAGTATATTGAGAAAATTCTTGATTATTTAACGAAAAAATATCATCAAGATAACGGTAAGTGTTGTTGAATTTATCAATTAAATGCAATTTCGACGGGTCTTTACGTTGGTATTGGCTCGCATATAAGTCCCGAATGTGAACAGATACATGTAAGCGAAAACTTCAAATTGAAAAAGTTCTCTTAAAATCGATGAAAGCTCCTTGGAGCCGTCGTTGTCACCCTGAGATAAAGAACGTCAGTATATAAATAGCACATAGCTGAGAGGGTGATAGAGCAGATTGTTACCACCGAGAAACCACGGTTGACAATGCTTTTTCGAGGGGTACCTTTCTGCTCTATCACCCTCTCAGCTATATACTATCTAATTTATTGTACATTATACTGAAAGTTCTAGCATTATTGTTCTTTTACAGATGAATTTTATTTTAAAGTATTGTATATGACAACAACGTTTCTGGTATTAAAAGTGAAGCCAGATATTTTATTTTTTCAGTTTGACAGTGAAATAATCAGATCTGAGCAAAAACGTAGAACTTTAGCATTTTCTTTTATTACTTGAGGTAAATTCAAACCATTGCCCCTTTAAAAATCGATTTTTTTTTTATTGGTCTGGACGAGAGGGTGACATTCAAAAAAAAATGTCTCCCGCTCAGCCATAGGATAGCGTACATTGTCTTTTTTGTATTTGCCAATCAAAATCTGGCATTTTAACGTGAATTATAATAAATACAAATGCCTTCAACTTACATTATGTATATGTTGATCAGTATCATATACATAAAGCAATTATCTTTAAATGCCTAAACTTGGATTCACACTTGACTGGACATATTCTCTAACAGGACACAAATTTTCAGGTTTTCGACCATGCAATTTTCATTTATTAAAACAAAACTGTTTAAGAATTGATATCGACTACAATGTCTCGCGTAAAAACAAGGCAATAAGTATTTGGAATTTTATCTCTTAATTTACATTTTCTATAAAGTAAGGATCGGGTTCATAAGAATGATTGTCGATTGATAAACGTCCAGCATCAATCTCAATAGAAAATAAGATTTGTTTTTATTTAAAGATATTTTAATATGATGTTAAGTATTGAAATATAATAAACAAAACAGGTCTGTATATTCCAACTGAACAGAACTTTGTGTTTTTATTCAAAGGTACCAGGACATTTTAAGAAACCCTAGCGGTAGGATAAAAGTCCTTAAAACACAAACAACAAACACTTACTTGTCATCTGCAAACACATATAGCTTTCATCTGACCTCTCACTACACCAAGTTGAGTAAACCCCAAACAACACCAAAACCAGGTATAAAACAAATACCAAATTATGTTATTTCAAACTCTGCTATATCAGGCCGCGTTTTATTAAAAATAAACTTTTTTTTTTGTATCCAATCATCGATTTATTGAGGATTATACTTATAAATGATTATTAAAAATAAATTTATCACTTATATGAACATTTAACGAATAAAAAGGGATGAGAAATGCACGATCCCGGATGAAAAGTACTGAGAAATATAAATATTCTTAATTTATAATAACAACGATACATAGCTTGCATGGTTTAATTATCATAAAAACAAAATATAAATCTCCTTGCCGTATATACTTATTTTATCGTTTCTATTTTCATATTGATAATTGTTATATAATTGATATTTCCTAATACAGTTCATCTATAGAACAAATGGACTGTTTTCATTACTCTAACTGTTTTACAAGTATTTTTAACTCCGTATCAACTGTAAAGCAATTCTGAGGTGATGAAGAAGACATCGGGAATATAAAATGAAAAGGATATACAAATGAATTATAACAGAGATGATGAACGAATTTTGGCTACCACAAGAAATATATGACGATTTTTTCATCCGTCATTAATTTCAGAAGATGTAATTACTTATGTATGCAAACGAGAAGCACCAAAGAGACTGTGTCGCTTACCTTGGCCTATATGCATGGTTATTCAAAAAAGGGCACTCTCCAAAAGTTGAAGACTTTCAAGAAACTACTTTCTGATTCTTGTATTGCTGATCGTTTAGTCTGTTCCGTTTCTAGCTTTTCTTTAGTTTCGGCTCAGAACAAAACATAGTCATTTTAGGATAATCGCTCATATAAAGAGTCACAGTCTGCTTGTCAACGTATATTTGTCCGCCTAACAGAAGTTCCACTGGAAACTTTGTTATAAACAGTGTCACAATACCTATTCCTGATGGAACAAACATTATATACCATTTATTCCGTTAGGAACATATACTGTAATATTTATTCCTGTTGAAATAATATTCCAGAATATTTCTTCCTTTTGAAACTTATATTATGAAGGATTTTCTATTCCGTGACATGCTAACTATATCGGCAAAATTTTACTTGTAAGTATATATTGCATAAATGATAATGTGTAGTGATTTGGAATGTCTTATTTGTCTATAATAGTTTGTTTCATATAAGACCATATAAGGCAAAATGCACAAAAATGGTAAAAATCATCATTAAAGGTCATTAACTCTAAGAAGAAGTCGATTGACGCTTTCCCTTATAATGTCTTAATTGTACAGTGTTGTTTAATTTAGTTTATTCGAGTTTCTATATATCTATCATATTTTTTAAGATACAAGGCAAAAACGAAAATAAATGGAAAAATCGTTATCAAAGGGCAATGTACTGTGGATTCATTAATATTCGTTGGATACCAATTTTCGTGGATTTCATGGGTACAGGGAAACAACGAATTTAAATGTTCATCGAAATGCATATTATCTAAATGAATGCATGTGAATTTTGTCAAAACCACGAATTTAAATATCCCCGAATATGCAAGTTTACCTCTGTCCACGAAAATTGGTACCCACGAAAATAAATGAATACACAGTACTCTAATAAGTAGTCAACTGATCATTTCGTCTATGCAGACTTAACCGTTTAACGTTCCTATCGGTCAAATCTATCGGTCAATTTGACCGATAAGCGTTTTTTAAGTCATATTTTTTATGAAAAGCATTATTATGTCACACATACTAAACGTATTTTAGCCAGGAAAGACTTATGTTAAAGGCAAGAGTCTGCCCTTTCGTCTGAATATTTTTTCAATGGAATATTTTTATTATTCAATGCGAGTTTAATGCAGTCATTTTTGTGTTATGCATGTCTATATTTATGGAAAGAGAAAGAAAACATAATTTATGGTCCTAAATAACCAATTAGAAGAGGAAAATGGGCGGGAAGATGACTTTGTGCCAGTTTTTTCTAGTCAAGGGTAAATTTGTTTATTTGTATTTGATATTATTATTTGTTCCCATATTTTATCTGTGTGGTAGCGAGCTTAAGATTCGTTCATATGAAATTTAATATCTATATGTATAATTTGCTTTTGAATTGCTGGTGATGGAATAAATAAATGAAAAAAAGTGGTATGATCTGAATACCAATGACCAAACTGTCCAAAAAGATTTTGATGTATTGCAATAACATGTATGTACAGTTATATTAAAGCAGTATAGAAAAGCAGTGTTTACATTTAAATTTTAATGTTCTTAAAGAATGACTTAGAGATTCTCTCAATATTAACAATACTATTTTACAATAAAACATAACATGGCATACATGTACATGAACATATAAAATCAAGGGAGTAGTACATCCAACTGATGGTGTAGTGTAACTTGCTGTTTGGTGTGAGCCAAAGCTCCGTGTTGAAGGCTGCAATCTGACCTATAATGGTTTACTTTAATAAATTGTTACTTGGATGGAGAGTTGTCTCATTAGCACTCATACCACTCTTACTATATATCTATTGAAATATATAATTGGTCGGTTCTGGTTCATTATAGAATTAAAAGTAAGGGGAAATGTGAATAATAAAAGAATGAACATGAATATATGATTATAGATTATTAGATAAGATATGGACTGAGGAACCAGATGCATGAAGTTTCAATCATTTTAGCTTTCATGCAATAATAAAATTGAGAAAGGAAATGGGGAATGTGTCAAAGCGCCAACAACCCGACCATAGAGCAGACAACAGCCGAAGGCCACCAATTGGTCTTCAATGAAGCGAGAATTCCCGCACCCGTAGGTGTCCTTCAGCTGGCCACTAAAAAATATGTATACTAGTACAGTGATTATGGACGTCATACTAAACTCCGAATTATACACAAGAAACTAAAATTAAAAATCATACAAGACTAACAAAGGGCATACGCTCCTGCTTTGGGACAGGCGCAAAATTGCGGCGGGGTTAAACATGTTTATGAGATCTCAACCCTCCCACTATACCTCTAGCTAACGTGTATAATGTACATTTTAACATCTCTTCCATTAGATTATGTGAGGATGGTTCACAATCAACCGTCAGTACATCTGCATCCCAGGATCCCTTAGCTACATCTCTGTATTGGAAAGATGATAAAGATTTTGATGATGGAATGAAAGACCCAAGGACTTTTTCTTTTAAGCCAGAGAGGTCATCTGGTTTACAGTTTGGTTTTTTAACAAGGTTATTAAATACAAAATTATATATAAAGTAATGTGATGAGATAGGTGCAGTTAAATGACAAACAAATATCATATGACATATGCATGCAAATGTACTTGTATCTCAATCATTCTAATTTGGATATATGGCAAACTGTTATTCTGTTACATGTATGTATGTCTGATGTACTTATTTGTATAAAAAAAACAAAAATAGTAGTAATGAGTTCAAGGTTTAGGACAGGAATGTTCTTGCATTTCTTGAAACAACTAGTATTCAGATGTTGAATTTATTGTTTTCTAGGCAATCTTTAAAGGCATTTAAGAAACCAGTAGATTTTCTGTACCTGTTTCTCACCCATCAGATAGTACTTCAGATATGTATTGCAACTAATCACCATGCAGAACAACTAATAGCTAAGGGACAAAACTTATCCTATTCTAACAGTGATGGATGCTGGAACCAAGTGACTGTAGCAGAAATGTATAGGTATTTAACAAATATCCATATATCTATGTTAAAAATTGATGAGTAAATTTATTTTCTGCATTTCTTTAATTTCCAGGTTAGAATATATTACCACTGTCATTAAGTTTATCTTGTAATACATGTACATGTATATTGACTACTACTCTTAGTACTCCTAGTAGCAAGAGTGTGCAAGCAAGGACAAGGATGGACATTATTAGAATTGGGATTGGTTTTTGGATTTAAACTGATTAGAATAAGGAGCCAAAACAATACTTTTAATACATTGTATTAATTGCTTATTTCTAGAGCTACATGTACATGCACATGTATTTAAATGCGGTTTGAGTAAGACACCTGCAGTATCAACTTTCACCCTAAGGTGCAATTCATTTTCATTGGCATTATTTATTTCACCTGGTAAAAAATATTTTCAACTTGATTTTTCCAATATTTTTTTTCAGGTTTATTGGTATTGTTATATACATTTCTATTGTAAATCTTCTAAATCTTGAAAAGTACTGGTCAAGGATTCCTTTGTATGATGCAAGTGTGGTTGTCAATGTCATGCCAATAAGAAAATTTAAGACTTTACTGTCATTTCTACAGATTAACTGTGATCCAGATAAAGGTTAGCTATGAGTATGATAATGATTTTCACTTTTCATAAGAGTTATATGTCATGAAAATTGAAACCAACAACATTTGTACAAACATTTTCTAGAGGTCAACATTACTGTATACATTGGTTATGTGCATATGTCTACTTTAAAGCTTTCATTGGAAACAAAATTTTAAATGTGTGAATAACAGTGATGCAAAGTATCAATGATCTGCAATCGGTAACAAATTCTGCCAAAAAAAAGACATGAATAAAAAATGACAAAACAACAAATCAACAAGTTTGTCAAAGGTTACATGCTATTGAAAACTCAAAATACTAAACCCCTTTTCAGCCTCAATAAGGGAAACCTACATAAAGAGTTCAGAATGTGAATAAGTGCAGGGAGAGTTCATCATATTCCTGTTACCAAAGTTATTTCAACTGATCAGTTTTAGATAAGGGTGAAGGGTTGGTACCATCTAAACATTTAATCCACCTTCCTTATCATTTTGTATATCTATTTCAGATGACAATCTGACAAAGAGTAGGAATGCTACTTGATCATGCTCAAAATGTATCCCAGTCCATGTATCAACCTTATGAAGCAGTATCTGTAGATGAAAGGATGGTTTCTGTATTTTGTATTGGTCTGGACGAGAGGGTGACATTAAAAAAAATGTCTCCCGCTCAGCCATAGGATAGCGTACATTGTCTTTTTTGTATTTGCCAATCAAAATCTGGCATTTTAACGTGAAGTATGATAAATATATCTTTAAATGCCTAAACTTGGATTCGCACTTGACTGGACATATTCTCTAACAGGACACAAATTTTCAGGTTTTCGACCATGCAATTTTCATTTATTAAAACAAAACTGTTTAAGAATTGATATCGACTACAATGTCTCGCGTAAAAACAAGGCAATAAGTATTTGGAATTTTAACTCTTAATTTACATTTTCTATAAAGTAAGGATCGGGTTCATAAGAATGATTGTCGATTGATAAACGTCCAGCATCAATCTCAATAGAAAATAAGATTTGTTTTTATTTAAAGGTATTTTAATTTGATGTTAAATATTGAAATATAATAAACAAAACAGGTCTGTATATTCCAACTGAACAGAACTTTGTGTTTTTATTCAAAGGTACCAGGACATTTTAAGAAACCCTAGCGGTAGGATAAAAGTCCTAAAAACACAAACAACAAACACTTACTTGTCATCTGCAAACACATATAGCTTTCATCTGACCTCTCACTACACCAAGTTGAGTAAAGTCTAACCCCAAACAACACCAAAACCAGGTATAAAACAAATACCAAATTATGTTATTTCAAACTCTGCGATATCAGGCCGCGTTTTATTAAAAATAAACTTTTTTTTGTATCCAATCATCGATTTATTGAGGATTATACTTATAAATGATTATTAAAAATAAATTTATCACTTATTTATATGAACATTTAACGAATAAAAAGGGATGAGAAATGCACGATCCCGGATGAAAAGTACTGAGAAATATAAATATTCTTAATTTATAATAACAACGATACATAGCTTGCATGGTTTAATACACCTATCCACTCTCCTGTCAATCATCATTTAATTGACCAATCACGTGTGGTCAATTTACCACATGTGTAAACATTTGATAGCAGCACGTGTTGTCGGACATAACCTCGGTCAAACGTTCTTATCTGAGCAGTTAAATTGATAGAAATTTTTTGAAATTTTTGCAATTAAATCATTAATAATATTGTTTTAGGGAAAGGAATGAATGTAAGAGGGTAGAGGAAGGTCAAGTTGTCAATTTTCAACAAAATAAAATATTTTTCAATGAATGAAACTAATTAATAAATCAATTAAAAAGGAATAGGATCATGATTTTAAAATATTGTTTACATGCTAATAGTATTGTTTTTAAATTGATGAAAAAATATATATTTTGAAACACAAGATTTTGATTGGTTTACATATTGAATTAGAATTGAAATTGATATTTGTTTCATTCATTTAATAATTTATTATACTATAAAACATCCAAGTTAGAATGTATTATTTCTTGAAATTACATTATATATATCATAATGTAAAGATTCAGCAATTGAAGAATTGAATATAGAAATGAAAGTATTTATGTTTGTACTGTCTTCATTCTTAGAATTTTGTTAAAAGATGGGGAAACTTGAATAATAATAATAAAAAGATATATTTCAATAGATGCTTCATAAGTAAAATACTGTTTAATTTTGATATGACTTGGTCTACTGTGGGAATATTTACTTGATTATTATCATATATTTTATAAAACAAAAAAAAAGTAGTGAGAAGTCTTGGATATATTTTATTTTCTTAATTTGAAATTAAAAAGGTACAATGTGCAAAGATTTCTGTTTTAAAAGGATAAGAGTCTATATGAATTTAAAGCCAAGACGAACTTCAATGACCAAATATACATCATTTGTACATGTAAGCAAAAAATAAATTAATTTTCTTTTGTTCTTTATTTTTTACTTAGTGATAGGAATTTTAATTATCAGTATAAGTTATCTATGGACATAAAAAAAGATATTGGTTAAATATTATTCAATAAACAATTAATAGGTACTGGAACAATGATGCTTGCTTCACAAGTTGAGGAAATGCTGTGTTTGTCTACATAGTAAACACACTTATCAGCATTCATTAGCCATGCTTAATTAAACCTGTAATTTATCATCATAATTTATCTTATCAATCATATGATATTCTATATCTTGTTGTTAAAACTACATTTTTGTGAAGGAAAGTAATCTAGTATAGCTTCAAATTTCAATATTCTATTTGTTTCTTTTAGTTTAGTTTAAATGGTCAGAATTTCATAAATCTTTCTCTCAACTCTTGAGGAGTAACTATTTTATCATATTTTAACACAAAAACATATATATTGCTCTTCTTTATATTTTTATTATAAAATTTTCTTTACTTTGTTATTATCCAATGTTCATAATAACCGCCATTTTGTTGATTAGCTTGACCTAAGATGCTGGGTTGTATTATCATAAAAACAAAATATAAATCTCCTTGCCGTATATACTTATTTTATCGTTTCTATTTTCATATTGATAATTGTTATATAATTGATATTTCCTAATACAGTTCATCTATAGAACAAATGGACTGTTTTCATTACTCTAACTGTTTTACAAGTATTTTTAACTGCGTATCAACTGTAGAGCAATTCTGCGGTGATGAAGAAGACATCGGGAATATAAAATGAAAAGGATATACAAATGAATTATAACAGAGATGATGAACGAATTTTGGCTACCACAAGAAATATATGACGATTTTTTCATCCGTCATTAATTTCAGAAGATGCAATTACTTATGTATGCAAACGAGAAGTACCAAAGAGCCTGTGTCGCTTACCTTGGCCTATATGCATGGTTATTCAAAAAAGGACACTCTCCAAAAGTTGAAGACTTTCAAGAAACTACTTTCTGATTCTTGTATTGCTGATCGTTTAGTCTGTTCAGTTTCTAGCTTTTCTTTAGTTTCGGCTCAGAACAAAACATAGTCATTTTAGGATAATCGCTCATATAAAGAGTCACAGTCTGCTTGTCAACGTATATTTGTCCGCCTAACAGAAGTTCCACTGGAAACTTTGTTATAAACAGTGTCACAATACCTATTCCTGATGGAACAAACATTCTATACCATTTCTTCCGTTAGGAACATATACTGTAATATTTATTCCTGTTGAAATAATATTCCAGAATATTTCTTCCTTTTGGAACTTATATTATGAAGGAACTTCTATTCCGTGACATGCTAACTATATCGGCAAAATTTTACTTGTAAGTATATATTGCCTAAATGATCATGTTTAGTGATTTGGAATGTCTTATCTGTCTATAATAGTTTGTTTCATATAAGACCATATAAGGCAAAATGCACAAAAATGGTAAAAATCATCAATAAAGGTCATTAACTCTAAGAAGAAGTCGATTGACGCTTTCCCTTATAATGTCTTAATTGTACAGTGTTGTTTAATTTAGTTTATTCGAGTTTCTATATATCTATCATATTTTTTAAGATACAAGGCAAAAACGAAAATAAATGAAAAAATCGTTATCAAAGGACAATGTACTCTAATAAGTAGTCAACCGATCATTTCGACTATGCAGACTTAACCGTTTAACGTTCCTATCGGTCAAATCTATCGGTCAATTTGACCGATAAGCGTTTTTTAAGTCATATTTTTTATGAAAAGCATTATTATGTTACACATACTAAACGTATTTTAGCCAGGAAAGACTTATGTTAAAGGCAAGAGTCTGCCCTTTCGTCTGAATATTTTTTCAATGGAATATTTTTATTATTCAATGCGAGTTTAATGCAGAGTCATTTTTGTGTTATGCATGTCTATATTTATGGAAAGAGAAAGAAAACATAATTTATGGTCCTAAATTACCAATTAGAAGAGGAAAATGGGCGGGAAGATGACTTTCTGCTAGTTTTTTTCTAGTCAAGGGTAAATTTGTTTATTTGTATTTGAGATTATTATTTGTTCCCATATTTTATCTGTGTGGTAGCGAGCTTAAGATTCGTTCATATGAAATATAATATCTATATGTATAATTTGCTTTTGAATTGCTGTTGATGGAATAAATAAATGAAAAAAAGTGGTATGATCTGAATGCCAATGACCAAACTGTCCAAAAAGATTTTGATGTATTGCAATAACATGTATGTACAGTTATATTAAAGCAGTATAGAAAAGCAGTGTTTACATTTAAATTTTAATGTTCTTAAAGAATGACTTAGAGATTCTCTCAATATTATCAATACTATTTTACAATAAAACATGGCATACATGTACATGTACATATAAAATCAAGGGAGTAGTACATCCAACTGATGGTGTAGTGTAACTTGCTGTTTGGTGTGAGCCAAAGCTCCGTGTTGAAGGCTGCACTCTGACCTAATATGGTTTACTTTAATAAATTGTTACTTGGATGGAGAGTTGTCTCATTAGCACTCATACCACTCTTACTATATATCTATTGAAATATATAATTGGTCGGTTCTGGTTCATTATAGAATTAAAAGTAAGGGGAAATGTGAATAATAAAAGAATGAACATGAATATATGATTATAGATTACTAGATAAGATATGGACTGAGGAACCACAGATGCATGAAGTTTCAATCATTTTAGTTTCATGCAATAATAAAATTGAGAAAGGAAATGGGGAATGTGTCAAAGCGACAACAACCCGACCATAGAGCAGACAACAGCCAAAGCCACCAATTGGTCTTCAATGAAGCGAGAATTCCCGCACCCGTAGGTGTCCTTCAGCTGGCCACTAAAAAATATGTATACTAGTGCAGTGATAATGGACGTCATACTAAACTCCGAATTATACACAAGAAACTAAAATTAAAAATCATACAAGACTAACAAAGGGCATAGGCTCCTGCTTTGGGACAGGCGCAAAATTGCGGCGGGGTTAAATATGTTTATGAGATCTCAACCCTCCCACTATACCTCTAGCCAACGTGTATAATGTATACATTTTAACATCTCTTCCATTAGATCATGTGAGGATGGTTCACAATCAACAGTCAGCAGGGACTAAACTTAACGCTCGCCCAGTCGCCCATGGCGACCAGATTTTCGGCTGGGCGAATATATTTAGTCATCCTGATCGCCCGGCAGCTGGCGACTGTAAAAAATTTGAAGTAAATCCCATTTGTACCCTTCCCCACCTCTCCCGATATTAACGAAGACTGTTCCCAAAAGGAAACCTGTTTTGTCTTTTCAAAGCGATATAGTAATATAGAATATTTCCGAAAACCAGTAGGTTCTTTCTAATAACCTAAACCCAGTCGAACAGCTATGTTTCAATCCGAAGTGACGATATGTCATATACCTCCTTCAATCAGCATGTTTTCTTACCTCTGCTAAATTTTCTACGATTATTTCATTGTTGAATAGTGTTTTCTTCTAAACTGTTCAATAAGCATCGCGAAAGGAATGTTTTCTAATTGTCCTCGGAGTCATTACAAGCCTGTGTTAGACGGTAACTTGTCCCTGAATCGCTATTTACAAAAAAAAAAATTTTTAAAATCTTTTTTTTTGTAATTATTTTATTTTTCAAGATGAAACATGTGAAATTACATAATACAGTATTAGACACAAGTATAAAAAGTTAAATAACACTTGTAAGATCAATTAAATCATAATGGTATAATAAGATATAAATATTACAATTGATTTTGTTAATTTAAAGCTGCTTCTAACATTTGCCACTTCTGATCCATTTTAATTTTTTGTGTAGGGGTTAAGAAACATACAGAGTATTTTTCTATTTTGATCCAATACTTTAAATATTCTATCCCACCATATTTTGTGGGCAATACGCTCTTACATCTACATTTGTATATATAGTATTTAAGTAACAACAAAATATTATTAACTGTTTTACTGTTGACAAAATCCTCAGACACACCTAAAATGACCTCTTTTGCACTAAAAGGCAAGAAGATGTCATAATTTCTAATCCAATCTATAATGGAAAACCAGAAGTTTTGTGTTACATTACATTCCCAAAAAATGTGAAAAATATTTTCTCTAACTTCTGAACAAAATGTACAAAGTTCAGTTTCTTTTAATTTACATTTATATAAAAAGGAATTACATGGTAAAATCCTATGAACAATCTTAAATTGAAAATTTTGTAAAAACGAATTTCTTGTTATAATGAAGGGCATGGAATAAATAGCATTCCAATCTTCAATCTGTATATTTAAGTCTATTTCCCATTTGTTACGGGAAGATAATGGTAATACTTTATTATCCTCCAGAAATAAATTATAGAAAAATTTACAAGATTTTGGTTCTTTTTTAATTTTATCTACTAATTTATTTTCAATATTATCAAGTTTAGAACTACCTTCTATCCTACTTTTCCATCTATTTGGAATAGCACTTAAAATACCATAAAACTCTACAAAATTAGTCTTAATATTATACTTTTTCTCAAATTCTTCATATGAGAATAATGTATTATTATCTGACACCAGATCATTGATAAAAAATATACAATTTTCAATATATTTACCCTTCAAAATCATCTTGCCATCCATTTTGATGTTTGGATTTAGCCATATGGACTGGGCCAGAATATCGGTATTATTTTCAACTTTCAACTTATTTTTCAATTTTGAAAAATTTACCAGGATATCATGCCAAAAGGGATTGACTTTTTTTGCTAAATAAAGCAATCCTTCCTTACTTAAATGTAAAATTTTGTCCCCCCCAAATTTTTGTATATAACTAAGCAGCAAAACTTTCCAAGGAGAATAATTTTGGGGGTCTAGTAATTTATACAGCCAAGACATTTTTACACTATAACAAAAATAGTAAATATTAGGCATCTTAAGACCGCCATCACAGTGTTCGGACATAACCACTGTTCTTTTCACTTTATCTGGTTTTCCTTTCCATATAAAATTGAAAAGTATATTTTGAATCTCCTTCAAAACCCCATCTGGGGGGTTAGGAAGGACAGTCAGAACTTGAACCAAAATGGGAAGTGCTAAAGTTTTAATAACAACCACCCTCCCAATATATGTTAGTTCTCTATAAGCCCAAGTATTAAGAAGTGACTTGATACTGTTTACCTTGGCTGTAAAATTACATAGAGTCTTATCCCTTTTAGCAAGCTCAAACCATATACCTAATAGTTTGAACCTCCCAGAAAGGTTCCAAACTAGATTTTTTTTCTGGCAAAAGTTTTTCCATACTACCCTTTTTTGACCCAATCCATATGGCCTCAGTTTTGTCAACATTACACCTAAGTCCAGTACATTCTGAAAATTTATCAAACAAATTGAGACATTCATTTAGAGACTTTTGGTCACCATCCAGGACTAGGGAAGAATCATCAGCATATTGACTCAATAAAAATTCAGAGTCATTAATTGATACCCCAGCAACATCAGGGTCATTTTTAATAGCTGCACTGAGTAGTTCCAAAACTAAAATAAATAGATAAGGAGACAGAGGATCCCCTTGACGAACCCCTCTTTTCAATGAAAAGAATTCTGAAATATATCCGTTGTTTAACACTGCACTAGAGGCATCACAGTAGCATGCCTTAATCCAACTTATAAATGTATGGTCAAAGCCATAAAACTGCAAAGCCTCTAGTATAAAAGACCATTCGACCGTGTCGAAAGCTTTTTCAAAATCGACTAAAAGTAAAAGTCCAGGAATGTCGTCTTCCTCCATCTTTTCCATCAAATCATAAATAAATCTAGTACATTCGCCTATATACCTACCTTTAAGAATCCTTTTTGTGTTTGACTAATTATATTTACCAGCACCTTTTTTAGTCTATTTGCTAAACTTGCTGTAGCTATCTTATAGTCTACACACAAAAGTGTGATAGGTCGCCAGTTCTTTAAATAAAATTTTGACTTACCCTCCTTTGGTATACAAGTAATGAGTCCCTGCCTTTGTGTGATTGAGAACTTTCCATATTCTAAAGCCTCATTTAAACATCTTACCAGTGGTATTTTAATATCATTCCAAAAGAATTTATAAAACTCAACAGTAAATCCATCTATACCAGGTGATTTGGAGTTCTTCATAAGTTTAAGAGAAGACAAACATTCCTGCATTGTTAAAGGTCCCTCACAGGAACCCACCTCTTCCTCATTCGGTTTTGTAATAAAAGGATTATCATGTTGAAGAAATGTGTTCCTGTGAGTTTTCAGTAACAATGGTTTACAACTAGTATATAAATTTTTATAAAATTGTTTTTGTTCATTTCTAATAGTACTGGGATCTGTTACCTCAGTTTCGTCCTCCAAAATAAGTTTAGGAATAATTTTTTCTGTGTAATGTTTTTTTTCCAAATTACAAAAATAGTTACTTCCCTTCTCCCCCTCTACTTGCCATCTTGCCTTAGCTCTTGTTATTATCCCTTTTACATTTTTTTCCCTCAATATTTTTAATTCCAGTTCGATCCCTTCCCTTTCTTGGTATACTGATGGCAAGTTATTCTCCAAAAGTTTTTCATCTAATAATGATATCTTATATAGTAATTCTTTTTCTTTTTTATTTCCTTCTTTTTTCTGGAAAGACGAAAATGAGATTGCAGATCCACGGACTTTCATCTTAATTATATCCCATAACAGCTGATAGCTTATATTAAACTGTTTATCCTCTGTCTCAATATCCATGGATGGATCAGACTCATATTCTTCAATGACAGTTTTGATGTCCCCTTTTACTTTATCAATAAATTCAGTTTCCCTCAAAAGACTGTTATTAAATTTCCATGTACCCTTCCCTCTTATCTGACTAGAAAACCTTAAATTAATCAATACAGGAGAATGATCTGATCTATAACTTATCCCTATATCTGATGAAACTACAAATGCTTCTATATCCGAGGTAATCATGAAATAGTCCAAACGACTTTGTTTGTGATTTGGACCCCGCCATGAGTACCTATTATCAAAAGGGTGCTGCTGGCGCCATATATCTAATAAATCTAGTTCATGCATTACCTCATGAATCTTGGCTTTTGACTGGGGGTTATTTTCATTTCTATAATGTAATGTGTCCATCTCATAATCTTGAACAACATTCCAATCTCCCGCTACTACAATTGACGAATTGCCATAGTGGGATATTTTGTGTTTTATGTTCTCAAAAAAGACTGGGTCATCATTATTCGGTCCATATATAGCTGCCAAAGTTATACGGTAGTTCTGAATGGTGATATCTAGTATCATAATAAAATTACCCATCAGGTCTATAGTTTCCTCATGGATCTTGAATTCAAAAGTATTTTTGAAAAGAATAGCTACCCCTCTACTTTTACTAGAATAAGAACTAAATTTCCCCACATATCCCCATTCATGAAGCCATTGTTTTTCTTTTTCAGATGTGCTATGGGTGTCTACTAATATAGTTATATCATACAAGTCCTTATATTTTGTAAATATATCAATTCTTTTGACGGTTTCTGATAAACCCCTGCAGTTTACGCTACCAATAGTTATAGTCGACATAATATAATAAAGTGTTTAAAAATGAGTAGCATAAATAATATAAATATCTACAAGCACAATATATCAAAGCAGCATTAACAAAATATACACATATGCATCTATAATACGTAAAAGTTGTTTCACAATGTTTCAATTTTTTACTTAAAGTTACCCCCACCCCCCAAAGATTTTTTGTCGAAAGCACCATGCTATAAATAGAATGAGCAATTACTTTTGTGCTAAAGTAGAAATAAAAAATATATCATAAAAGTTCTGTAAATCTCCAATATTTGTTCTTCAATTTGCTCGTTTTAAATTTTAAATTTGTGTATCGTTTGTATAAAGGAGCAGATAGACAAACTAAGATGAATTAATAATAATAAACATCATAAATGGAAAAACTGAAGAAAAAAGTAAGTAACGAAAAAGAAACAACACAGAATATTTAACAACACATAAACATGATAAACTTGTATTCACACAATGTAAACAAAACACATATAAACATATATACACACATGCGCCCCCACATACATTTGCTGAAACCAGAACATACATGTACATCTATACATGTACATTCTTGTACATGTATATATATATATATATCAATATTGCTGACACCATCTTAACTGTATATGCAAGTCTCCAATTTTAGAGTTATCGAGAATCAAAAACAGGTACATGAACATTGATTGTCTTATATAGAATACTTTCAAGTTTGAAATGGATAGCGGGAATCAAAAAAATTCTTAATGTAAAAACGAAACGCAAAGTCTCGTAAATAAATATCCCAATATTAAGTTTGATATTCAATCTTCAATTTAAACTCATTGAAAAATATATTTTGATCAACACTATTAGAGGATGGCTTGGATTGAGATAGTATTTATTTTAAAAAAAAACAGCCATATTGTCAGGTCAACAGGAAGTTGAAAAAAATTGAAGGGAGATAATTTTGGCAGGAAATAACCTAAAATAAATATTGTCAAATCTTATAATACTTTTCTGGTGGCAATAATTTAAATATTATTAAAAAACTTTTTTGTTTCATACCATGAACATAAATTTAAAGAAGAATCAGAGAAATTTGCATTTGAACATAAACAAGACTGTACTTCCTGTATTACTTCTTGTATTTATGATCCTCCTTACATGGGGGCACTTATAAAATGCTTTTAATTTTAACAATTATGGAGAAAAAAAGTAACAGTTCTAAGCTTCTGCAATATATGCATTGTATTGTTGCATCAAAACAATATAATCCTCTCCCATCTCACCTGTTTTATTTATAAAACTCCTTACTTAGGAGCACTAGCACCCTTCTGCCCTGAGATTCAAGCTGGAACACTGTTAGTAAGTATGTAAAAAGTTATTTTCAGTTTTATTTTCATTTAGTCTTTTTGTATAAAGATTGGTTGGGCTCCTAAAATTTCAACTGGGCCCCTGAAAAAAATTTCTTAGGGGCCCAGCTGGCCCCTAGACAAAAACAGTTAAGTTTAGTCCCTGAGTCAGTACATCTGCATCCCAGGATTCCTTAGCTACATCTCTGTATTGGAAAGATGATAAAGATTTTGATGATGGAATGAAAGACCCAAGGACTTTTTATTCTAAGCCAGAGAGGTCATCTGGTTTACAGTTTGGTTTTTTAACAAGGTTATTAAATACAAAATTAAATATAAAGTAATGTGATGAGATAGGTGCAGTTAAATGACAAACAAATATCATATGACATATGCATGCAAATGTACTTGTATCTCAGTCATTCTAATTTGGATATATGGCAAACTGTTATTCTGTTACATGTATGTATGTCTGATGTACTTATGTGTATAAAACACAAAAATAGTAGTAATGAGTTCAAGGTTTAGGACAGGAATGTTCTTGCATTTCTTGAAACAACTAGTATTCAGATGTTGAATTTATTGTTTTCTAGGCAATCTTTAAAGGCATTTAAGAAACCAGTAGATTTTCTGTACCTGTTTCTCACCCATCAGATAGTACTTCAGATATGTATTGCTACTAATTACCATGCAGAACAACTAATAGCTAAGGGACAAAACTTATCCTATTCTAACAGTGATGGGTGCTGGAACCAAGTGACTGTAGCAGAAATGTATAGGTATTTAACAAATATCCATATATTTATGTTTAAAATTGATGAGTAAATTTATTTTCTGCATTTCTTTAATTTGCAGGTTAAAATATATTACCACTGTCATTAAGTTTATCTTGTAATACATGTATATTGACTACTACTCTTAGTACTCCTAGTAGCAAGAGTGTGCAAGCAAGGACAAAGATGGACATTTTTAGAATTGGGATTGGTTTTTGGATTTAAACTGATTAGAATAAGGAGCCAAAACAATACTTTTAATACATTGTATTAATTGCTTATTTTTAGAGCTACATGTATTTAAATGCGGTTTGAGTAAGACACCTGCAGTATCAACTTCACCCTAAGGTGCAATTCATTTTCATTGGCATTATTTATTTCACCTGGTAAAAAATATTTTCAACTTGATTTTTCCAATATTTTTTTTCAGGTTTGTTGGTATTGTTATATACATTTCTATTGTAAATCTTCCAAATCTTGAAAAGTACTGGTCAAGGAGTCCTTTGTATGATGCAAGTGTGGTTGTCAACGTCATGCCAATAAGAAGATTTAAGGCTTTACTGTCATTTCTACAGATTAACTGTGATCCAGATAAAGGTTAGCTATGAGTATGATAATGATTTTCACTTTTCATAAGAGTTATTATCACTTATATGTCATGAAAATTGAAACCAACAACATTTATACAAACATTTTCTAGAGGTCAACATTACTGTATACATTGGTTATGTGCATATGTCTACTTTAAAGCTTTCATTGGAAACAAAATTTTAAATGTGTGAATAACAGTGATGCAAAGTATCAATGATCTGCAATCGGTAACAAATTCTGCAAAAAAAAAGACATGAATAAAAAATGACAAAACAACAAATCAACAAGTTTATCAAAGGTTACATGCTATTGAAAACTCAAAATACTAAACCCCTTTTCAGCCTCAATAAGGGAAACCTACATAAAGAGTTCAGAATGTGAATAAGTGCAGGGAGAGTTCATCATATTTCTGTTACCAAAGTTATTTCAACTGATCAGTTTTAGATAAGGGTGAAGGGTTGGTACCATCTAAACATTTAATCCACCTTCCTTATCATTTTGTATATCTATTTCAGATGACAAGCTGACAAAGAGTAGGAAAGCTTCTTGATCATGTTCAAGATGTATCCCAGTCCATGTATCAACCTTATGAAGCAGTATCTGTAGATGAAAGGATGGTTTCTTCAAAACATCAGTACTCTGGGATCCAACAATTTATACATGACAAACCAATACGATTTGGTATAAAGCTGTGGGTATTAGCAGATGCTTGTCTGGATACACATATTCTTTTTATGGATATTTAGGGGGGAAAAAGAACGGTTATATGCCAAAAAAGTAAAGGACTAGCATACAATGTTGTCATGGAACTTGGGAAAAATATTTTTCAACAGGGATACAGAATGTATACTGACTCTTTCTATACAACACAGCATTTGGTTGATGACCTTCTTATTAAGAGGACATTTTTAATAGGTGCTGTAAGGAGAACAAGTAGTGCAATGCATCAACAGTTTAATGACATTGAACAATTTGAAAAATGCTCTGCTAGGGGTGATTTTAGATGGCATAGGGCTAATTGCTTCGCATATATGTTCAATGGAGAGATTGCAAAACAGTAACAGTCATTTCACCGATTCATCGTGGGTCTGATGTTAACTATTGTCATAGGACTGTCAATGCAATGAAAGAAAGGGATATAAAAAGAAAAAAGTATTGCAGCCGTCAGTCATTCATGATTATAATACAAATATGGGGGGGTCGATAAATCAAACCAAATGTTGAACAAGTTCCCGTGTTACATAAAGTCTAAGTTCCATTGGTGGAAAGATATTTTCTTTCACTGTATTGACATCATGAGTGTTAACTCTTTTATCATACTCACAGAATTTAATCAGAAAACTTCAAACAAAGTAAAAAATATCAGTAATCAGTTAGAATATAGAGAAGCTTTGGCATTATCTCTGATGGATATACGTTCAAGTTATGAAACTGAAAAACAAACTTGTATGCCTTTATGTTTAGACAAAAGAATTGATTGTTCTTATTGCAATGCAGAAGCGTCTTTGAAGGGAAATAAGCCTCAAAATGTGAAGTACCATTATGTTTGAGGAAAGACAGAATTGTTTTACAAAATGGCATTCTGTTGGTGGAGAGGAAAAAAAACAGTGGGTGAAGGAAAGAGGAAGGAACAGAAGCTTTTTAGATTTGAATTAAATTTACATTATTTCCTTGATTTCTTTATAGGAAATTTGTTTTTTCTCTAAAGATACCATCAATTAATTCCAATTTCATAACTTTCATGCCTTTGATCTATAAGAATAAGGAAATGTTGTATGTTTGCCATAGAGATTAACACAAATACCCCCCCCCCCCCCCCCCGAAAAAAATACAAAATATAAACAAAAACAAAACAAACAACACATGAACAACAGAAAACTTTCAAAATGATAGAACATCAGCATGCCAAATATCATTATTATAACATCAAATAATCTTCTTGCTGACACAAGTAAACATTCCATTCTCAATTGTATGCAAAACAAAATTGTACCCTGAGGTTAAGGGTATGGGACATGCAATGCTAATATATCATTCTGAATTGTAATATCTTAAGCAAAACATTTCGTTATAATGATAGTTATATGATGCAGGTCAGATCATTAAACCTACTTGGTAAAAATTATTGCATGAGCATGGCTATATACATGTAAAAAGAATATTAATTTTGACCTTGAGGTCAAAAGTTAATATCATATGATGATTATTATTGTGCATCCAATACTAGCTTGGTGGTGCTGTTTAACCATGTTCTGCGTTTACTTTTCTGCATTGGCTAGAGGTATGGGGGAGGGTTGAGATCTCACAAACATGTTTAACCCCGCCGCATTTTTGCGCCTGTCCCAAGTCAGGAGCCTCTGGCCTTTGTTAGTCTTGTATTATTTTAACTTTTAGTTTCTTGTGTACAATTTGGAGTTTAGTATGGCGTTCATTATCACTGAACTAGTATATATTTGTTTAGGGGCCAGCTGAAGGACGCCTCCGGGTGCGGGAATTTCTCGTTGCATTGAAGACCTGTTGGTGACCTTCTGCTGTTGTCTGCTCTATGGTCGGGTTGTTGTCTCTTTGGCACATTCCCCATTTCCATTCTCAATTTTATCTAAATATCATGAACCCATGTCAAAAGATCAGTGTATTAAAAATTTGCTACAAGACACTTATATCATGGATATACTGTACAGCTAAATATCCATTTTTTCTATTTATTCTAAGGGTCATATATAAGACAAGGTCAGCATGGGTCATGATGGCACCCCAACAATGTTTTTGATTATATTAATTATAAGCATGAACAGACATGAGACAAGAGATTAATGGCTGGGACAGGCTGGTATGATAAGAAAATTTGAAAATATATATGGAAAAAATGAAAATATATGAAAAAATATGTCTTCCTTTACCATTGCCAAATATTTTAATGTGGTTGCTATGGTAACCATTATGTTGCCATGATCACAGAATAAGTTATATCAACTGTATTAAATTGTATAATCATAAAGTACCCAAAAGAAATAAGATAATATCCAAAGATTACATGAATTAATCAAGATTTTAGACAAATACGATTTTTTTTATGAAATTTGACGGGTAGACCTATTGCTTAGCAACCGAAAAAAAATACAGTTTTCTCTCTGAAAAGTTAAGTTCGGATACAATATTTTATTACTGTGATATAAGGTGTTACTAATTATAAAGTCAGCTGTATTTATTTCCCTATGGTGTTGGAGATACAGTTACAGGAACAAAAAAATACATGTATATATGTTTAATGGAAAAAAATGCCTAAATTGTGACTTTAATATCATCCCCACGTGACTGGTAACCATGGAAACACATTTTGTTTTTAATGAAACAACAGTCTTAATATATGTCTTTTATAATATATAGGTCATTACCAGTTTTTCCTAGTACTTTGTACACTAAATCAAAACAAAGTTAAACTCTACTTTTTAAGAAAAAATGTAGTAAGAACAGTGAATGTTAAAGGGTTAATGGTAGAACCTATAAAAAAGAAGATGTGGTATGATTGTCAATGAGACAACTATCCACAAAAGACTAAAATGACACAGACATTAACAACTATAGGTAACCGTACGGCCTTCAACAATGAGCAAAGCCCATACCGCATAGTCAGCTATAATAGGCCCCGATAAGACAATGTAAAACAATTCAAACGAGAAAACTAACGGCCTTATTTATGTAAAAAAATGAATTGATGTTCAATGTTGCATTTTAAAGTTTCTCTCCATCTATTATAGCTTTTTAAATTGTAGGCAAAAATGAGAACAGAATGATAAAATTTGTTATAACTCCTAAATTACAAAGTCGTCTGACAGTTTTGGCGTATGTAAACCATTGGTAGAGGTCAACTTTCTATACATTTGTGCCCATGCCAGATTTTCCCTATTTATAACGGTTTTCAAATAATAGACAAAGTTTGCATTTTACCCCTATGTTATATTTTAAGCGATTTCAGTCATTTAGGTTAGCTCATCGAACACATTTTAAAACTAGACATCCCTATGATAATTGTGAGCAAGTTTGGCCGGTTGTATTTGACCGAGTGGTTCAATGGATCAGATTTTTTGTAAAATTTACGACGACGGACAACAAGTGATAAGAGTAGTTATAAACTGCCTGTTCCAGAACAAAAGAATTTTTTCCAGAACAAAAGAATCCACCCAAATCCACCCTATATTTAAACTGCCTGTTCCAGAACAAAAGAATTTTTTCCTGAACAAAAGAATCCACCCTATTTTACGGAACAAAAGAATCCACCCTATTTTCCAGAACAAAAGAATCCACCCTAATTTTTCCAGAACAAAAGAATCCACCCTATTTTTTCCAGAACAAAAGAATCCACCCTATTTTTTCCAGAACAAAAGAATCCACCCTAATTTTCCAAAACAAAGGAATCCACCCTATATATTTCAAAACAAAAGAATCCACCCTATATATTCCAAAACAAAAGGAACCTTTTAGACTTTCTGGTGAATGTGATAACAATATTCTTCTAGACATTAGCCAGCTGCTCAATAACAAACCAACAATCAAAGGAGTGACTCTAACAATGGACCAATGGAAATATTTACAATCTATAAGACAATATATCAATAGAGCCACTGAAGCAGCAATACCTCAATAGTTAAATTGTTGACATATTGCATTCATAGTTTGTGTAGGTAAATATATCATTGAGTTTTTGGTGGTTTTTTTTTTATTATTATTATATGTTAAAAGTTATAAAAGAATGTCCACTTTTCATAAGAAATATTACCTAACATTAAATGAATGCCAACAGACATTTATCTATCATCATTGCAGGTACTACTGTTACAACAACCTTTGTTCAAATTATATTCTTCTAAGAGATAATAGTATTTATTTGCCGACTATTATAATATTAATCTCCTTTGCCTTTTACTGGAAGCAATCACTCTTTTATTTATCAATAACTAACACTTTCAAATAGGATCAAAGTGTGAGGATTATAATAAACCAACACTAACCAACTACATTACTGAACAGGAAGCTCTCAAAACAATTTAACACCTTTATGCATTGTCAATAACAAACAACAAAAGTCAAATTTTTATTTTAACAACATAAAATCATAATTACATAACAACTTATTGTAGCACCATATATTACATCTTTTTAAAACACTTCATGCAAATATAAATAAAGTTAACATTTTCTTGTTGCACATTACAAAACAGTTGAAAAAAAATCAACAGCAATGGGTGTTTTCATCATTTTTAACATAAAATTTAAAACACCATGTTCTTCCTGCATATTATTAGATTAAGAACAAATTTCAACATTTGAGAAAGATAAATTTGTAAATAAAACTTTACTTGAATGTACTGCATACATAACATATAATATGTTAAATAAAACATAAACTGGATTGAGACTGTAAAACGAAACTATAGATTGAAGTAGTACTGTACAAAGTCTGAGATTATATGATATTACTATAATATAGATGTATAAATGGAATGATTTGAAACATTATAACCTCATTTTATTTAAAAAATGCACATATTAAAATTTATCACCTGAGATATACAGTTTTAACATAAAATTCTAACATTAAAAAGATAATTCAAACATAATGAAAAAAAGATAGAGAATATAATCTTACATATGATAATAGAAAGAAAAAAACATAAAACATAATATACATATTATTGAATCATCTTTAAAAAGTTTCTCTTACTTTCAGCTGTATGGAGTTTCTAATCATAGCCATAAATTTTAGTGTAAAAATACTATCATGTATTTTCTTCTTTGAAATTCATCAAACTCAGACCTAAATATTAACAGGTTTTTATCATCTTAAAAAATTCAAATACATGTATATTGACATACCTATGGAAATAATTCATACTATCATTATCTACTAAATTTTGGCTAAATATAATCTTTAATGTTCTTCACTGTAATATATCCAACAACAAAAAATAATAATAATAACAATATCTTTAAACATTTATACAAAATTCTATAATTTATACTCTTTTTCTCTCTCTCTCTCTCTCTAATTAAATAAAATTTCTAATTTAACTATGTAAATTAATTATGAGGTTTATACTTGAAAAAAAACTGTTATTATCCTTCACACCTATTTTAATCTTTTAGCCTAGAGCTGGTTTTTTTAACCAGCCCTTTTTACACATTTAAATCTAAATAAACAAATCAAGATATGATTTTTACCATATAGAGAGCAACATTTCATGTTATACCCATTCACTTTAAAACAATATTTTACATGGAATTTACAGAGGCAATAAGAGAATCTGTGATTGGAGAGTTGAATCACTATCCATACTCATTAAATTTTTTGTATTTTTAGAGATTTTCAAGTTTTTGAAGATACACTTCATAGGATTATGATGTGTGGGCAGTTCCAAATGTAGACTATTTGTAGGTTGTTGACGTTGTCACTTTTATAAGTATACTTCTACGGATGAAATAAATCCCAAAACCAATAACAGAGCAAACTAAAGACACTGAAATCAAACAAATTATTATTCCCCATTAATTTTATATAAGAACTAATTTACCTCAGGGTTATACAATTTTTGTATTCTTATCCATTGAAAATAAATTTGAAAAAAAAATGGATAATGGATGTAATTTAAAAGTTAAAACTGATTTTGATTTATTCAATATATTTATATCCTTATTATTTTCATTTTGAAACAAATGAAAACGAATAGTTGATGTAACTTAAAATTAAAACATGTGTTTATTTATTCCTTTATTTTTGTTTATATTTTTTAATTTATTTATTTTATCTATTATTTTATTTATTTATTTATTTTATTTATTTTATCTATTTTATCTATTTATTTATTTATTATTATAATATAATTTTTATTTATTATTTATTTATTTTTTTATTTATTCATTTATTTCTTATTTTATTTTTTTTATTTATCTATCTACTTTATTTTTTTATTATTTATTCTAGTTATTGTAATAAATTATTTTTTATTTATTATTTCATTTATTTTTATTTTATTTAGTTTTTTTTTTATTTATTTTTATTTATTTTTATTTATCTATTTACTTTTATTTTTATTTTATTTATTTTTTATTATTTTATTTAATATTTATTTATTTTATTGTTTATTATCAATTAATTTATTTTATTATATTTATTTTTATTTTGTTTTTACTATTTTATTATTTATCGAATTATTAATTTATTTATTTTATTTTTTTTTCTTTATTTATTTGTATTTATTTATTTTATTATTATTTTATTTATTTTGTTTTATTTATTATTTATTTTATTTCTCATTTTATTTATTTATTTTTCATTTTATTTCATTTATTTATTTTTTTATTTCTTTTTCTTTTTATTTCTCTTATTTCTTTTCTTGTTATTTTCCATTTTAAAGTATCATTTTACTACCCAAACTTTTTCAACATAAGATATTAGTATTCATTTTACCTTTCTGGGATAAGAAAATCCTTAGTTTTTCGAAAAAGTTCAAAGTTTTGTAACAGGAAATTTATTAAAATGACCATATATTTGATATTCATTCAACACCAAAGTGCTGACTACTGGGCTGGTGAAAGTTTAAACATATTTTATTTACTCAAAGTAAAATGGGATTGGACACAAGTAAGCCATACTTATAAAGTCGCTCCGAATGACAATAATTTACAATACAATATTAATATGAGTATGCAATATCAAAATAAACAATATTTTACGAGTTCATCAATTGATTATACCCTCGGGGACGAAACGTCCACCAGCAGTGGCATCGACCCAGGTGTGTAAATAGTTATCAAAGGTACCAGGGAACGGTTTCACGAAGCTATCCTAAGACACGTCATAATATATATCTTAGGATATGTCTTATGATCCTCTTATGACTATCATAGGACATGGTTTATGATCCTCTTATGACTAATCTAGGACATATCTCAGACCTCGTCTCGAAGCTGTCTTAGGATGATCCTAGCAAAGACATCCTAAAACTGTCGCTAGTTCTTTAAATTTCAAATATAACGTTGATTTACGAAAAATCAAATAAATGTAGTATAACTTTACCACAAATTACTAAACGTATTGACTAATCTAATGAAATAATTTGCAAAAATAATATTAAAAAAAAGTAACTATGTAAAAATTAGCTATAAATATAATACCCGAAAAATACATATATGAAATTTTCATAGAAAATGAAGAAAACAGGAATATAAAATGATGACCTTTTTCTGGTACAAGTGAGTTGAATTCAATTTCCACTGTATTTGTTATAAAATGATAAGGATAAAATCGTGCATTCTTGATATCATTACATCGAATTTTCATTGTTGACAAATCATGATAATCTCCATCAATCTATAAAGATTACGTTATAAGCAGGAAAAAGAGAATAGATAATAAGTTAATAATAAGATAGATTGCAAAATTAATATAAAAATGAGTGTAATTTAAATAAATAAAAGGTATGACTATCCTAAGACCATCATAAGACACCTCTCGTGTTGTCCTAACCTTATGACCAACTTTAAGAGATATCCTAATTTAGGACCACTTTGTGAAACCTTATAGTCCCTTAGGACTAAGATATATCGTAAGACCATTCAAAGACATGTCTTAGTTCTAAGACAGCTTCATGGAATTGGGCACAGGATTATAATTTAATACGCCAGACTAAAAGATCATTAATTTTAGGGAAGAAATGTTTATCAAAAAAGAAAACTAGGAAAATAAGAAAGTTCCCGTATACGCAATTATTATCTTTTTGAGTAATATTACCAATATGTTTTTAATTTAAATATAAAAAGAAATAAAAAAAAAGTTTGCTATGATGTATTTTTCTTTCTCTCTGTTTAAAATTCGTTTGTATGCAAAACAAAACCATAATCTCATTGATCCGATTGTTTCTGTTTTACATTGCAAGTATTGCAGAAGGTGCTCTATGTACATATACATATGTATAAATATAAGTATGTCTGAACATAGTTATCAAAGGTACCAGGATTATAATGTGTACGCCAGACGCGCGTTTCGTCTACATAAGACTCATCAGTGACGCTCAAATCAAAATATTTATAAAGCCAAACAAGTAAAAAGTTGAAGAGCATTGAGGATCCAAAATTATAAAAAATTGTGCCAAATACGGCTAAGGTAATCTATGCCTGGAATAAGAAAATCCTTAGTTTTTCGAAAAATTCAATGTTTGGTAAATAGTAAATAAATATAAATGAACCAGTGACGACTCTACAATAGATTTTATCCATTGAATAAGTAGCAGTGATGGTGATATAAGGCTGAAAATACATTCTGTATATATAATTCGTCTAAATAACAGCCCAATAAGGTTAGATCTGTAAATTTGCGTAAGCAAGTTTTTTGTTATTCCCTGGCCGTGATTCGAAACCATGTTACTGAGATATCGTGGCACCAAATCACCTTGCACTGTGCCCGACGCGCTAGACCACTCGACCAACTAAGTTGAAAAACATTAACATGAAATCCAAATGTTATTTTTTTACATTCCAAGTATTCAAGTAGGTGCTTTGTAGTGAATATACGTTTTTATATAAATAAATATGTTTATGATAGGAATCAATCATACAAACAAAAAAAGTTCATATCAGAGAAGAAAGCAATACAATCAAAGCACAAATTGTTTTCTCTGTTAAAAATACATTTTCGTCCAACAAAGCAAGATTTCATCTACGAGAAAAAAAAATGTTTTGCTTAAATATACGATGCATGTATATATATTTTCTTTTATAAATAGTTATGTTGAAATAAAGAATTATGGTAAAAACGATTTCTTACAAAATAGTTCCTAAGTTCACGTGTATTCTTGTCTTTCTTTTTTGCTAATGTGATTTGTCTATATGCTTTTTGTGCTTCTTTGTTACATATTTGTTTGTTTTTATAGTGATTAAGATTATAACACAATGTTAACAGCTGTACCCCTATTTTGACATTTTTACCTATAAGGTCTGTTTGTGTTGTTCGTACATCATTGTCAATATAATGGAATTTTATGGGACTGTCATACAAGTGAGGGGTTTATCTAGCTAGAAACCAGGTTGAATTGACCATTTTCTACATAAGAACATGCCCGTACCATGTCAGGAATATGACAGTTGTGATTCATTCGTTTGATATGTTTGCGCTTTTGATTTTACAATCTGATTAGGAACTTTCAGTTTTGAATTTACTTCGAAGTTTAGTATTTTTGTGATTTTACTTTTTTGTATAAGTTTTTTTTTAGATTGAAGATGTGTGAATAACCTGGGTATTGCCTTATCAGTTGTCAAATCAAATACCGTACTATGATACTAAAGGTGTTATTAGACATTTTTTTGCCAATAATTTTCTGTTTAAAAGTTTTTATTTTTTCTAACTTTTATCAACCAATACCTCATTTCTTTTTATAATGGTTACTGTTTACTTTAATCTTTAAGCTTGCCTGACCATACACAAATTTTATGTGTCATTTGATATCTTGTGGAGAGTTGTCTCATTGGCAATTATATCACATCTTCTTTTTATATGGACACGTGAAATGTTGCTATAACTTATTGTTTGTTAAAGTGGTCATTAACTTTTTTCTAAATCATCTCTTCTAAATCCCCTGGTCAGATTCAATTTCTACTAAAGTTGGACTAAAATATCCTTAGAATATCTGAAGATTAGAAAAATATGTGAATTTTGTCATCCTGTCTATGAAAATAACAATAACTGAACATTTTATTTTGCCCAAATTTTATAGTAAACATTTTGTTTTCTCTGTTAAACATTTATTTTCGTTCAACAAAGCGAGATCTCATTTACAAAAACATCTAAATGTTTTACATTTAACATCGAAGTATTTAAGAACGTTCTTTAATTCATGATGCATGTACGTATATATTTTTATAAATGTTTATGTTGAATTAAGAATTATGGTAAAAACATTCCTAAAAAATAGTTCATGAGTTAATATAAAAGAAATGAGAGGAATTTGAAGTGATTGGTATTTTATTTTTCGAGTAATGTTTTACTTTCCATTACTTTGATCAGGGACTTTCCATTTTGAATTCATTTATGATTAAAGTATTTTGTGATGAAATATTCATTGTCATGTAAAACAAAATAGCAGTCTTTATAATTTTTTGTTTAAAAGTTTTTCTTTCTTTAATTATCCAAAACTTCATTTCTTTTTATAACGGTCACTGTTAACTTTGATCTTTTAGCTTGCCTGTCCATACTAGACACGTGCGTTATTGTTGAACTTGTTATTTGTTAAAGGGTTATACACGTTTTTAAATCATCCTTTCAAGATCCTTCGAATTTCAGAAGGATAAGAAAATGGGTTATTTATTTTTCTGTCTGTAAAAATAAACAATAACTGAACATTTTATTTTACCTATATCTTGGGTAATATAGTTTAGAAACCAAGTAAAATACAATATCTTAAAGATTTCCAATTAAAAGAATTGGAAGATATTGGCATTCTTAAATTATGCAGAAAAGATTTAGAGCTTAACATATTAAATAGATATCTAAAACATGACATACGAAATACAATTTATCCTAAGAAATGTTTAATTTCAAAATTCATTGGTTTTTAATACTGGTTCAAAATTGCAATCAAAAGAATGAATATTGTCCCTTTTTTAAATAATGGCGTTAACAATATTTATATATACTCAACTATGAGTAAAGACATTTATTTTTTAGGTAAATAAGTTTTGAAATGTTCTAAACATAAGCTACCGTACATTGACCACATACTCAATGTATCAATAGAAAACAGAGAGGAAAAGATAATCATTTGATATGTATATATTCTTTTAAGTTATTCCCAAGTCAATTAATCTATAAGAGAGTTTATCAAGTAATGGAAAATACAAACAAAATAGATTAAATAAAAACAAAAAAAACTGAAAATATTTTGTACAAATAAAAATTTATGAAATATTTGTTGAAAATAATCCTTTTGGGTAAACTCAATGTACTTTCAGAAAGAAAAGGTAAAAAGGAGCATACTAAATAAGTATAAAATAATCTTAAGACTTACAGCGCTGGACAAAAACTGTGGGCTTATTAAAACAATAGTCCATATTAACTTATGAAAATGCACACTGTTGCCATAGAAGTAGAAATTTGTTATCATTTTTAGTAATTTCTATGCTTAGATGGCTTGATAGAAGAAGCCGGACTGAAAAGATTTCTTGATTTATACTATTCTTCCAATCATTTTTGTCTGAGGAAAAGTTTTTCACTTTGCGATTGATAGTTGCTTAAAAGTTATCATAATATGAATATTTTAACCACTCGTTATCCTTCAGAAGTAAGTTGTGAAAGAAATGAGTCAGGCAAAACAACCATTCTGAAGTTATTTTATAGAGATTTTGTGAAAAATTTATGAGGGACTTCATCTTTTTATTTGCATTTAGCACCTCACATCTAAATTACTCGAAACACACCAGGGCTATAACAATAAATACATTTTGTTCAATGTTAATCTACTTTTCTATATATATTTTTTAAAACGATCAATTACACTTGACATCAGCCTAGACACATGAAAATCAAACATCAAAACAGTTCTGATAGAAAGTGAACATTCCAGTTTTGGATAAAAACTTGAATTGAAACATTTTCGAGCCCGTATTTTGGGCACATGATACTAAATTTGAGAATGGAAATGGGAAATGTGTCAAAGAGACAACAACCCGACCAAATAAAAAAACAACAGAAGAAGATCACCAACAGGTCTTCAATGTAGCGAGAAATTCCCGCACCCGGAGGCGTCCTTCAGCTGGCCCCTAAACAAATATATACTAGTTCAGTGATACAATTGTATAGATTTCTACAATTTTCTATACAAAGGAGAAAACCCCTTTTGATTTTGTCTTATTTTTATATTTACTGATGGCAACTCTTAAGTCTTACAGTAAATTAGTAGAAAATGCAGTGAATTTCTATACAAAGCGAATTTATTTAGAATAAACACTATTCTTTCTTTTTTATATCAAATATACACAGGACCAAGATGTATTTTTAAGCTCAATTTTGTATTTATTGTTTATTGTCATAATTTTCTAGGGAAACTATTTTTTTCACTTCTCGTTGTAAATAAACTTAATAATAAATTCTAATGGAATATCTACGCCAGACAATGCAACAATTTCCAAGTAAGAATGTTATTCCTTTGTAAAGCTGTTATTGTCATATTTAGGTTTTCTTAGACTTGTTTTTTCTCCGACCTCCTTCATTCAGAAGGAGCTTTGCTTAATGGCTTTGATTTCCATAAAGTCAGAACAATGTATCTAATCCACTGATTTGTTTCTATTTTTCAAACACATTCCCAATTTATTCATATATGTGTTAAAGATGAAATCATATTCATTTAATATATGTTCGGTATACTGAATAAGTTGTCCTTATGACATACAGGGCAATTATCCATGTTTGAGTTTGAACTGGATGATGTTTCTTCAAGCTTATATCATAAAAGGAGTCACTACACACACTTTTGAGTTCTTATTAGTCTATTGAGAAAACACAGAGGAGTCCGAAAAGGGGTGTTACATTGTTTGATTCCCAATTTCCGAAAATTAAGTTTATTTACAACGAGAAGTGAAAAAATAGTTTCCCTAGAAAATTATGACAATAAACAATAAATACAAAATTGAGTTTAAAAATACATCTTGGTCCTGTGTATATTTGATATAAAAAAGAAAGAATAGTGTTTATTCTAAATTAATTCGCTTTGTATAGAAATTCACTGCATTTTCCACTAATTTACTGTAAGACTTAAGAGTTGCTATCAGTAAATATAAAAATAAGACAAAAACAAAAGGGGTTTTCTCCTTTGTATAGAAAATTGTAGAAATTTATACAATTGTAGTATTATGTGCCCAAAATACGGGCTCGAAAATGTTTTGATTCAAGTTTTTATCCAAAACTGGAATGTTGACTTTCTATCAGAACTGTTTTGATGTTTGATTTTCATGTGTCTAGGCTGATGTCAAGTGTAATTGATCGTTTTAAAAAAAAATATATAGAAAAGTAGATTAACATTGAACAAAATGTATTTATTGTTATAGCCCTGGTGTGTTTCGAGTAATTTAGATGTGAGGTGCTAAATGCAAATAAAAAGATGAAGTCCCTCATAAATTTTTTACAAAATCTCTATAAAATAACTTCAGAATGGTTGTTTTGCCTGACTCATTTCTTTCACAACTTACTTCTGAAGGATAACGAGTGGTTAAAATATTCATATTATGATAACTTTTAAGCAACTATCAATCGCAAAGTGAAAAACTTTTCCTCAGACAAAAATGATTGGAAGAATAGTATAAATCAAGAAATCTTTTCAGTCCGGCTTCTTCTATCAAGCCATCTAAGCATAGAAATTACTAAAAATGATAACAAATTTCTACTTCTATGGCATCAGTGTGCATTTTCATAAGTTAATATGGACTATTGTTTTAATAAGCCCACAGTTTTTGTCCAGCGCTGTAAGTCTTAAGATTATTTTATACTTATTTAGTATGCTCCTTTTTACCTTTTCTTTCTGAAAGTACATTGAGTTTACCCAAAAGGATTATTTTCAACAAATATTTCTTAAATTTTTATTTGTACAAAATATTTTCAGTTTTTGTTTGTTTTTATTTAATCTATTTTGTTTGTATTTTCCATTACTTGATAAACTCTCATATAGATTAATTGACTTGGGAATAACTTAAAAGAATATATACATATCAAATGATTATCTTTTCCTCTCTGTTTTCTATTGATACATTGAGTATGTGGTCAATGTACGGTAGCTTATGTTTAGAACATTTCAAAACTTATTTACCTAAAAAATAAATGTCTTTACTCATAGTTGAGTATATATAAATATTGTTAACGCCATTATTTAAAAAAGGGACAATATTCATTCTTTTGATTGCAATTTTGAACCAGTATTAAAAACCAATGAATTTTGAAATTAAGCATTTCTTAGGATAAATTGTATTTCGTATGTCGTGTTTTAGATATCTATTAAATATGTTAAGCTCTAAATCTTTTCTGCATAATTTAAGAATGCCAATATCTTCCAATTCTTTTAATTGGAAATCTTTAAGATATTGTATTTTACTTGGTTTCTAAACTATATTACCCAAGATATAGGTAAAATAAAATGTTCAGTTATTGTTTATTTTCACAGACAGAAAAATAAATAACCCATTTTCTTATCCTTCTGAAATTCGAAGGATCTTGAAAAGATGATTTAAAAACGTGTATAACCCTTTAACAAATAACAAGTTCAACAATAACGCACGTGTCTAGTATGGGCAGGCAAGCTAAAAGATCAAAGTTAACAGTGACCGTTATAAAAAGAAATGAAGTTTTGGATAATTAAAGAAAGAAAAACTTTTAAACAAAAAATTATAAAGACTGCTATTTTGTTTTACATGACAATGAATATTTCATCACAAAATACTTTAATCATAAATGAATTCAAAATGGAAAGTCCCTGATCAAAGTAATTGAAAGTAAAACATTACTCGAAAAATAAAACACCAATCACTTCAAATTCCTCTCATTTCTTTTATATTAACTTATGAACTATTTTTTAGGAATGTTTTTACCATAATTCTTAATTCAACATAAACATTTATAAAAATATATACGTACATGCATCATAAATTAAAGAACGTTCTTAAATACTTCGATGTTAAATGTAAAACATGTAGATGTTTTTGTAAATGAGATCTCGCTTTGTTGAACGAAAATAAATGTTTAACAGAGAAAACAAAATGTTTACTATAAAATTTGGGCAAAATAAAATGTTCAGTTATTGTTATTTTCATAGACAGGATGACAAAATTCACATATTTTTCTAATCTTCAGATATTCTAAGGATATTTTAGTCCAACTTTAGTAGAAATTGAATCTGACCAGGGGATTTAGAAGAGATGATTTAGAAAAAAGTTAATGACCACTTTAACAAACAATAAGTTATAGCAACATTTCACGTGTCCATATAAAAAGAAGATGTGATATAATTGCCAATGAGACAACTCTCCACAAGATATCAAATGACACATAAAATTTGTGTATGGTCAGGCAAGCTTAAAGATTAAAGTAAACAGTAACCATTATAAAAAGAAATGAGGTATTGGTTGATAAAAGTTAGAAAAAATGAAAACTTTTAAACAGAAAATTATTGGCAAAAAAATGTCTAATAACACCTTTAGTATCATAGTACGGTATTTGATTTGACAACTGATAATGCAATACCCAGGTTATTCACACATCTTCAATCTAAAAAAAAAACCACTTATACAAAAAAAGTAAAATCACAAAAATACTAAACTTCGAAGTAAATTCAAAACTGAAAGTTCCTAATCAGATTGTAAAATCAAAAGCGCAAACATATCAAACGAATGAATCACAACTGTCATATTCCTGACATGGTACGGGCATGTTCTTATGTAGAAAATGGTCAATTCAACCTGGTTTCTAGCTAGATAAACCCCTCACTTGTATGACAGTCCCATAAAATTCCATTATATTGACAATGATGTACGAACAAAACAAACAGACCTTATAGGTAAAAATGTCAAAATAGGGGTACAGCTGTCAACATTGTGTTATAATCTTAATCACTATAAAAACAAACAAATATGTAACAAAGAAGCACAAAAAAGCATATAGACACATCACATTAGCAAAAAAGAAAGACAAGAATACACGTGAACTTAGGAACTATTTTGTAAGAAATCGTTTTTACCATAATTCTTTATTTCAACATAACTATTTATAAAAGAAAATATATATACATGCATCGTATATTTAAGCAAAACATTTTTTTTTCTCGTAGATGAAATCTTGCTTTGTTGGACGAAAATGTATTTTTAACAGAGAAAACAATTTGTGCTTTGATTGTATTGCTTTCTTCTCTGATATGAACTTTTTTTGTTTGTATGATTGATTCCTATAATAAACATATTTATTTATATAAAAACGTATATTCACTACAAAGCACCTACTTGAATACTTGGAATGTAAAAAAATAACATTTGGATTTCATGTTAATGTTTTTCAACTTAGTTGGTCGAGTGGTCTAGCGCGTCGGGCACAGTGCAAGGTGATTTGGTGCCACGATATCTCAGTAACATGGTTTCGAATCACGGCCAGGGAATAACAAAAAACTTGCTTACGCAAATTTACAGATCTAACCTTATTGGGCTGTTATTTAGACGAATTATATATACAGAATGTATTTTCAGCCTTATATCACCATCACTGCTACTTATTCAATGGATAAAATCTATTGTAGAGTCGTCACTGGTTCATTTATATTAATTTACTATTTACCAAACATTGAATTTTTCGAAAAACTAAGGATTTTCTTATTCCAGGCATAGATTACCTTAGCCGTATTTGGCACAATTTTTTATAATTTTGGATCCTCAATGCTCTTCAACTTTTTACTTGTTTGGCTTTATAAATATTTTGATTTGAGCGTCACTGATGAGTCTTATGTAGACGAAACGCGCGTCTGGCGTACTAAATTATAATCCTGGTACCTTTGATAACTATGTTCAGACATACTTATATATATACATATGTATATGTACATAGAGCACCTTCTGCAATACTTGCAATGTAAAACAGAAACAATCGGATCAATGAGATTATGGTTTTGTTTTGCATACAAACGAATTTTAAACAGAGAGAAAGAAAAATACATCATAGCAAACTTTTTTTTTATTTCTTTTTATATTTAAATTAAAAACATATTGGTAATATTACTCAAAAAGATAATAATTGCGTATACGGGAACTTTCTTATTTTCCTAGTTTTCTTTTTTGATAAACATTTCTTCCCTAAAATTAATGATCTTTTAGTCTGGCGTATTAAATTATAATCCTGTGTCCAATTCCATGAAGCTGTCTTAGAACTAAGACATGTCTTTGAATGGTCTTACGATATATCTTAGTCCTAAGGGACTATAAGGTTTCACAAAGTGGTCCTAAATTAGGATATCTCTTAAAGTTGGTCATAAGGTTAGGACAACACGAGATGTGTCTTATGATGGTCTTAGGATAGTCATACATTTTATTTATATAAATTACACTCATTTTTATATTAATTTTGCAATCTATCTGATTATTAACTTATTATCTATTCTCTTTTTCCTGCCTATAACGTAATCTTTATAGATTGATGGAGATTATCATGATTTGTCAACAATGAAAATTCGATGTAATGATATCAAGAATGCACGATTTTATCCTTATCATTTTATAACCAATACAGTGGAAATTGAATTCAACTCACTTGTACCAGAAAAAGTTCATCATTTTATATTCCTGTTTTCTTCATTTTCTATGAAAATTTCATATATGTATTTTTTGGGTATTATATTTATAGCTAATTTTTACATAAGTTACTTTTTTTTATATTATTTTTGCAAATTATTTCATTAGATTAGTCAATACGTTTAGTAATTTGTGGTAAAGTCATACTACATTTATTTGATTTTTCCGTAAATCAACGTTATATTTGAAATTTAAAGAACTAGCGACAGTTTTAGGATGTCTTTGCTAGGATCATCCTAAGACAGCTTCGAGACGAGGTCTGAGATATGTCCTAGATTAGTCATAAGAGGATCATAAACCATGTCCTAGGATAGTCATAAGACATATCCTAAGATATATATTATGACGTGTCTTAGGATAGTTTCGTGAAACCGTTCCCTGGTACCTTTGATAACTATTTACACCACTGGGTCGATGCCACTGCTGGTGGACGTTTCGTCCCCGAGGGTATAATCAATTGATGAACTCGTAAAATATTGTTTATTTTGATATTGCATACTCATATTAATATTGTATTGTAAATTATTGTCATTCGGAGCGGACTTTATAAGTATGGCTTACTTGTGTCCAATGCATTTTACTTTGAGTAAATAAAATATGTTTAAACTTTCACCAGCCCAGTAGTCAGCACTTTGGTGTTGAAATGAATATCAAATATATGGTCATTTTAATAAATTTCCTGTTACAAAACTTTGAACTTTTCGAAAACTAAGGATTTTCTTATCCCAGAAAGGTAAAATGAATACTAATATCTTATGTTGAAAAAGTTTGGGTAGTAAAATGATACTTTAAAATGGAAAATAACAAGAAAAGAAATAAGAGAAATAAAAGAAAAAGAAATAAAAGAAATAAAATAAAATAAATAAAATGAAAATAAAATGAAAAAAATAAAATAAAATAAAATAGATGAAATAAAATAAATAAATAAAATAAAAACAAAATAAAATAAAATAAAATAATATAAAATAAATAAATACAAATAAATAAAGAAAGAAAAAAAGAAAAATAAATAAACTAATAATTCGATAAATAATAAAATAGTAAATACAAAATAAAAATAAATATAAATAAAATAAATTAATTTATAAATAAACAATAAAATAAATAAATATTTAAATAAAATAAATAAAAAATAAATAAAAATAAAAATGAAAGTAGATAGATAAATAAAAATAAATAAAAAATAAAATAAAATAAAAAAATAAATGAAATAAATAAATAAAAAATAATTTATTACAATAACTAGAATAAATGAAATAGATAAAATAAATAAAATAAATAAAATATATAAAATAAATAAATAAATAAAATAAATAGATAAAATAAATAAATTAAAAAATAGAAACAAAAATAAAGGAATAAATAAACATCATAGTTTTAATTTTAAGTTACATCAACTATTCGTTTTCATTTGTTTCAAAATGAAAATAATAAGGATATAAATATATTGAATAAATCAAAACCAGTTTTAATTTTAAATTACATCCATTATCCATTTTTTTTTTTCTAATTTATTTTCAATGGATAAGAATACAAAAATTGTATAACCCTGAGGTACATTAGCTCTTATATAAAATTAATGGGGAATAATAATTTGTTTGATTTCAGTGTCTTTAGTTTGCTCTGTTATTGGTTTTGGGATTTATTTCATCCGTAGAAGTATACTTATAAAAGTACAACGTCAACAACCTACAAATAGTCTACATTTGGAACTGCCCACACATCATAATCCTATGAAGTGTATCTTCAAAAACTTGAAAATCTACTACAAAAATTAATGAGTATGGATAGTGATTCAACTCTCCAATCACAGATTCTCTTATTGCCTCTGTAAATTCCATGTAAAATATTGTTTTAAAGTGAATGGGTATAAACATGAAATGTTGCTCTCTATATGGTAAAAATCATATCTTGATTTGTTTATTTAGATTTAAATGTGTAAAAAGGGCTGGTTAAAAAAACCCAGCTCTAGGCTAAAAGATTAAAATATATAGGTGTGATGGATAATAACAGTTTTTTTTCAAGTATAACCTCATAATTAATTTACATAGTTAAATTAGAAATTTTATTTAATTAGAGAGAGAGAGAGAGAGAGAGAGAGAGAGAGAGAGAGAGAGAGAGAGAGAAGAGTATACATTATAGAATTTTGTATAAATGTTTAAAGATATTGTTATTATTATTATTTTTTGTTGTTGGATATATTACAGTGAAGAACATTAAAGATTATATTTAGCCAAAATTTAGTAGATAATGATAGTATGAATTATTTCCATAGGTATGTCAATATACATGTATTTGAATTTTTTAAGATGATAAAAACCTGTTAATATTTAGGTCTGAGTTTGATGAATTTCAAAGAAGAAAATACATGATAGTATTTTTACACTAAAATTTATGGCTATGATTAGAAACTCCATACAGCTGAAAGTAAGAGAAACTTTTTAAAGATGATTCAATAATATGTATATAATGTTTATGTTTTTTTCTTTCTATTATCATATGTAAAGATTATATGATCTCATATCTTTTTTTTTCATTATGTTTGAATTATCTTTTTAATGTTAGAATTTTATGTTAAAACTGTATATCTCAGGTGATAAATTTTAATATGTGCATTTTTTAAAATAAAATGAGGTTATAATGTTTCAAATCATTCCATTTATACATCTATATTATAGTAATATCATATCATCTCAGACTTGTACAGTACTACTTCAATCTATAGTTTCGTTTTACAGTCTCAATCCAGTTTATGTTTTATTTAACATATTATATGTTATGTATGCAGTACATTCAAGTAAAGTTTTATTTACAAATTTATCTTTCTCAAATGTTGAAATTTGTTCTTAATCTAATAATATGCAGAAAGAACATGGTGTTGAAAATTTATGTTAAAAATGATGAAACACCCATTGCTGTTGATTTTTTTTTCAACTGTTTTGTAATGTGCAACAAGAAAATGTTAACTTTATCTATATTTGCATGAAGTGTTTTAAAAAGATGTAATATATGGTGCTACAATAAGTTGTTATGTAAATATGATTTTATGTTGTTAAAATAAAAATTTGACTTTTGTTGTTTGTTATTGACAATGCATAAACATGATAAAGGTGTTAAATTGTTTTGAGAGCTTCCTGTTCAGTAATGTAGTTGGTTAGTGTTGGTTTATTAAATCCTCACACTTTGATCCTATATGAAAGTGTTATACAGTGGAGATCAGTTCTAACCTCTCATAAATTCTGTCAGAATCTGTCAGGAGAACTGTTCTAGAACAGTATGTAGAACTGTCAGCCTGACACCTTTTAGTCAGTTCTAGGTTAGAACTGTTCTAGCTAGAACTGATTTGGTCAGTTCTACCTAGAACTGATTTGGACAGTTCTAGCTAGAACTGATCCTGACAGTTCTACCCTAGAACAGTTTTAGACAGTTCTAGCTAGAACTGACCAAATATTTGGTCAGTTCTACGGTTAGAATTGATTTCAAATTCTACGGCTAGAATTGATTTATAAATTCTACAGCCAGAATTAATTTATAAATTCTACGGCTAAAATTGATTTATAAATTCTACGGCTAGAATTGATTTATAAATTCTACGGCTAGAATTGATTTATAAGTTTTAAGAAATATTTGTCTTAATATAAAGGCTTCGGCAAAATAGCGATTAATATTATATATAGAGTTTTGCTATTTTGACGGTTTTATTTCAGATTTATAATCGGCAAGAGAACATGTTTAACCCCGCCATATTCTGCATGTATGTCAGTGCCTGTTCCAAGTCGGGAGCCCGTAATTCAGTGATTTTCTTTTGTTGATGTGTAGTATAAAATATTTGTTTTTCTTTCATTTTTTGTACATAAATTAGGCCGTTAATTAGTATTATGGGAGGGGGAGGGTTATTATTTGAATTGTTTTACATTTTTTATTCTGGGAGTCAGGATGGCTCGTTATCACACAACAAAATTATCCTCATTAACCAAATGTAATATCTGTTTACGAGTAGTTTTCATACCTCGGACGGACCTGTTTAACAAAAATCTTTTGACCACATCAATCTAAACTGACCATTGCTGACTTTATTTGCTCTTCAGTCTTTCTGCAAATCTATATAGCTGCACAGTACTTAAGTTTTAATTTTAGGTCAAGAGGGACTGTACTATACAAGTTACAGCAATATTGGAAAACAATTTTGTTCGCATCAATTTATAGTGCCAGCATGCAGGGGCAGATCCAGCCATTTAAAAAAAAAGGGGGGGGGGGGGGGGGGGGGGGGGGGGGGGGGGGGGGGGGGTTCCAACTATATTTTCAAATTAAAAAGCATTGATTGTCAAAAAAATGGGGGTTCCAACTCCTGAACCCCCCCCCCCCCCCCCCCCCCCCCCCCCCCCCCCCTTGATCAGCCAATGAGCATGTCCTCTTTTTATTCAAAATATTGAATCATAAACAAATATCAGTAGTTTTCATACTTCAGACTGAGTCGTATAATAAAATCTTTTGACCGCATCAACCGAATCTTACCATATTTGCTTTTTTTTTTATGTAAATCTAAATAGCTGCACAGTAATTCAGTTATAATTTTAGGTCAAGAGGGACTGTAGTATATAAATAACTACAATATTGGATTTGAGAGTGCCAGCATTTCCTATTTTTATTCAAAATATCGCATCAGAAACAAATATCAGTCATGTCAGTAGTTTTCATACCTCAGACTGACAGTAACATGTAATCATGTAACAAAATTATTTGTCTGCATCAATCAAAACTGACCATATTTGACCGCAACAACCAAAACTGACCATATTTGACCGCATCAACCAAAACTGACCATATTTGCTATTTTTTATGTAACTCTTATAGTCGCATAGTAAATCTGTAATATTTTTATGTAAGGATGGATTGTAAAATCATGAAAATACAAATGATAGAAATATGGGAACACAATGCTACCTAATTTCATTTGCATCAATTTAGAATGCCAGAATGTCCTCTTTTTATTCAAAATATTGCATCATAAACAAATATCAGTAGTTTTCATACCTCAGACTGACTGGTATAACAAAATAATTTGTCCGCATCAACCAAAACTGACCATATTTGCACTTTATTATGAACATGATGTGAATCTTAATAGCCGCAAAGCAAATCATGTATATTTTTATATCAGGATGGATTGTTTAATAAAAATGAAAGCCACTATTGGAAAATAAAATTATGCTCACATCAGTTTATAGTGCCAGCATGTCCTCTTTTTCATCAAAATTTTGAATCGTAAACTAATTTCAGTAGTTTTAATATCTCAGACTGACTCATGAATATAACAAAATTATTTGTCGCATCAACCAAAACTGACCATGTTTGACAGCATCAACCAAAACTGACCATATTTGACCGCATCAACCAAAACTGACCATGTTTGCTCTTTTTTTATGTAACTCTTATAGTCGCATAGTAAATCTGTAATATTTTTATGTAAGGATGGATTGTAAAATCATGAAAATACAAATGATAGAAATATGGGAACACAATGCTACCTAATTTCATTTGCATCAATTTAGAATGCCAGAATGTCCTCTTTTTATTCAAAATATTGCATCATAAACAAATATTAGTAGTTTTCATACCTCAGACTGACTGGTATAACAAAATAATTTGTCCGCATCAACCAAAACTGACCATATTTGTACTTTATTATGAACATGATGTGAATCTTAATAGCCGCAAAGTAAATCATGTATATTTTTATATCAGGATGGATTGTTTAATAAAATTGAAAGCAATATTGGAAAATAAAATTATGCTCACATCAGTTTATAGTGCCAGCTATAAGTGCAAAACTGACCATAATTACACTTTGTTATGAAAATCTTAATATATATAGAGCCGCATACTAAATCACTTATAGTAATACATATACCGGTAATGATGGATTGAATAATTCAAATGACAGCAATATCAATGAATATTGGAACACATTGGCTACAAAAAAATTTCCACATCAATTTAGAATATCAGCAAGTCCTCTTTTTATTCAAAATATTGAATTGTAAACAAATTTCAGTGGTTTCGATATATCAGACTGAGTGAGAGTTGTTTTAACAAAATTATTTGACCGCATCAACCAAAACTGAACTTATTTACACTTTATCATGTAAATATATATATACAAATATATGGCCTCATTGTAAACATGGTAATCCAATGTTATTTCTATGTGAGGACGGATCGTATGATAAAAATGACACCAACTTTGAAACACAATACACCTTATTGCTAATCCTGGCTGACCCGGCCTCTTGAACTTTTAAGGCATACAACAATGACTTTTCTATTGTAGCGTCAGATATGTTGTTTTATGACGTCAAAATTTTACGGGAACCTGTGTGATATCCAGTAATGGCAGACAAATTGCGACAAGGTGTATTTATACCATATCTAAGAATTTAGCGCGCCGTTATTTCCTCTCTGTATCCATAATAATGAACCGTCATTAAACATGCTAAAGTGACTTTTTAACATGTTTATAAAGTCAGTAGTTTGTGATGGGTTTTTTTTAAAACAAAACTATTTAATGGCATCATCCAACACTCACATGACTGATTCATATACTTTATTTTAAAAATAAAATAAAAAGTACATGTATGGGAAGTTCTCTTCTTGGAATAGTATACTGTTAATACAATATGAAGAACAGAAGAAGGCAAAGAAAAATGCATGATTTTGTTTGTAGCCGAACGTCCAGGGGCAAATGTTTCATTCATCTTCATGCAGATCGAGTATATTTTTCTGACGTTCCAGACTCCCAGATAGCATTTATAATCGTTATGGATAAGTCTGACTAAATTGACGAGATGGTGCAAATGTACAAAATATGTATAGTTTTTTTACGTTACACAACACTTTTTTCATTAATATCCCATAATTCATCCACTGTACAATTTTCGTTTGAACATTTGTCAAAACAGAATTATAAATGAATGTAAATCCAAGGCAAACAAGGTAAATTACGATTAAAATTCCATGAATTATTTAGGAGACTGTTAAAAACGGGGAACGAAGACACGTATACAATGATGTTTCCGTATGCAATCTTATAAAAATATCTCCGATGAGTTGGATAACCTTCTATTCACTTCGATATTTGTACATGTAACGTAATAAAAGTCGTTTGATCAGTAAAAAATATAGAAAATCTGCTATTTAATATATAGCAAAGTAATTGGAAGTGATCAGTTTATTTCTTCTAAATTCTAAAGTGCCCTTACTGCAGTGACGTCATTTAGAACTGTTCTACAGTCCTGACTGATTAAGTCAGTTCTGCTGACAGTTCTACGGTTAGAAGTGATTTGGACAGTTCTACCTAGAACTGATCCTGACAGTTCTACCCTAGAACTGATCCTGACAGTTCTACCTAGAACTGATTTAGTCAGTTCTACCTAGAACTGATTCTGACAGTTCTACTTAGAACAGTTCTAGGGTAGAACTGTTCTAGGTAGAACTGTTCTAGGACAGGTTAGAACAGTTCTATGACAGAATATTCTGACAGTTCTAATGAGAGGTTAGAAGTGATCTCCACTGTAGTTATTGATAAATAAAAGAGTGATTGCTTCCAGTAAAAGGCAAAGGAGATTAATATTATAATAGTCGGCAAATAAATACTATTATCTCTTAGAAGAATATAATTTGAACAAAGGTTGTTGTAACAGTAGTACCTGCAATGATGATAGATAAATGTCTGTTGGCATTCATTTAATGTTAGGTAATATTTCTTATGAAAAGTGGACATTCTTTTATAACTTTTAACATATAATAATAATTAAAAAAAACCACCAAAAACTCAATGATATATTTACCTACACAAACTATGAATGCAATATGTCAACAATTTAACTATTGAGGTATTGCTGCTTCAGTGGCTCTATTGATATATTGTCTTATAGATTGTAAATATTTCCATTGGTCCATTGTTAGAGTCACTCCTTTGATTGTTGGTTTGTTATTGAGCAGCTGGCTAATGTCTAGAAGAATATTGTTATCACATTCACCAGAAAGTCTAAAAGGTTCCTTTTGTTTTGGAATATATAGGGTGGATTCTTTTGTTTTGAAATATATAGGGTGGATTCCTTTGTTTTGGAAAATTAGGGTGGATTCTTTTGTTCTGGAAAAAATAGGGTGGATTCTTTTGTTCTGGAATAAATAGGGTGGATTCTTTTGTTCTGGAAAAAATAGGGTGGAATCTTTTGTTCTGGAAAATAGGGTGGATTCTTTTGTTCCGTAAAATAGGGTGGATTCTTTTGTTCAGGAAAAAATTCTTTTGTTCTGGAACAGGCAGTTTAAATATAGGGTGGATTTGGGTGGATTCTTTTGTTCTGGAAAAAATTCTTTTGTTCTGGAACAGGCAGTTTATAACTACTGATAAGAAAAGCTCATTTTGGCCAGGTGAGCAAAAATTGAATTCATACAAGATCTGAGACCCTCAATAGTAGATATGTATATCACAGTCCAATCTCATGACACAGAGGGAGGTACGGTTATGACAAATAATTCAAAGGAAAGTATCCTTACTTACACAAATTTGATTCATAACTAAATTATTGTTTGGGACTATAAACTGAATAATTAACCAGTATAGTACCCAGAACCCATTACTGCCGATTCATTCACCTGGTGTCTTTAAAAATAATTCAGTGAAATGTTATATTTTATACACTTCTCTGGTTTAGTTTACCGTGGCTTATGTTCAAACTCCAATGGTGAATATGGTAATACACGGAACTCTTTTGTTTGTCGCGTGAACTAATTTCGGGCTGAACGTATTTAATTCATATTTTCTATATTAAATGTCTAGCTTTTCTGATATTTTACATTAAGACAAGTAATATTATGGCATTTTATTATTTGTGTGTGATAACAATTAACAAAACGTTATAGTCTTAGATGACCTCCTCGAAACATAAATCTCTAGTGACAATTGCATGTTGATGGACGTTTTTGTTATATTGAAATTTCCACAAATTTGCTTTCCAAGTCAGTAATTTATATGATTTATGAAGTCACAGTCATCATTAATGCGCTCAAAAGAAACATAAAAATTACACCAACTCCTTAATTTGAACAAAGAAAATTTGCTACTGAGACAAAAAGCAATAATAACTATAATAAGCTTTCAGGGGCATATAATATTTCAAATCTATATCAGCAATTATTCTAAATGAAATTGAAAATGATTAACTCGATGCAAGACGTAACGGCCATACTACCATGACGGCCATAGGATGAAACGGCCATACCCCGAAAAGATGAAACGGCCCTAGTACAAAAACGGCCATACTTTGAAAAGACGTATCGTCCATGGTTTTTTTTTTTTTTTTTTTTTTTAGATGTTATAGATGAATTATTTTGATACTTATACATGGTTATTATAACTTTTAAATAAACTATACTGTTTTTACATTATTTTTCATCTTAATTTTTGTTATATCATTTGTTTACTCATTATATATTTATCGTAAATGTGTTTAATCTAATAAAATATTAAAATATCTTATTGTTTTCTAGATGATTGTTTGATATCTTGTGTAGCAAATAGAACAAAATGAATAAATATTAATGACTATATCCGAATGGGAACTAATTTCTGTCATAATTAAAACAATGAGTTCAGTTTTGAAATATAAAACAAGGTAATCAGCTGTAATCAAGTAATGATTAAGTTGGAAATTTAAGAAGATTGTTGATTGCTTATTATTACTTCTTTGATGAACACAAGTATTAATTATGCTTTTGTCAAGAAATTGTAAAGGAAATACAATTCAAGATCACTATAAAAACACAACTCCCAAGCTGAGTTCAAGCGGAGTGAAAACATACATTTGGTAGTGAAATTCTTGTAAAAATACAAGCTGTTTGAGCAGTCTTTTTGATGTACCGACCTTGCTTTATAAAAGTAACCAGAAATGTCGGTGGCACTCATTTTGGAAATTGCTGTTCATCATGTCGTACCCCTGTGTGCTATGTGACCAGCAAGTCCGACCAAGACAACATGCTCTCCAATGTGAAGATTGTGATAATGAAAAGAGCCAAGAAGCTAGTCAGCAGTGACGGGTTTTCGTATACAGTTAAGGTATAATTATAATTTATATAAAGAAATGTATAATATATGATTTTAAGATGCGTGAGCATGTTACCGAAGAGGACTTTAACCTTCCAAAGCCAGACAACCTCACCAGAGCTGCCAACAGACTTCGCCAGAAAATGAGACCTGCAGAACCTAAAGAAATTGACTTTGAGGTATCGTATTCATATAAATTAGTCATTTACTTTATATCAAGTTTGTTACTTAAGAATAATACATTAACATTATTATAAAAAAAATACTTCACTGTGGGACCAGTACGAGGAAGACAGTATCAGAACATCAGACTTTCTCCGTTCCGTAGGCCATCTGTATGCACCACCTGTTCCTCAACCAGAGACCCTCCCAGAGTCCGACTCTGAAGATTCCGACTACGAGTCAGATTAAGTGTTTATTGTAGTGACTTGATGAACATATTGCTTGTGCTTATTATGTGTATACTAGTGCTTTGTAAAAATAGTAACTTTAATGAGTTCAAGATCGTAATATAGTGCATTTTGGTATGTTTAGTGCTTTTGTTTCAGTTGTGACTTTTATAACTGCATGTTTATGTTGTGCCTTTTATAACTGCATGTTTATGTATTTTAGTGCTTTATGATATAGGTTATATGTGCGAGTGTGAATATAAGTGTTTAAATATTGGGAGAAATGTGTATGCAGTGGAATAAATGAATGAGTGACAATAGCATATGAGAGAAAACGTATGAGATTGTTAATTTAAAAAATGTATATAAGATGAATGTCCTACATGTATGAACGAAATGTATATATGAATGGTTTGTGTGTGTTGTATGTATGATGTAAGGTTTATATGTTTGTTGTATATTTGTTTATCTGTATGACTGAATGAATAAATAAAATATATTAAAAAAATATCATCTTTTTGTTTCTTATACTAGAGTATATTGGTATCATTGCCCATAATACAATTTTCCATCAACAAATGCACAAAAATGGGAACATTTAAATGGTCAACAAATAGTATTCAACACAATTCAATACAATGAACAACGCAAAAAGAAACTTCAGTATGATAAAAACTCTAGGATAAAAATGAAACTGGCCATCTTTTATCATGTAATTAGCCAATCGGGTGCACATTCCTGTCAGATTTTACGGGTAATTTGTTTTGTTATTGGCAAATTCTGCAGCAGTCTCTGTCTTGGAAAGATGTTCAGCAAATAGAATGACTCTAAACTATAAGAAAGAAAAACAAAATATTAAACAATATTTTTTATAGATATAATAAAAAGATCTGTAACATGTGCTTGTATTTATATATCGACATTGACAGTCAACATTACTACAGTTTAAACTTCATATAAAATATGATGCCTTAAAGTTTATATCTCATTACAATAAAAATGATTCTTTAGAAAATGTTTACAACTGATAATGAAGAAATAATCAATATACTTACATAATATGGCTGTAACAAGTTGTAAACACGAGCGATGATGATCAAGCAAAGATAACTCTTACAAGAATAAATAAGATCGTATGTGCAGAAAAAAACTACTACACAATCATATTTATGTTATTATTATGAACAAATACTTATTTTTCGTATTATATTTTATGTAATAAACTCAATAAAAAAAAAATAAAAGTGTGGACGATACGTCTTACAATGTGTGGCCGATATGTCCCATGGACGATATGACGGTATGGCCGACACATCCTAGGGCCGTCATGGAAGTATGGCCGTCGCGTCTCGAAAGCGATTAACTAGTATAGTACCCAGAACCAATTACTGCCGATTCATTCACCTGGTGTCTTTAAAAATAATTCAGTGACATATTATAGTTTATACACGTCTCTGGTTTAGTTTACCGTGGCTTATATGTTCAAACTCTAATGATGAATGGTATTAATACACGGAACTCTTCTTTTTTTTTCTTTTTTTTTTTGTCGCGTGAACTAATTTCGGGCTGAACGTATTTAATTCATATTTTAATCATGACTATTTTTGTTTTATTTGCAAAAACGTCTTTTTCCATATGGAGAGTCTGCATATATTTAAAATTTTGTATCAGAAAACATCTCCACTCCAAATAAGAAACAGTTTTATCGATTTGCACTTTCATAGAATGATACTTCGTACAAGAGTCATAAAAGATAAATACACGGCTATAATTATAGCAATTCAGAGCCTTCAGATTGTGTTTGTTTTTCAGAATTATAGAACCCATACAGACTCGCTATACAACTTCTAAATTTTCAGTCAATAGGTCGGTTTATACATTATACTTTGGGACGATATTTCGCCCTTATAATTCCTAACCGGATCATTTTTAATCGATAATTATTACTAATCAAGGGACCGATTTGCAGGATTGCGCACCTGCCAATGATTCATAATGAATCTAGTGATCGCACAGCAATCTATGATGAGAAAATGTAAACGGAAGCTACCGTTTGCGCATGCGTGTTTAAACTAAACACAAATGGCTACCAAGATATGAAGTGTGTCTCAACTGTGTTAAATTTGTATTTTACAAAGTCATTTGACTATAAAACTAATGTCCAATAACCATGGATAGCGGAGATTCATTGATAGACCCAGAAGCTGAAGTTCGAAAACTCCAAGATCTAGTAAAAAAACTTGAAAAGCAAAATGAAGTGCTTCGTTCTAGACAAAAAAACAATTCAGAAAATGTACAGAACGGTGAAATTGAACATGGGAAATTGACTTTGCATCATAATAACAATATTCCCGACACCTTAAATCTAAAGAATCAACCTGCCGAATCGGGCGATGATTCTGAATTGGTTGATATCGAAAATCTTTCAATGAAAGATGAAGAAGACAGTTGGTAAGGCAAATGTATTAGAAATACATCGTCCTGCAGTCCTGTCATATGTTTTCATACATCAGATTTTTTGTGTACCATATGTTTTCATATAATCATGATAATCCATATTTCAATTGCACATAAATACTTACCTTGTGACCACAGGCACTTGTTTCTATCCATAGGAAGGTCGACTATCCATATAAATTATTAATAGAAGAAGGTGGCTAACAAAATTTTTTTAGGTCACGACAGTCTCCGCTTCGGACGCTTTTTCTACCCTTCAACTTAATGCTAAAAATCTCTACCTTATATGAATCAATTCAGTGAATATTTTCCTTTAACACTAAACAGTCAGGGGACTTACTTAAATGAGTGATTTTCTAAATTTATCACTGATTCAAGTAACATTATTTCCATAAAGGTTGAAAGTAAAAGTTGTCTTTCTTTAATAATCACTTATTTAAGTAGTACAAAATAATCACTAGAAGAAGTGATTTAATTTTACTGTAGCTTTAAGGCCACAATTAAAAATATTTCAGTTTGCCCAAACCCGACCCATGATGACTGGGTGTGGGTAGGTAGGTAGGCAAATTCTTTTTTTTTTTTTTATTTATCAGAATTTGCATGAAAATATTAAAAGATCTTAAAACAGTATATCTTTTTTTCCGTCAAACCTTTGTAGAGAAAACCAAAAGCCATGAATTTAAAACCTCTATAAATAAATTAGTCTTCTATATGATTTGTATCCTGAGATGTTTATAACACTGACAATTGCTAGCTGTGTGAAAGGGCTGGTGGATTTATGAAGTGATTTTCAACAGTTACATCAACACGATGTTTGTGTAAAAAAAAATATCAGCTGATTATGTAATGATTAAATTTGTTTGCAGTTTTTAAATCCTATTTCTATTAAAATAGATTAAATGTCCTAAAATATTTATATGAATTATTATCTACCATCCTTAGTTTGTGTCTTTTTTTATGTTTTGAAAACAAATTTGTATTTACATTATCACACAGGTAAACTAATTTGGCTATAAATAGATCAAAGCATGTTCTGTAGAATTCTCCAAACTAAAAACGTATTTGTTATAATTTTATTTCTTTAAATAATCAAGTTTAAATTTTTGAAAATAATCATTATTGATAAAATATAATTGCATAAAGTTAACGTTTTCTGAAGACTATTTATTTTTAGGTCATGGTTCTAGAGGCTTCCTCACAAATTTGTATAAAAATCCAATATGGCGTCCATAACATGTTTTTACTTTTGTACATGTGAACAAAATATTTCTGTCAAAAGTCAGATTTCTCTTGTCAAAAGGGATTTATTTTGCAATACATTATTCAGAGGGAGTAACATTCAGTTAAGATTATATTTCTGATTCTGTGAACAATTATAGTTTTATCAAATTCTCCCAAACAGCAACGTACTGACCTTGTCTAATGAGACTTGTAAATTTGAACTATTTGAATAAAAGGGCATCTAATTTACATGATAAAGAAAGATTATAATTAAAGACAACAATTTATCAAGAAATAATTCCTTTTTATTCAGTAAAAACAAAATCTTCTTGCAAGATTGTAAATTCGCAACTTCCGGATCCATTTCCTGTCAGAATAACATTGAAAATATTCGATTGCACATGGTTTTGAACAAATCTACCTGAATATTCTTATCAGATATTCGATAACACGATGAAATTAACATTGAGCATATAGGTAAGGGTTTGGTAGTACAGACAACTACAGCGTAAAAAAACCTGTGCCACTTCACATGTTTTACTTCTTTACGTTCGTTAAATCAGAAGATAAAAACAGAGAACATCGAATATCGATTAACTGCGTCTTTTATACCCTTTCTTTTAATCTTATTCACAGTTACTTTCAAACGCAAAGACGACAAACACTAAGTTTTGTACGATGACGGAGCGGACCCAAAAAAAATCCGAAAAAAAAAAATTCTTCAAAAAAACGCCAAAAAAGAATTTGAGTCGGCGGGTTTATTTTGGGTCGGTCGCGTTTGGGCAAACATACAATCTTCTTATTTTGGCCTAAATATAGAATACTAATGATCCAGGGACTAATTATGTTTCTAAACTTATCAGAACCAACATCTGTGTTGTCTAGGATGACCAGGTCATTTCAGGTGATGACCTTGTACTGAATCTAGGATAATGACATAAAAATCACTTGTTTAAGTATCATACCTCAATTTCCTTCCCAAAAATCACTTCTTTAAGTATCATTATTTTAATAACCCCACTAATTTCAACACCCTCGAACAGTGAAATTTTTATCACGAACAATAGAATTTTATTACATAATCTGAAAGATGAAACCTTGAACTTTATAGGAAAAATACTCCCACCGCTGGGAAAAATCTGTTAAGAAAGTATCAGTTCATTATGTAAAGCCATTATTATAGCATTTTTTTCAACTAAAATAGAATTTGCAGCTAAATGATAGCATCAAAGGCATAAACCTTGATACATAAAAGAAGCAAAAAATTCATTTTTTTTCAATTTTACTAATGAAAAGATATTATTTAAACCTATGTGTTTAAAATTTTGGTAAAACTACAAAATCACAATTTGTGACAAAACTTCGAATTTGCTACTCAAATAAGTGATTTAAAAATCACTTATTTCAGTAAGTCCCCTGACTGCTAAACTAATTTCATAATCCCCACAGTGTTCCTCTTCACGGTAATCTACTCTCAATTCACTAAATCATGTCGAAAACTTGAACTACCATCTTTTCAATGTATCTACTTCCGGTTGACATCACAGTAAATTTATTTTGTTTTCATTGACTCCGTTTCTTTCCCCTAATTCTTATGAATCTGAATACGTTTTTTACCTCCAAAATAAAAGATCGATGAAAATCTTTAGAGTTACCATTTACATTCGGAATTCTCTAGTATTATCGAATTCATTCAAATTAGTTTCTGACTTTCTGATTTTTTTAATAACAACGATAAATGTACTTATTTCAGTGAAATTCCATCTTTAAAAATATATCAGTGTTCTCCCCAGGATTTTTGGATAGCGCTGTGGTAAGCGCGTAATTTTCAACAATTCTCAGCAACTTTATTGTGGCGCGCGTTTTGTTTTTAATTGATTTGATGTGTTTTTATTATATTATGCTATTGATGTTTTCTCTTGTAATGATGTCCTCATCATGCTCATGATAGTTACAATGTACCCCTTTGTTTGTTAATGTTTTTGTCTGGATACACATGATATAGAAGAAGAGTCTTTTTTTTTCCTCCATTGTAAATTCATTTATATTAAATCCTCATACTATCAGTGTATAAAACTGAAGGAGAAGTCTTTTTCCATGATGGGTCTACACCAGACCAACTATGTGAAGATTTCTTAGCACTAACAGGTAATGATGCAGAACATGTAGGACCAACAATAAAGTCATTGTCAGCTTCTGTTTTGTTTTGTAACCCACTGTAGCAGTGTACAGTTTACCTTACGACGTTTGACAGGAATTGACATTTTTTAGCATAAAGATTTCTCATTTTTCTGACCTTAACCTTTTATAATATTTAAATGGCCTCATCCAAGCTGAACATCGAGAAAGTGAAATTTCTCAAGTCGTATCAGCTTGGGGTTTGTTTTTCTAATCATATCCTCTCAATTGTTTTCAAATGGTAGAATTTCTGACTAAACCATTATAAGTTTGAATAGGTGATAATTAATACTTAAAAGACTTGCTCATTTTCGGGGTTCGTATGGATAGTAAACCCGGCAAATAATTTGCAACAATGAACAAACCCCTGTGTTTGATCGTTTTGAAAATCATCGTTTGTTCAAAGTTCGTAAAAACAAGTTTGTGAGTGTCGTCGGGAAATGCGGTCAATTCATTTCATCTCATTTCATTCATATATGCCTCTATATATTCTTTTAATTGAAAAAATAGATGTCAATGTCGAAATCTTTGTTTATTTTGATCTTTCAAAGACGCCATTTTTATTAGACTGGTCCCGCGGAGTTACTTTAATACAACGGAAATAATTCATTCAAAAATCGTAAACCAGTCAATCACGTGATCAGAAGAGTAAAATAAGCGGGAAATTTGAAAAAATGCGAAAAAAAATATAGCGACGCGGTTGAGTGGGATAGCGACGCGGTAAGTGCAATAGGACAGCGGGAAATTGAAATAGCGCTGAAAATCGCGGCGCTAAAAAGGCCTGGGGAGAACACTGTATATTGATAATGAAAATAATAACCTGGTAATTTTACAGAATCATTTCGTTTTTAAAAAGATAGCATTCTGCCCACAACCGGAAGTAGATACATTGAAAAGATGGTAGTTCAAGTTTTCGACATGGTTTAGTGAATTGAGAGTAGATTACCGTGAAGAGGAACACTGTGGGGATTATGAAATTAGTTTAGTGTTAAAGGAAAATATTCACTGAATCGATTCATATAAGGTAGGGATTTTTAGCATTAAGTTGAAGGGTAGAAAAAGCGTCCAAAGCGGAGACTGTCGTGACCTAAAAAAAATTTCGTTAGCCACCTTCTTCTATTTATATGGATAGTCGACCTTCCTATGGATAGAAACAAGTGCCTGTGCTTGTGACATGTTTTTGATTTCTATATTCGAAACAACAACAACAATACAAATGACAATGTGCAACATATTCGAGGTAGCATTACAAGTTCTGGAAATCTCTGAATTCTGTAACGTTAACGAATTCCGAAACGATTACCGAATTCATTAACTGAACCATTAAGGAATAAGGGAACTTCAGTGTTTATTTGGTTTGGCCAACTTTTTAAATAAGAAATGGCATGCTGGGAACAATTTCAGACAAAACTATAGACAAATTTAAAGATTTATGCCTGGTAGAATTAAAATCTATCTACAGGTTGATGAAAATCGATGTCAAATGTTCGAAAAATCCTTATCATTTTCATACCAGAAAATACATAACCAGGAGTGTAGGATTATTTACAATGTATTTATAAATGCCAAAAACCAAATAAATTCTGAAGTTACCAAATTTGTTAATGGTTCAGAGATTTGCAGAACTGATACACCTTATTGCTATTTGGTCGCTATAACTGGACATCACACAAGTTCCCGTAAAATTTTGACATCATACATGTCATAATAGTAAATATCTTACACCACAATTGAAAAGTGATTGCTGTATGATGTCAAAAGTTGAAGTCATCAGGGCTCGACATTAACGTTTGTCCGATTGTCCGGGACAAGTGGACACAGGTGTCGGGCAAGTAGATTCACCATACTACTTGTCCGATGGGACAAGTGAAAAATCAAGGTCAGATAAAAATAGATCAAATTCAAGACTTATACATTCCCAAAAATATGAATGATTGTTTTATTGATCATACTTAATGAAATAATTATTCATTGATTGAACCAGTACCAGAGACATATAAAACTTGTATAATATGTCTCTGATTTGGAGTATTGAACATGCTGGCAGCCATTGACCAGGGGGGTATAAGTAAGGGGAAATAAACCAATGTTAATGTATCTTCTTAGTATAAGCTTCCTTGAATTAGGAGCACCTCCATATGGAGTTTTACCTAAACTTTAAAATATTAAATTAAAGTATGTTTCATTTGATTTTGCTTTTATGCATAACAATACATTAAAAGAGGTTTTATTTCATAAGATCTATGATATAAAAATTTAAGATGAAAAAAAAAAAAAATCTAAAAAGGCAGATTTTTTAGTGAAATGTGTATGTACTTCATGATCATATATCAATGTATATACAAATCAAAATAAATTGTAAAAGCTTGTTTTGACATCATCAATAAATTAAAAAGGTTTACTCATATACATGTTCAAGGTGGCCAGGTGTATTTACATCCTTGGTTTAACCTATACCACTACTAAAGAATGAATAGGTCCATAGGGGAACGTAGTGGTTTGGGAAGAAATGATGATTTAATGATTGACAAATGATGGTGACATTGAGTCAGAGAACACAGTCTTGCAAAAAAACTTTCATTCTGAAATAATGAAATGTATTTTGATGCGGTATTCATATAACATTACAAAATGCTCCTTTTATTAGGTACAATCAAAGCCCAAGTGTTATTATTGCATAAATCATCAATATGTTAGATTTTCAATTATGAATTCGGACAAGTGAGTTAAGAGTTCGGACAAGCTGATTTTCTTGCCACTTGTCCGAAGGGACAAGTTAAAAAAAATGTTAATGTAGAGGCCTGGTCATACAGATTCTTGGGTCACGCAGGAATAGCAATAAGGTGTATTAAAGACCTAAGAACAACTATGATCAAAATTACCTGTTCAACCATTTTTATTAAACACATGTCATAAAGCAATATATTTCATATTGCATATCATGATTTATGACTGACTTCTTCAGGTCACAAAAGTTCAATTTAAAAAAGAGTTACATTTGTACATGCCCTTGAATTTTGCAACTGGGGAGAACACTGTATAATAGTACTCAACTTTATTACAAAATATTGTTAACATTGTTGTTATAATTGTATTTTTATTTACAGGTTATACTCATCCCCCAAACCTGCCACACCTTCACAGAACAGAGTTAGTCCATACAAATGGGTTCGGCAAGAATTTGAGCACCCTAGTCCAGAGGTGGAATCCGTGAAGAGGTCCTTAATTTTTAAACTTGATGAAGCTGCTAGAAGTAAGATTGTATTTATAAATATAGATTCTTACATTGAAACATGTATCAGTGGATTATCGGATTTATCTATTCAAGATAATTAAAATTTATATTTTTACTATCAAGATTGGATAAATCTGATAATCCACTGGCAACTATGTGAGAATTTGTTTCTCATATTTCTCTAATTAATGATCATGATATAATTAAAAAATAGAATTTCATTTTTTGATAAACGAAAATCCACTTTGATTGCATTCCACAAATCCACTAAATTGTCATTTTCATTTTCACATGTTTGCATAGTTTGATTCACCCAGCAATGCAGCATGCACAGTGAGCTGTTCAAGATTATGACCCTTAAACTCATTTTCATGTAATAATCCTTTGAGATCCAAGCTGAGGCAACAACACATTGCTAAAAGAATTTTATTCAAAGGATAAGGAAAGGGTTAAATTGCAACAGAATTAGAGAATAGTCATTATAGATGATAGTGGTCATGGTGGTAAATAAATTCAAAGTCCAACTTTTATTTGTTTTAGTAATAGTATATATATATATACATATCATAGTTATGTAAACCATTAAAAACGTCAACCATCCTCAAGCTTGCACAGTGTTCTCCCCAGGCCGTTTTAGCGCTGGGATTTTCAGCGCTATCCCAATTTCCAGCTGTTCTATTGCACTGACCGCAGCGCTATCCAACGCAAGCGCGTCGCTATATTTTTTTAGTAAATTTTTCAAATTTCCCGCTTATTTTTCACTTCAGATCACATGATCAACTGGTTTACTATTTCTGAGTGAATTATTTCTGTTGTATTAAGTAACTCTGCGGCACCAGTCTAATAAATTTTACGAAATGGCGACTTTGAAAGATCAAAATAAACAAAGATTTCAACATTGACATCTATTTTTTTTAATTAAAAGAATATATAGAGGCATATATGAATGGAATGAGATGAAATAAATTGACCACATTTCCCGACGACACTCACAAACTGGTTTTACGAACTTTGAACAAATGATGATTTTAAAAACGATCAAACACAGGGGTTTGTTACAAATTATTTTCCGGCTTTTCTATCCATACGAACCCCGAAAATGAGCAAGTCTTTTAGTAATAATTATTACCTATTCGAACTTATAATTGTTTAGTCAGCAATTTTACCATTTGAAAACAATTGAGAGGATATGATTAGAAAAACATGAAACCCCAAGCTGATACGACTTGAAAAATTCACTTTCTCGATGTCCAGCTTTGATGAAGCCATTTGAATATATATTATAAAGCGTTAAGTTCAGAAAAATGAGAAATCATTATGCTAAAAAATGTTAATTCCTGTCAAACGTTGTAAGGTCAACAGTACACTGCTACAAAGGGTTACAAAACCAAACACAGAAGCTAACAAATTTTAGTCTTTCATGTCTTTATTGTTGGTCCTACATGTTCTGCAACATCCCCTGTTAGTGCTTAGAAATCTTCACATAGGCAGTCTGGTATAGACCCATCATGGAAAAAAGACTTATCCTTGGGTTTTATACACAGATAATATGAGGATTATATGAAATTCCAATGGAGAAAAAAAGAACAAAGGGGTAACTTCCATGAGCATGACGAGGACATCATTACAAGAGAAAACATCAGTAGCATAACATAAGAAAAACACATAACAAATCAATTACAAACAAATGCGCGCTGCGACAAAGTTTCTGAGAATTGTCGAAAATTACGCGCTTACCACAGCGCTATCCAAAAATCCTGGGGAGAACACTGTTGCATGTACATTTATTTTGTCTGCCAGTAAGAAATTGATTAGGATTAATTGTACTTCTTTATTAATTATTTTTGTTGATCCTTGCTTTTAACTTTCAACCTGATTTCTTTTTCAGTGAGTAGGAGTTGTAGTACACCAGTATTTGGAAGTTACAGTACACCAAGAACTTATACAAAGATGAGTCATTCTGCTGATAGTACACCTGTCATGCCTGTTTATAATAATAAACCTGTCATCAGGAAATCATTGGCAACCTCTTACGGTAAGAATTATTTCATAAATACAGTACTCAAAAAGGGGAGAGTAATTACAGAGTGGCAATCAAATACCATTAGTGAAAAAAAAACCAGAAAAATGTAATACAAAAGAAAAAGATGAATTAACACACAACAGTCCCAAAAAAATTACTCATAAATCCCCAAAACTGAGAAAAACCATATATTCCAAAAACTTGCTTTGAATTGTCCTATTCACGAAATTGAATTACCAAATAATTACAGATGACCATAGCTTAAAAACTAAAACAAGTTATGATTACAAATGGATTATGTTAATATAAAGGACTTTTTAGTTAAGTGAAAAAAAATAACATTTTACTTTTATCTTAAAAACTAGCTGATTATTTTACTGAAGTTGACAATGTTAACAAAAAATTAAAAAGAAAAGACCATCCAAAAGTTATTTCAAGTGCATGGACATTGTGTTGTGAAGCAGTATGACAGTTGTTATCCATTTCATTAGTGACTTTTTGTTTTGAATTTTCCTAGGAATTTCGTAATTTTGTTATTTTACTTTATATTATTATAATTTTTAGGCAGTAATATTGGAATGGGTAAAAATGTTGATACTGGAACATTTACCAGACCTAAACGAACCAGACCCCAAGTAAATGATATGCCTCCAGATCATGCAAAGCTTCCTGAAGAAACAGACAGTACAGATAGTAAAAATCATCCAAACGTTTCAGATATAGAAAATTTAGCTAAATTACAAGAAGAGAGTAAGTCTGCAATTATTATTTCAGTCTTCACTTAGTTCAGGGAGGGACATCAACAAGGTATTATTTTGTGATTAGGTCAATTTATCCTATTGGATAGGAAACAGTCATGTTTAGAAGTAAGCTGTTGTGTACAAGTATCATTTCTAATACCATGAATACTGCATGCAAACATTTATTTAACTGAGTTCAAATTTCTTTTTCGGTCAGACAAACTTCTAAAAATCCGTTTGGCAAAGGGTACTGGTATGGATGGCTATAAAAGGCTCTGACATGAAAAATATGAAACCATTCAATCGAGGAAACTAACTGCTTGATTTACTACAAAACAATTTGAGAAAAACAAATATGACAAACATGAACCAACGACAACCTACATGTACATTGTATACAATGTTGGTTTTTTTTGGACCATTCACACTTGGAAAAGGTAAAACATTAAGTCCTGTCTATATACTTATTAGGTTATTAAAACTACAGTTGAAATTATATTTTTTAAACTATTTTCAGGTTTACGGCAAAGTATGTCACAGTCTTCACCAAGAAGAGGTAATAATAATGTCTAGATAACTTTAGAAAAAAAGTTTGGAGAAAAATGTAAATAATTATTTTAAATTTGCATCACCTATAAAGGTAGAAGCAGGTCTAGTTCCTGCTGTACTCCATTAATCTGTCTTAAAGAAAACTTTCATCAAAGATTTCTAAGCTTCTTTGAGATGGAATGATTTAGTGTTACTTATTACGTTAATGTATCTGACAACCCTGATATTCATATTTAAACAACAGATTTATGAGAATATTGAGGTTTATACAAATGTAAGTAAAAGAAAACATTTTTTTTTTTTGGTGTGGAATAATTATATTAAAATGCTTTTGTTTGAAATCAAAAAGTATATAGAGTTATAAAAAAAAATATAGTTTATAAATGTACTATTTTTGTTCAGCCCCAAAACCACGACAGATTCCTCAATCTGTTAACACAGAAAATGATAACCATGTGGGTAATAGATGTAGCCCAAACAAATTTGACGGTAAGGAGCATGATTGTGGTTGAAACATCTCTCTACAGAACTGGTTCCAAGATCATATATGATGACTGCATCTTCTATGTTTTTTATTGTTATTTATAAAAAGTTTTCACTTATGTTTTAAAGTGAGCTGTTCAAGAATTAATTGCATTGGGTATGGTTGAAATGCCATAAAAATGATGGGGAAGTGAGATTTATGTTTTTACACAATAAGGCATTACATTTTTAATCAAAATTGTATGGATTGGAGTTTCTGTAAGTGGATATGATATACATGATATATTTCACAATGAAAGTTGCATTAAACAGTTCTGTAGACAGATATCCTGACCAATTTACATGTTGTAAGCATGGCTGTCATGCATGGTTACTTTGGAGTTGAATATCAATATGTCTGCATTATCATGATTATATTGTGTATGTGCTTTAAATGGCAAAACTATGTATTGTTATGTCCATGTGCTCTATTAAGATGACAAAACTAAAATATTTTTTAGATGTACTACAGATTATGCTTTATTGTAACGAATATACCACATTTAAATATACCATTTTCTTCTTTCCAATGAAAAATGTTCATTTGTAGAATAAACTTTGTTCCGTTTTGTTTATAACAGAATTTGCAAGTTCTCACTATATATAGATAGAGCATGCTTGGTAGTATTTCATTTTGAATGACCTTAACAATGAAAATTCAACTATTTAAATGATGTGACCTTTCTGGAAATATTAATGAAAATTATATGAATTACATGCTATAAAAATATCAGTCTTACTTTGGAAAAAAGTATTAGAAAAATGAAACCTCACACACTGAATGATCTTTTATGTGGTATATTTAAACATGGTGTAGATAATTTTATAAATTTTTCCATTGGCATAAAATTAATTTGAGTAAGAGTTATTGCCCTTTTGGCATATTGTTGACAGAAATTTGATTATTTTTATGCCCCACCTACGATAGTAGAGGGGCATTATGTTTTCTGGTCTGTGCGTTCGTTCGTCCGTCTGTCCCGCTTCAGGTTAAAGTTTTTGGTCAAGGTAGTTTTTGATGAAGTTGAAGTCCAATCCACTTCAAACTTAGTATACATGTTCCCTATGATATGATCTTTTTAATTTTAATGCCAAATTAGAGGGTTTACCCCAATTTCACGGTCCACTGAACATAGAAAATGATAGTGCAAGTGGGGCATTCGTGTACTGGGGACACATTCTTGTTTTGTACAGTAAATATGGATTTGTGTTTCATGTATTGTCTACATATTACATATATATCTGTAACTAACATGTAAAAATACTTTTAAAGGTATAAATACAGTTTTGTTTTGTCAAAATAACTTGAGGCATGTGCAGACTTTTTTCCTTTATTTCAATAAATCATTGATGTGTCATGCATATATCATATATGTATGAAAAAGTTAAAATAAGAATTATAAAAGTTTAAATAAAGGACAAGGTTCACTAATGGCACAAAATGGCCTAAAATATCAACTTTATCATAAAACACCAAAAAGGTCTTAATTTGGTTCGTAAATGGGTCTATTTCAAAAGTATAAATGCTAAATATATCAGTTCTTTTCATAAGACTACAAGATATTCGCCAAAGTAAGCCCATTTTGGACATTTTGTCAAAATATGATGATTTTGTGCATTTTTCAGACCTAAAAGCTTTTGAAACACATTGGCCGCCACCTACGATCCAGAATGTGTTGTCACCAAATCATTTCAATTTTGATATAGATTTCATCAATATAAACACTTTTTGGATCGTAGATGGAGGCTAAGGTTAATTATGCCAAAAACAATTAAAATTATGGACAAAAAGTACCAAAATTGACCTTTTAATAAAAATTGTACTCATTGAAGGGGTCATTGCTCCATAAATAGTAAAGGAAAGTGCCAGAAAAAATATTTTTGTCTTAGTAGTCTTATCACAAGTATTTCTATGTGACATTTGTATTTTTTTGCCCCAATTTAAAAACACATAAAAAAAATCAGGGCCAATTTTAACCCTTCGTGAACCTTCTCCTTTCTTATTGAAACATTCATAACAATAATACTAAAGATATAAATGACCTTAAAAAAAAAAGAAAAAATAAGAAAAGTTTATTCTGTTCTTTCAATCAAGGCCAAAGCCAAATAGTTTACACTATATTTCATATTTCAGATATGGTATGGAACTTTTTTCTGCATTTAAATGAAATTTGTTTGTCATTTTCTATTGTCTCAGGCTTATAGTTTCAGACATGATATATTTTCATTCTTTGCAAAGTATTTTAATTTACATTTTCTTCTTAACTATGGATAAACCTAAAGTAACATTTCATTGTTGCTTCTGTTTAGAGCCTAGAGTAATAATTTAAAAGACAGCTTTCCTCATTTTTTCTCTATCAGTCTCCTCTAGCAACATTTTACTGAACTTATTATCTTTTTACTTTAGGTGAGAGACATCTAAGTCAGAGTAATAGTTTAGGTTCTGATGCCAGTAGTCCTCCAGATAGTCCACATGCTAGTAATCAGTATTTAAATAATTATAATAATAATCAAGGTAAGTAACTCTCTTTACCTTTATGTAAGATTATTTCCCTTTGTTCCACAGAAACATTTTGAAGCTGATCATTTTGATAGTACTTGCAAGCTTAAATGGTCTGAATTTTTTACCATGGTATGCATATACAGATGTAATTCAATGTTCAGGTGATTTTGTTTGAAGTTGATAAAACAAACAGCAATTTGGATGGCATGCTATGAAGGCAACTTTCTTCATAGGGGGAGTTTGTGAAACAAAATACTCAGCACTGACTCGCCCACAAAGGATACACAACATTTGTTTCACAGACACACACAAAAAAATGAATAGCCAAATGATAAAATGAAAATATGAAATGACAAATGTAACCAGAGAAGAAACAGATTACTTGGTCTAACTTTTAACTATCAGTGCTCATTAATAATCACTACAAAAGATTATATTAAAGGTGTATAATCACAATAATATAATCTCTCATTAAGAAAAAATTCTATGAATTAGACAGGATTTTTTTTCAATATTGCAAAATTAAAATCGCGTTTTAGTCTAAAATGACAATATCGCAGATAATAAATGCACGAAATAATTTCTGAATTTACAGTTTTTATTTCCATCCTTTCAGTCTTATCTGTCACCTTGAATAAAATTGGCCAATTTTGGTCAGTCACAATACCACATCTGTACACACTCATATCATTAATGGATATATCAAAGTGAAATATGTGCATCTCAATACCCAATAATGCTTGTTTCTGCATTAATCAATGAAAGGTTTTTTGGGGCAAATTGTCAAGTCATTAAATATACAGTCATCAACAAAGATATAGTAGTATACAACTCCCTTTTCATCAGAATTTGTTAAGTTTAGTTTTTCAAATAAAGGATAAGCTACCATATTTCTCTGTTACTTCATTTGGTACTTGGAATGGAAAAAAATAACAAAAATTCAATTAAATATACAATGTTAACATGCTTTTTCTCTTTCAGAAAATCCAGGTTTAAGAGGGTTTGTAGGGTAATTTTTCAAGTAGTTCTAATTATCAACAAAGATAAAGTAGGATTACAATAAAGGATAAGCAAGCATATTTCTGTCACAAAAAGAAAGAATAAACAATTAAGTCAAATATACAATGTTTATGTGTACTATTTCAGAAAATCCAGGTTTAAGAAGAAGTTACCAAAATGTATCAAGATTACCACAGACTTCTGGACAATATGGTAGTGACCCTTATCTAGACAATTATTCCTCTGGCGGTAGTGATGACTGTGAACAAACTGTATCTCCAAAAGTGCGTCAATATTCACGCCTTCAAGCACCTGGTCGGCCAGGATCGCCTAATGTTAGTGGTTTAAGACAGCCTAGTCCTAGAGGGCCTTCACCTCAAAGAACTGGTCTTCCAACACCATCTAGACGGACTATACCACGGCCTGGAAATAGCAAGCTTGCAACTCCTGTTAGAAGGTACAGGATTATCCTTTTCAGTCTAAGCGATAAACTTTTGAATCCACAAGACTGAATCACAATTTTACGAAAATTTTAGTTGGATTCTGTTTGCTTGTAGAGAAGAATTTTACAAGCCTGGGCCATATAGGACATGTAGGACTTGTGGTTAAGTGTGAAATTTAGCTCAATTTACTTCAAAGGCCATATGAGCTTTTGTCATCATTTGGTGTAAAAAAAAAAAAATAAAAAAATAACTGAGCCCAATGTTGCCAAACTATTCTCAAATATCTCTGAGAGAATCATGTTTAAAAGTGGTATTGTGGAACTTGATCCATTGACAAACATTGTCAGATTTAAATTGACTTCAAATGAAACAAAGGAGTAAAATACAGTTCTTGACTTTTAATCTAAAAAATTAAAGCAGTTTATATACATGTACATGTATACAGCAAATTAAATAATTAGGAATTTTTAGAGTTAATGCCCCTGGAGTGTAAATTTTTGCAAATTTTTAAGTTTTCTTTTATCTTGAAGGCTGTAATAATATATAAATTTTCAAATGCTTGTAATTCTCAACAGTAAACATTCAAAAATGGCAACATACTGGCATGAAATTGAGCCTTTAAATTTATCAGTGACTGTTATATATGTCGGACAAATCAATGAGATAGTTTAAGATTTTGATATTACTGATTTTATTTTTATAATGCTTTTTTTATTTATTTCAGAAGTGGATTACCTGCCCCTAGATCAGCGTCTTCTCAACGTCATGATGACAGTTGGAAAGAAGGATGTTTTTGATGTAGATATTTCACAAATGGCATTTATTTATTGTTTTATAATGCTCAAGGCTGTATTATAAATCCTTTTAGGAGGATATCAGGCTTAGCTATTATAAATCATCAAATGTTTTGCAGAAGACTTTGAGCTTAAGTGTTCATTTATCTTACGTCAGATTAAATTACATACATGTTAAGTATACAGTAATAATGTGACAGTCTAGTTTTCTTAGGGAAATTAAAAACAATTGACCCTATAATTCATAGGCACTTGTTGGAAGGGAAAACTGCAGTAAGGTGCCCTTTAAAACATTGGTCTTATAACACCAAGGTTAAAACTATAAGTTTTCTAAGAGGACTAATGAAACTGTCTCCATTTATAGTTTGCTTTGAAAGATATGTCAATGTGTTGTTGGATTTTTATTTATAAATCAGAATAATTTCTCTTGGATAAGTTAGAAAAAGGTACATGGACAGTCACATTTGACATTTATTTACATTGAAAATAAATGTATAGTAAATCCCTTATAAAACAAAACAGAATAAAAGAATCGAAGTATGTAATTTTATGAATAATTAGTTTTGTGATAACCTTAAGGATAACCTTCATAAAATATGAATTGATTTTAACCCATATATAGAGCACATTGATTGAGTGATATTATTTGTTTAGTGGTAAATATTTTTACACCATACTAACCAATTGACAGATTGTCAGTTCTTCTCTGTCTGTATTATATATTTATGGTAATGTGACTGTTTTTGTCATCTGACTGATTTATTTCTCAATGAAAAATATGTTGGTCATTAATTTGGATGATCTGAGTTATACTGTGATAAAAACTTTATGTTGTCCAAGTTTTCAACTTTGACCTTGAACTTAAGGTGCTATATTATTTTCTTATTAAATTTTACATGTTTCTTAGTTTTTGTTGGACATGTCTGATCTTGTGAAATGTTTGTTTGGTAGCTTGTTGGTATTTAATTAAAACCTCTCATTATGTTTTTAATTAGGCCTAAATAAAAATAAGCTTTTCGATCAACCCTTTATTCCAATGTTTCTAACATCATCATTTATCAACACAATCCTTAAATTCCTCATTCCCTGTACTCCTTTTTTTTACTTTCGAAATTTCACTCATAAAATGATTTTCTCTGAACATGGTTGCGTTCAATATCTTAGTGCTATGTAAATTTTTGCATATTGAACATGTAGCTAGCCTATAGCTTCTACATAGATATTTATTGCAGCTAGACAAAACTTACGTAACTTCTACGATATTGAACGCAACCCAGTTTTGATATGCTAAGAACACAAATATTGATATTAAACATAAAACAAATCCATTTCATTGTACTTTACTAATCAGTAGGATTGATCAATGCTTAAATATATCATAAAGTGCTATATATTATTTATTACTAAGACTATTCCATAAAAATGGGTGCTGGAGGAAAGGTTAGGAGAAACTTTAAAAAATCCACATAAGAATACAACATACTGTCTTTTAGTAGTGGTATATACATCACATAGTCAAACAGGTACAACCTTAAAGACCCTCAATCCATGTCTAAAAAAAATTGTTTGGTCTTCCCCCATTTATTTAAATGGAATAGCCAAAAGTATCATAACATCACACATTCTCATATACTATGTACTAAATTAACTTATTCATAAATCAATCTTATGTCCTTGTTCAAAAGTGAATGAGTGAAGGTTTGAAAGGGAATTTGGACATTTTTTTGTGTTTTTCTGTAGAATTTTAATAAATATATATAAACAGTAAAAAAAAAACCAGTAGATTATTACGATTCAGGATAAACTACATACTGAATCTGTCAATTGAATTAAAGGAACATAAATAAAAAGTTAGTATGAATGTAGAAGATTTACCAAACAGAAAGTGTTCTTAAAATGTTCAAAAGAAAATCTTTTACTGAAAAATAAAGGGTTTACACTTCATTGATAGGGTTTTGTACCGGATGACCTTATGTATATGTTGTACATATTTTTATCAACCATACCCAATTATATAGATTTTTATAGTCCATGTGTTTTTTCCTTTACTCATGTTTTAAATTTGTGTCCTATGAAGACTGGGGAGATATATATGTAAATTATTTGAACTTGCCAAAGTATTGAAGTATAAATGTGCCACATGTTAGTTAAATTTTGGTGAGAAAATGTTAGTGTTAATCTTACCAAAGCTAAAAGCTGGGATTCAATGCAAAATTCTTCATGTTAATAAAACTTCAACTTAGATTTAGATACAACACATAAAAACCCAGCAGATGTTCTTAATTCTATTCACAGGCATTCAAAGTCTAGTTTGTTTTCATGTGGAGATGACTTGTCAGACACTGATTAAGCCATTTTAAATAGGCGGTTTCAACCATATGTCCCTAAACAAAAGCATGATTTGTCATATAAAAATTTGGGGGAAGGGGTGTTCCAAGCCATGGTACACCCACTGGATCTTCCACTGATTTATAATCAAGATGATTGACCTTATTTTTAAGATTAAGATATAAATATATATAGTCAAGAGGTTTTGAAAAACTATTTATATTCTTCAAAGATTATTGGCAATGGTGGCACTATTTGCTTTCCATACCAAACTACATGTATGTACAGTATGAAAGGTTTATTTATGCTTGTAATTCGTATAAATGGAAAAGGAACCCTGACCTCAAATTACTATTTTTGTACTTTTTATTTCATTTGTAGTTATTATTATTATTGAGTATAATTTTGTTAAAAGTTAAGTTTAAGTTAATGTAATTAGTTGATGTAGTAGAAAAGTTATTTTTGTATATTTAGTTATAATTGGATTGGTGGAATTACATTCATACATACACACCAAATTGTGATAAATTGGACTATTATCTTAATGCTTCTTTTAATATGTTGCATACAAGTAGCTTTTAGTTCTCAACCATATATGAAGCTGAACTATAAAAAGCTTTCGTTACCAGTTCATGGTATCCTTATGTCTGTCAATTGGCAATGCATGTCAGTTATATGTTCTTATTGCATTTGATTCCAAACTATTTCTGCATTATCAAACATTCCCTCTTTCCCATGGGACAGTTCTTAAGTTTCATCCTGGGCCATAAACTTTGCTATACTTCCTCATAAGAAATGAATTGTTTTCTTAACATTCAATAAATACTTGCTAATAGATATCATGTTAATCATAGCAACTGTCAATTAATTTCAAAATTTAACTAGTAATACATTTATACTTTGTGATGTAGCTTTTTTTTCTCAGTGCAATATTTGGTTGAGAACTGCTGTTATACTGTCAGATGCTAGAATTACTAATGTAAATCTTTTGGTCAATAGCTTTTTTTGCTGTACAGTTTATAAAGGGTTGGTGGCCTGGCAATAACATGAAAGAAAAAGTAGTTTTTATAATGCATTGTTCATACACTTTTATTTTTTGAGGAATGCTGTTCAATGTATTATTTTGTTAAGCTTTATAAAACGATATCCATACAACATCAATTCTATGCATATTTGTGTTTTGTGTTACATGTTTATGTCATTGTAGTAAAAATGTTTTAAATACATGTATCGACTATTTGAAATATAAATAGAAAAAAATAACATTCACAAGATCACTTCTTTTGGTTATATAAAGCAACAGAATGAACCTCAAAATAATTAATATTTGACAATGAATACAACAATTAATAAAAATCCTCAACAGTTAATTGCTAACATAGAATTCAGAATTTTATTTTCATTAGCAGATTTTTCTTTCATGAATGTGGACCTTTTCATTCTTGCTTATATTTAAATGAAGGATCTTGTTTCAAATAAAGGTAGAATTTCATATCTATATGTCTATGTTTGATTCATGTTGATTGAAAGATATGAAAGAAATAATATGAGCTATGATTTTCACCAGAGAAAATGAAAGTGTGTGTAATGAGTATTATATATATATACATGATATATGTGTGCAAATTTTTATGTACAAGAATACATCTTTTTATAAGGTTCTGTAATGTAGGCAAGTCCTAGGAATAAAAGAGATGTATAGATATATTTAATGTGACAGCAACCAAACAACAAATAAACTACCATTACAATTAAAATTTAGCTAAAACTTTACATATATATAAATTGTTTTTGATGAAGTACCAATTATAAAAGTAGAGGTTTTATTGGCAATGGCCTTGTTTATCTGACTGTTTATCCCTTGATAGACCATCACTTCTCCTGACAAATCTTAAATCATCATAATTATGTTCAGATTGAGCCTTTACTGTCTATTCCATCAAATATATCAAATTGGCGAAACTTCATCAATGATCATAATGCTAAAAACCATTTTATGGACTTGTAAAAATTGATCCATTTGAAGTAGTAGATGTAACATAAAAGATAAGTTGGCTCTAATGTTTTCTTGAAAAGACCCTACATTAGTTAAAGATATTATGTTGGCGTTAATGGATTAGATAGTGTTGTTATACATAAGTGGAAATTAGGAAACTTAGTATCCACTTATGAGCTAGTTTGTTGTCTTCCTGAAGTCAGCAGAGTCACAGTCTGGGAAGTCTAAAACACTTCTTGATGTAAATTCGCATAGCCTTCCATACCCAATTTGTACTGAAATATAATTCTTAAAAGATTTTTTTTTCATTCATGTCTTGTTAACTTTTGCCTATCGTTTCATTGCATATGAACTATATTTCGAAACAAGATACATAAGGTTTCTGCTAAAAATAAGTGCAAAAATATTTTGACCGGGTTTTTATATTTTTTTATAATAAGAAATTGATATGACATTGTCCCAGGATTGAACTGCCATGCAGTGTGTATTATCAATGATTAACTTATTACTGTTCAACACACAATGTCGCTGGGCTTCCAAAATGTTGCATATGATTTTTCTGTCTAAAAATACCTTTTGACACTAATGATCTGGGCAGGAGGAAATCTTTGGTACTACAAAATTGCATACAGTTGTAAGTTTTCATTAATCAATGATTTTAAGTTGCTTGTTCTGTTCATTATCTATTGGGCTTTAAAATTTCCAAAATTAGTTATTCACTAGCATCTTTTTGTCCTCCATCTTACAAACATGGCTGCTGAAAAGCAAAACTTAGCATTGTGGGAAATAATTTTACCACAAAGACAAGAGAGAGAACTGAAAAATCTAACATCAAGATCTTTGGTAAAAAAAAAACAGAAAATATTCTCATACGATAAAGGACTAACTTTACTTTTATCATTTCACTTAGCCACAAATGCCTTCATTACAGATTCTGAATTTGTTTCAATATTGATGATGCCTATTGGGATGTGCAGTATGGATTTAAGTTTAAAAGAAAATAAAAATTTATTATAGATTTTTTTTAGTCTGAAGAAGTATTTGGCTCAAACTAGAAAATTCTTATACACTGAATTGTAAAAAAATATTTTTAAAATGTTTATACTTCATTGTGAATTACTTGTTACATGTTCGTTTCCTTGTTGACCACATGATCAAACAGATCACATAACTGCCTAGAATACTTTTTGATTCCCAATATTTTACAGTTGTATTATGGAGTATTAGAATATCTTGCGAGCAGCCCAAACAGAAATGATTTTACTTTCTATATAGCTTGATAGAAGTACGGTTATATTGAATATGTTGTGGTGTTGGTCTTGTACACACATTGATCTCCATTGTCTGTCTTTATGTATCCTTGTTATATGAACAATCATGAGGAAAATGTGTTATCTGTTGAAAGATAATAATAAAAATGCTGAAATATACATTCAATGTTACATTTTTCTTATACTTAATTAATGAAGTAATTTAAATTTATGGAATTATTGTGTGTATTTATTGTTTCGATATTTTGTAGATGGGGGAAAAAATGAGATACTGGTATTTTTAATTATTTCAATTTTACAAAAAATATTCGTACAATATAATTATGTATCAAATATCAAAATGGTTCACAATACAAGTTCTTATTGATGTGATACTCGCCAAGTCCAAGTATTTTTGCATTACTGAAACCTATATTTACAGTTAATTTATTGATCACTTGCTTCCCTTTGAATAGTTTACAAGGAAAGCTACATAAATATAAAACAAAACATATGTTTGTCTTGACTTGAGGGTGAAAAAAAGCAAGACATGTATGCTTTTTGCAACAGCAGTGTTTTTGTCAAACATGAATTAGTTTGTGAGTATGTCAACTAATGGGGAACTAGTAGTGGTAAGTCCATGATATGTGCTACGCAAATATATTAGTGTTGGTACTTTTCATTTCAATGGAGATTATTTAGGTGGCACCCTCTGGCATGATATATTGACTTTGAAACTGTTACTGAATAAACATGTTCAAAAGATATAGGAAGATTTGGTTTGAGTGCCAATGAGACAACTCTCCACCCAAATAACAATTTATAAAAGTAAACCATTATAGGTTAATAAACGGCCTTCAACTAAGTCAGATTATGTGAAACCGTAAGTGGTAGGGTTAATGATATTTTGGTCTGCAGTTTTATAATAATTACCACATCACAATTTAATGGAGATTCTTTGGTCTTCTCTCTACCAGTCAACCCCCCTCCCCCCTCCCAAAATTTTTTACATGGTGACTAAACCTTGTACACAGATAGAATAAGGGGAGAAATTTGATTGGTTAACTTCCAATGATGGTTATTTTCTTATATGCAATGAAATGTTATGTGAAACTTTTTCTATAGAACTGGACAGGATAAAAATTTACTCAAGTCCTTGTTGGATGTTAAAATAAATAACGAATAAAAAAACAGCAACAAGTCTATCGACAATTAACATCCCTATGAAACCATATAAAGTGTTGCCTAACATACACTGATAAATTTCAAAATCAAATGTTGAGTCAATACAATAACAAACAGTATCGTATTGCAGTAAAACCAAAGAAAACTAACAGTATTCAATGAGCTGATATTAAGTCATGCTTGGCATGTACCTTTATCATTTGTCTTCTGAAAAATGTCCAACAATACTATACGTGTTGGAAATTGCACTGACGTTTAAAGGGAAACTTCCCAAAAAAATCAAAAATTGATAGTATTTTCATTCTGTATAAAAATGTTCAAATTCATAGATATTAAAATTTTATTCCTCTAGATAAGCGATCACCATCGATTTTAAATTTAGAGTATCAATTCTCTGCAGTCAGCCATTTTGTCTTCTTTCCCGATTTATAATACCGATATGTCTATAAACCACAAAGAAACAAAACTATAGTAACCGATGTAGTCGTAATTGCGTGTCAATATCTTGTCAATCGTACGGTTGTTTTATCCGACTGACTAACTTGAAACGGAACATATTTTAATTTTTTTTTTAAATTACCGTGGTCTGTTGTTTTTAAACTGTTAATATTGGAATTAGGTATAAAGTCAAAGTTGAAATCATAAATAAATGTTCCATGAAAATTGTTTTCGAAAATCTAATTTGTTCATAATTCTTTAAAGTAATAAACTTTTTTCAAATAAATTCTGATCTTCCCTCATCTGATCACCAGCATGACTAAAGGTATTACTTCTTACGGTATTGTGAGGGGTGTGAGGTGACACGTCCAGGTATTCAAGCGATTTCCTGTCGGGCTTGCAAGTTCATGCATCGTTTCACTTCTGCAGGTATTGATCAGTGTACACGGCCGATAACTTATAACTGTCCATTTTGAATTATCAGATGTATAATATACAACTGTCTTAATTGTCATTACTAAACTCATACGCTTGTTTACAAATACCATATATGGTGTAAAGAATATTATTCATAAAAATAAAAATAATACCAAAAAAAAATAAGATTTGATGAAATTAAAATCTTATTAAATATTTTTTCCAAGGGTTTATTTTGGAAAATGTAAAATATACTCATTGTCAATAGTGAAGGACAGATTGGAACATATCAGAAAAAATGATTTAAAAAAATGTACGCACTTGTCGACGATTCGTTCATACGACTGGGTAGAAGGTTACGGACCTATAGCGCAATTTAAAATATATACATGTATACATTGAACATAAGAAGAAAAAAAATTCGAATACATTGGGGTAAAAGTTTTGTAAATAGATATGCCAACAGTATGTAATAATCGAATGTCGATAGACTATTGTATACCAGAAGAAGAAGAAGAGAACCAATTTGATTTAAATACGTCAGGTCGATGTATAACTTGCTTTAGTTCATCGAAGTTATGGACATAGTAAGATAACAGATTAATATTTCAATAAGAATGTTCTCGAACAAAGAAAGGAATTCGTCATCAGAATTGTAATATATATGCTACTGGACGAACACTAATTATCCCCAAAGGATGGGAATATATTTTGCTGGAAAACTATTGAGTATCAAAGTTTCGAATTAATTTCGGGATTTATTTTCTTTCTTGGTATTCAATAACAGAAAAAAAGAATAAATTACTTGTCCGCTAAATATGGGTATTCTTGTCAGATAAAAACTGTTGGTTATATTTTAAAATAAATAGGGAAATATGACATTAAATTGGTTCTGTCTTTTTTTCAAATATTGTTACAAAGTTGTGTGTGTAAGGTGAACGCCACAAGAACCCTGTAATACTAGTAAGAGAGTATAGCATGTAAACATTCCTTCTCAATAATATGGTTGTATTGGAAATCTTTTCATACACATGACGCCCATAGTTTTTTCTACCATCATCATCTTATTCTTTGATATTGCTGTAGACATCGATGGTTCACACCCAAACAAAATGAGAGTAATGTACCTTCAGAGCTTCTCCGTGTTATACACTTGTGAAACTTATATAGACGAAATTTCTGTATTTCTGTATTGAAATGAATCTACATTTCACTAACAGGATGTTCAAATAACGATTTTGAGTAATTTCCTTACAAACCAATATAAATGTATGGCAAGATATAACCATGAATGTAATACCCAGATGGGTATTACATCTATGATATAACCATGAAGGAATTTAGTTTTTGTCAGACGCAAGAACTCATCATTATCATAAACGTATACGTATATATGCATGCAGTTTCAGAACAAGCGGTCGATGTCGACAGTCCGTTTTTTAACTGTTCAGAGTTAGACATGTCACTTGTTCCTTCTTGGAAGCCTACATATTCCCCGTCCAACGATTGGAACTCTTTCTGGTTGTGTTGACTATAAATGCTTGTATGGTTATTCTGTCGTTTATCTATACAAGTGGTTGCATTTCCTCTCCTTTCCTAACAAACAAACTAACGAAACGCTACTAGTCTGCATTCTCTGGAGCTCATCCTCAATGGAGCTTATATATACGTCAGGATACTTTCATGTATACTAATAATGATTGTTTCAAGAACAACGATGGAGGGACGAACTATTCTAAATTCGTCAATATCAGTTATGCATGCCTAAAATATAAGTTTTATTACAACTACTGTATTACTTATTTGGATTAATGACGGCTATCATGTTCAACAATGCACAAATATTATCATAGAATTTTTTTTAATTTGAATACAAGTTAAGAAATTCCGGTAAAGTCAATGATATCAAATAGATGTGCAATGGTATATCAAATTGGGTAATATTGCATTCAGTATTATTAAAGATTAAAACTACTATTTTCACTTCATATTTGAATCTTTACGCCAATTGCCGCTAAGAAAGTAATACAAAATTGTTTCCTGTTATTTTTATACACTTTCGGAATTACGAATCTGAATTTTACTTTCAATTAATTTACACAATTTAATTATTGTACTTTTATTCTCATCGTGTATTAAATCTTAGTGGATTACCAAATCATACTCTTTCTAATTCTTTCTATTTATCCTTTCCAGATAACAACATTCATACCTGTGTACGCTTGAACTCACACCTGCGGCTAAATAGCTACAAGGTAAACGAATTGACCTCAAGCCGAGAAATATACAGTGACCTTTACAAAATAATATACACACTCTGCTCACATATCTGTTGCATTGAAATGATTATCAAAACAATAACGGTAAATAGAAGGGAAATATTTTCAGTTCAATAGCAGTAAAAATGTTCAATAAATATTTTATGAAAAAAATCTCAACAATAATTTATGAAATTTATTAGAAAACATTTACTAGAGATAATTTTATAGGAGTTTGATTCAATCAATACAAAACGGTATATGCATATTCATTTTCGTTCATTCTTATATTGTGGTTAATAACTACGACCATTCGTCAGCTGTGCGCTTTTAATTACGTATATTGTCGATAAGCTATAAGAGTTAAACAGATTTTATTTTTTCCCAGAATTCAACGAATCGGGCTAATACGTCACGACCCACTCGAGAATTCAACCAAAAAAGATGCAAGTACTTGATTTTCTCCGTTATTAGAGGGAATATAAATTTTGAACTTTGCAAATGTGTTTTTTATGTTAAGATGAACATAATTAGATGATAAGTAAAAAATCGCGGAATTTCCCTTTAATATTTGCTTTACAATTTGTTTTTTCATTGTTTAAAACATTAATGGGTCACGTGACAGTTCTATCTTTTAGTGGATTATCAAGCATATACACCAAGGTGATTTACTGTAAATTCAGAAATTATTGCGTGCATTTAATATTGCGATTTTGTCATTTTAGACTTAAATCCGATTTTAATTTTTACGATTTTGAGAATAATCCTGTTATATTCAAATAAAATATTTCAAAATACGAGTTTAATTTATTGCGTTTACAACTCTGTCGCAATTTTCGCAATAATTTCTGAATTTACAGTAACTTTTTCTTTATGATTGTCTTCTTGCATTGTAGTTTTTGTCAAGCCTGCAACTTTTGTTGCAGAAAGCTCGTCATAGGGATAGTGATCCGGCGGCGGCTACGGCTGCGTTAGCTAACTTCTTAAAAGGTTTATATTTTTGAAGGTGAAAGACCTGGATGCTTCATTCTTTGTATATAGATGCCTCATGTTACGAAGTTTCCGTCAGTCACATGTCCAATGTCCTTGACCTCATTTTCATGGTTCAGTGACAACTTAAAAAAAAGTTCAGATTTTTTGTAATGTTAAATTCTCTCTTATTATAAAAAAGTAAAATCACAAAAATACTGAACTCCGAGGAGAATTCAAAAAGGAAAATCAAAAATCAAAAGGCAAAATCAAAAGTCCAAACACATCAAACGAATGGATAACAACTGTCATATTCCTGACTTGGTACAGGCATTTTCTAATGTAGAAAATGGTGGATTGAACCTGGTTTTATAGCTAGCTAAACCTCTCACTTGTATGACAGTCGCATCAGATTCCATTACATTGTCAACGATGTATGAACAAAACAAACATACTCAAAGAGTAAAAATGTCAAAAATAGGGGTACAGCAGTCAATATTGTGTTATCATCTTAATATCACTATAAAAACAACAAATGTAACGAAGAATTACAAAAAGGCATACATCAAATTTAACATACTCATTTTGCTTTTCTTGTACCACTTAATTCATGTATATAAAGTCTACCCGTAAAGGAAAGAAGGTTTTTTGTTTGCTGGTGTTAAAATGCGCGTTTGAAATTCGTACAGGTAGGCATAAAAATAATGTTGTCGTTCAAAGTATGAAGGCATACATACTTGCATCACAATAAAATTATAAGTAAAAGGATAACTATGTTTGGTATGTGTGTTCCTTGCAAGGTCCTCATGCCCATCAGATAGTTTTCACTTGACATCGACCTCATTTCATGGATCAGTGAACAAGGTTAAGTTTTGGTCGTCAAGTCCATATCTAAAATACTATAAGCAATTGGGCTAGTATATTTGGTGTATGGAAGGACTGTAAGGTGTATATGTCCAACTGGCAGGTGTCATCTGACCTTGACCTCATTTTAATGGTTCAGTGGTTATAGTTAAGTTTTTGTGTTTTGGTCTGTTTTTCTCATACTTTATGCAATAGGTCTACTATATTTGTTGTATGGAATGATTGTAAGGGGTACATGTCTAGCGGGCAGATGTCACCTGACCTTGACCTCATTTTCATGGTTCAGTGGTCAAAGTTAAGTTTTGAAGTTTTGGTCTTTTTATCTAATATTATATGCCAAAGGTCGACTATATTTAGTGTACGGAAATATGGATATGACATTCCCGCAGGTTTTATTTGACCATGACCTCAATTTCACGGTTCATTGCACAGTGTTACGTTTTTGTGCTTTGATATATTTTTCTTAAACTATAAGTAATAGGTCAACTATATTTGTTGTATGGAAGCATTGTTAGCTGTACATGTCTACCTGACATGGTTGATCTGACCTTGACCTCATTTTCATGGTTCATTGGTCTTTTTTTTAGCTATCTTGGTTAATTTTAAGTTTATGTGACAGTTGTAATAAAGCTTTATACTTAGGACTATCAACATAGTATCAATGATTAGTAAAGAAGGCGAGACATTTCAGTGTGTGCACTCTTGTCTTGTTTTCCTTCGCAATAAACGGTGAGATCAATTCAATTCATTGGAATAATGGATACTCTGACACAGTTTGTTTAAATAATTCACGTTACATCTTAAATTTTTAATCTTATTTTAAAAAAAGGAAACGTTTTCCTTTGAGATAGCTATTATGATTAATAGATTTCCTGTTTGGCCTTTTGTTTACAATGTTTTACATTAAATATAATATTTCTCTCAAAAAATTAAGGGAGAATTTGTATAAGAATGATGACAAAGCATGTTCATAAATTATCGCGCAAATTTATTTAAACATAAAAATCCTTAATCGAACTGTATAAATTGAAACATTTATATTTAATGATTCATAATTCATATCCTGTTTGAAGCTTTATAAAACTTTTTGACATTGATCAACGATGAATAAAACATCATTGAAAAGTATTCATTTAGATACAAATTCGATCAAAAACATGTTGAAAACAATATTAAGGTTCAGATCTGTAATACATGAATTGTATGTTTTTGAATGATAAATGATACGTTGAGAAAAAACTTAAACTTAAGTCAAAAGAAAATGTATTAATGTATTTTACAGCATAAAGCTTGGCTGTTTTAGATTCATATTTTGAGTTGTCATGCATCTTCTAGAAACATGAAACAAAGCATGAGTTATTTTTGAAAAATGTTGTGTAATTGTAATTTCCTCAAATGTTTCCTTTCTCTGTTTCGGTATGACAACTTTTTCTTTAAAACCAACGGTTTTCGTATACGTCTATAATGAGATGAATATTACGAGTTTGTACAGTTTTCCAAAATTTGTATACGCTATATTTTGATCAGAATACAGTAGTACGACCGAAAATTGATTAAAGTCTACCCTATTACGGAATTACAAAATCGTTTCTGCCAAAAACAAATATATACAAAAAATAGAAGGTAGCTGATATGAATTTTGAGCATTTCATCAAAATAATACTTAAAATAAGCATACCAATAACACTCACTTATTTGATATTATTTAAATGACCTTCACACTACGCTAAATGTATAAATGTTCGTTTATCGACAATAACTCAATCGGTTAAATTACTGTTAGACAATTGAAAATATTTTAAAATTTGGTCCTCTTTTGAAAATAATCAAACTGTTTATTTGAATTGTATAAACACAAAGAGTCAGATAGCTATAAAATCAGGGTTAATCCATTATTTTCTACATAAGGAAATGGCTGTAACAAGTCAGGAATACGACAGTCATTTCCCATTCGTTTGATATGTCTGTGTTTTTATATTTGCCAGCTATAACTTCCTATTTGAATTTTCATTGGAGTTCGGTATTTTTGTTATTTTACTTTTTTTCATATTTAAAACAAAAAAAATGTTGAGCGATACATGAAAACCCGAAAATTAGAAACTATACTGTAGAATTACGACAAATCTAAATAGAGTAACGGCAAACCAATGTTAAAATATAAATTATACGGTCACTTTTATAAATTTCCTGTTACAAAACTTTCTTATCCCAGCACATTGTCCTGAGTTTTTCCAAAAATTTTCAGTTTTGTTAACAGGAAATCTTGAACAGAAACCAGAACCGTTTGATGAAGATGAATTTTGGAGGTCCATCGGCAAAACCGGAATAGTAAAAGAACGGAAAATATGCAGTCGATGATGAAAATGAAAACATGAAAACGGAAAAAGAAGGCGTTCTAAACAAATGGAAAAATTATTTCCATACATCATTTACAAGTGAATCTGCAGAAAACGAATGAGCAAATGACACTTTTGATTCCAATTTAGGTTTCACGAAAGGAAGTTTTACTAGCCGTGGCGCATGCGATAAAGAAGAAAGCTGCGGGGGATTGCTAATATACTAGCCGAAGTTTTAAAGAATGATGCCACTATTGAATTGCTGTACAAAATTATTCATTTTTCTTATTCGGACAGGTACCAAATGAGTGGACAAGTGTGATTATTAATTCAATTTTGGAACCTGCAGCAAGCGACGACAGATGTCCTCTGAATTACCGTGGCATAATTTTAATATCCGTACCGTCCAAAATATACTGTAATAATACTTAATAATCGTCTAGTATAAGCAAATGGCTTGACGAAAAAGACTGTCTCTGTGATGAGCAGAATGAATTTCGGTGTGGCCTCAGTTGTAAAGAACACATTTTCGCACTATATTCATGATATTCAAATCTAAATGACTTCAGGTTATAGAAATTCGTGGCCAATTTTAAAATGCAAATAAATCATTATACGAAGATCTTCAGTGCACGGCTCGAGTGAATAATATGCTAACACTGTGGTTTGATGTGACATCTGGAGTTAAAAAGGGATTTATTCTCTCGCCTACATTATTTTCTGTATACATTAATGACGTACCATACTGTATCACCAGCATTGACTGTAGAGTGTCTTTAAGTGGAAGAACATTAGGCATTTTTAATTTCTTTATGCTGATGGTATTGCCTTAATCGCACCGGACGAACAGAGTTTACAGCGCATGGTTAATGTCCTGACATACTGGTGATCATCTTGAAAGTTGTTTTTAAACCCAGACAAGACTAACATAATTTTACATGTAGGAATTATAATTTAACAATAACGAATTCTTATAAATACCTTGGAATCTGGCTTGACTGACACCTTACATTTACAAAATATACCAAGGAACTAGCAAAATCAGCAAGCCGAGCTTTAGGGGCTGTTTTTGACGATTTATTCCATCCAGTCGTATGTCCTAACAGGTTTATATAAAATTGTACAACTCCATGGTCGAGCCTTTTTTAATGTACAGAAGTGGAATTTGTGGAATAAAATCGTTTAGCGTAAAATATAATGTCCTCTAAAGCCTGTTAGTACTTTTTATCAGTTGGTAGAAATGCGTCTAATATTTCTCCTAAGGGCGGCTTAAAATGGGGCATCATGTATGAATAAGCAGCGCGTTTCTTGCGTTCGGCTTCTGTATACATTAACACGAATGGATCAAAGTAGAACTGTATATGATATTTGGAGTTGGATGGACAGGTTGGAATACGGAGGTGAAAAAGATGGTCAACTTGTTGGAAATTAAGAACATTGTTAGTGATGTGTCATTACGTACAAAAGTAGCCATGACAAAAATCACTGAACAAGTTAACATCCTAAATCATACAGAATCGCAGAGAGAACTCTTCAACTGTTCGATATGACAACACTAGTCATTATATTTCGCGGAATTTCAAATAAAGCTACGCCGGGACTTGAAGATGTTGAAAATACCGCGGGAGTAACGACGTCGCGATTTACCTAATGTATATAGGGTTGACATCAGTGCACGACGTAGCCTTAGCATTTTCGAATATTTATGAAGTTATGGTTGCGTTTCTGTTTTTTTATATTACGATAGTTGTTTTATTACCGCCATTTATCATTTTTAATGTCTGTTGTCTTTTTTAATATAATAAAACACTCACTCACTGTATATTCGAGGAATAGTAAGTTAATTGTCCCCTCGGATACAACTTTTACACCTTAGGACAAAAGTTGCACCTTGGGGGACAAAAAACTTACTATTCTTGTCGTTCTCAATTAATAAGTTTACAATGTTATCACTAATTTAAAAACGATCGATGTTGGTGCCAATATGTTTATTTTACTGATATCTATGTTTGTCCTTCTATTTTTGTAATGCACTCGTTTGTGCAAGCAATAGGGTTTTTTTTATATCTAAACTGTTTGTGTTTAAAAGGAGAGGGCATGCTCTTACTCTTTACGAGGTATTTGATAGTAGGAATCGTGAAAAAAGTGTCAATATTTTGTGTAACCAGCTAGTGCTATTGACAGATAGATAATAATACATTTGCTAATTATAGAATTAATACAGTACAGTTACGGATATTCTAACTTTTTGATTATAAACACAACATTTGATAAACGAGTAAACATGGTAAACGAAGCCCCCGGTAACATTTAAAACACTGCAGGATGATGAAGACTATATCCCATGATTTTATCCTGCTTTACTATATTGAAGTCAACCTTCAACAGCCTGTTGTATTTTGAAATATATTATCTTATTGAGGAAAGGATTTGGGGAAAATTGATTGTAATAGCACCGAAATTAAAACAAAATGATGTGACGACGAATATACGTAAATACGTATCCTGGTACAATATGGATAGTCCATTGAAATATAATGGTTTCATTAAGTTTGCTTCGTTAGATGTTTCTCGGGTTAAAACAGACTAATATTCCTAGGTTTTTTTTTATCCGTAACACTTTATCATCCTTGAATCAGTTGCAGTACGTTGTATCTACTTGATGTCATAATATTCGAACGAATGTAAGTTTGGAAATACCCAGTCTAATGAGAAAAACAGAACCCTATAAATTGGCATATGCACACTTTCAATGTGACTCTAAAGAACATGGAATCGCAATAAATGTAAGATTTTCTCATAATATTGTACATAAATGATTGTTTAGTTTATTGACCAACGTTAACTTAGATATATATAGAATATATTCAATTTGAAATTGCTTCCGTTTCAAATCATGTCCTTACATTTCTCTTCGTAAAACCTTCTTTTATGGAAACTATCGACATGTTAATGATCTGAGAATATATATCGAAAATAATATATATAACAAACAGACAGCACAAAAACGTCAATAAAAGATACGGATTCTCTTTTTTCATGCTTTTCTTATAAATATACTTAGCACTACCTGGACATATAATACTGACTGAGCCAAAAGCTGTTTGTCCTTTCTTTTGAATGCATCGTACAGTAAATATTTGGTTTGACTCGTTTGAGGACCGTTTGTTAGATCAAAGTATAATAGAAATAGACCATTCAATACTAAATTTAAAGATCAAGACTAATCGTGATTAAGACTGGTCGATCCTGGTCTAAACGGAGTCTAAACTGGTCGAGACTGAGAAGAAACTGATCGAGACTGAGAAGAAACTGGTCGGGTCTGAGAAGAAACTGGTCGAATTTGAATGAGACTGGTTGAGACTGTTGGTGCCCATATTTAGAAATTACCAATGTTATCAAGTACTCAATCAAATTAATAAGTAAATAAGATTATGTCGAATCTTGTCAATTTTAATCTATGTTAGATCATGCTGCTCGAGTACAAAATATGGTCTTTTTAGACATTGAGCAGTTGGAAGTGAAAAATAGTAATATACCAAATGATTTGGTAAAAGGTAAAGTTTTTTTTTTCTTACCATAAATTCCTTTTTATAACTTTTATTAAGATATGACAAAGTAGTCGAGTAGGCAAGTAACCCACTGTCAACACTAGGGACTATATTGATGATGTTCTGTTACTTCAAGAATCAATATCCAACGAGTACCTACCTGTCATATATCCATGCGAATTTAGGATTAAGGTAACATGTACTACCAAATGTAGAAGGTCTATTTCAAATTTTGACAGTTTTCCTCGATATTGACAAAGATTGAAGATTACAAAATAGAATATATGACACATATGAAGATCTCAACTTTTCAATTTTCTCAGCAGTTACATAATATCCTCTGCTTCATCGTATGTTATTACATTTCTCAGTAAAAACTTGCTTGTTCATATTATACAGATTTGGTTAACTTTAGTGTGCTCCTTAAAAAAAAAATGCACGAAGAGATTTAAGTATAAAAACGACGAAAATCGATACTTCATATGTGCTACGATCACCATCACAAATTGGTTTACCGATACGATTGATCGATGTCTCAACTCACAAGCGACATGTTTTCGCGGATTTAGATCTTTAATTTCAGTACAGGTGTCTGATCTCTAATCTAGCAGATTGAGTTCTATTTTCCAATAAGTTGTTTAAACAGTGTTTTGCTCGTACATTTCTACCGGTTAATCACGGTCCATGCTTATCGGATAAACACAGTCTTATTGACCTTGCTTTTTGTTTACATAGTAAATCGTGGGTGATTCCAGCTAATCAGTGGAGTACAAGGCAAAATAACTCGTGGCCTTCTGTTGAAATTAAGCAAAATATAATAGATCACGGACTAATCTTTGTACCGATTGGTGTGAGAGGATCTATAAATGAAGAATTAGAATGGCGTTCATCTTTTTACGTTGGTGAAAAACTACTTATCTATACATTTAGTCATACTCAAATGCTATGTTATGCCCTGTTTAAAATTCTTCTTAAAGATATCATAAGTAGTGAAATGCAATGTAAAGATTTACTCTGTTCTTATTTTATTTAAAACTATTATATTCTGGGTTTCTGAAGAAATACAACCATTAGTGCGGACCCCAGAAAATTTAATACCATGTTTTATGAGATGTTTTAGACGGCTGATTTATTGTGTTAACTACTCCGTTTGTCCGCATTACTTCATTCAAGACAATAATTTATTTGAAAATAAGATCGCAGGGTTGAAACGACATATATTGTTAATAGATCTCAATACACTACACGTTTATGGTTGGCGTTGCATCTTATTTTCACCTCAATTATCTGTATTTGAAATTTAGAAGAATCCAAATATTTCTTTCATTGCATATACATATAACATGAAAAACATCGCATATTCAAAAGGTTTATCAGTTATGGAGCCCTTATTTCGAAGTTGTCAAACAGAAATGAGAATAAGACGTTATACTCGAGCAGTATCTATACTATTAAACGAGAAGACCTCATTTTGGGTGTCGCTTCTCTTCTTTCCACAATAAATTAATCAACACGCCTCTGTGTCCTATAGGTACAGTGCATAGTGCCATTTGTCATCCATTCATATGATTATTCAGATTGAGTAATTTATGGAGAAAAACGAGAAAAAAGGCATCCGGATATTGTCCCGTCATTGGACATACTTTAAGTCAGATTAGACTTCCGATTTGCGTTTTTCTGTTTAGTTTGAACATTCATATACAAAGAATAAAGTGTATTTTCAGAATTCTATCTGCTATCATTTTCAAGTTTACTATCCACGGCAGTCACAGAGTTTTTTAAATAGAGAGGGTCTGTATACTATATCAATGACCACTATGGATCGATTAGTAAACTTCGAATTGAAAGTAAATACACTAAATATGCATGTGAACTTTTGATACCTTTTCTGAAATTCTCCAGTCATTTAATCTTTTACAAAATTCATTGATTAAAAAAAAGAAGATGTGGTATGATTGCCATGTTGAAACAACTCTCCACAAGAAACCAATATGACACAGATATTAACAAATATAGGTTACCGTACGACCTTCAACAACGAGCAAAGCCCATACCGCATACTCAGCTTTAAAAGGCCCCAATCGAATTAAAATATTGATATATTTTATCAGCAATAAAAGCAGGGCTTCAGTTATTGTGAAACTGCCTATTCTAGAAGTGGCGTGAATCAGATGTGGATATTAAAAAATTCCAATGATCTTTTAGCGTACATACAATCCAAATCTCTTTCACCTTGCAATGGTGTAAAAATATTTGACTTTTCTGCACTTTATACAAGTATTTCCCATTCATAACTAAAAGACAAATATAAAGAGTCGGTATTGCTTTGTTTCATAAAAAGAATGGCCAATGTATATAAAAGTGTCTTCTCTTAGGGAGGTATACATCCTACTATATAAAGGATCACGCTGATTCTCTTCAACTGACATTATTAAGATGCTTGATTTCTTAGTTGACAGCACATTTGTTACGTTTGGAGGACGCGTTTTTCAACAAACTGTCGGTAGTTCAATGGAAAACTCTCCTAGCCGACGGTTTTCTTTATTATCATGAGGTCGACTCCATACAGGAACGTCTTAGGAAAAGAGATAATAAGTTAGCAATATCCTTCAACTTTGTTTTCCGCTATATAGATGATGTTCTCTCACTAAATAATTCAAAATGAGGTGATAATGTTGAAACCATATTTCCCACTGAATTAAATATATGGATACAACAGATACAATTAAGTCTACCTCTTGACTTACATCTAGACATTAACAATGAGGGTCGGTTAAAAATAAAACTTAACGTCAAAAGATATTATTTCACTAATTGTCAACTTTTCAGCAGCGACTGCATAGGGAGTATATATCTACCAATTGATACGATATTCCCGGGCTTGTATTTCCTATCATGATTTCATTGAAAGAGGGTTGCTGCTGCTGCAAACTATTAATTTAAGAATTCCAAATGGTGAGGTTGAAATCATCCCTTCGTAAATTTTATGGATGCTATCACAAATTGATTGAACGTTAAAGAATAACCGTTTCTAAGAATAGAAAACTCAAAACAGAAAGTACGTTATCATATTGCAAAATCAAAGCTCAAACACATCAAATGAATGGAAAACAACTGTCATATTTCTGATTTGGTACAGTCATTTTCTTTTGTAGAAACAACCAAGCATCATATACCAGGTAGTAATAATTGATATATTTGATACGTTTTTTTTACATAGTTGACCTGCACGCTCAAATTATTGATTCAAACGTTAATGGAATGCTTAAATCTCCTCTTTAACATGTTTAACTACTTAGGTTCTGTGATGCTGCTTCAATAATTCCTTCTACTGACAATACCATGATCTTCCCTTACAGTTTTTCATACACGTATGTAGATATGGTTATTTGTTTATGCATATCAATTCACAAAGAATGCATTTGCCGAACATTGATCTGAGCCCAATATAAACGACTTTGATATTACACTTATACAGAGACTCAAACACCGTAAACGAACATGCCACATTTTTGTAATTCACTGATTGGCCGAAACATTTATGTTTACGAATATGTCTTGAATTGAACAAATGATCAACGGGTATGGTTACAATTTTGATAATAGATGAATATTTAAATTTATATATTAAGTTCAAATATTTATTTTAAGCATTGAATATGCAATTAAACACGACTTTATATCTTAGATACAAATATATGACGTTGATGTGACCTAAACAGGAACAAAATTATTCCCATCACGGAAAAAAGTTTTACTGAACAAAGTGACATTTTAATTGAGACATACAATCACAATACATTTGATGAGATGTACGAGTCTTTTGAAGCCCAAACTTTCTAAAGTCTTAAATATGCACATGAAAAGTTAAAAAAAACCATACCAATACAGAACGACATTTTAATGAAATTGTAGTAAATCTTTTGATTAAAAAAATAGTATTCGTTATTGAAAAATAATGAACTTAAAATATCTGACATTTTCTCCCTACCCAGTCTACCACTATTACTTTCTATGGTGTGAACTGGTCATTGTTATTGAATCTTAGGCAATTTGATTGGATAACGTTTAATTAGTTTACCTTCAAACTGTTTATGCTTTTCATACATGACTATTGATAAATAAGAAAGTTCATGCATGTGTACACTAAATAAAATGACCTTCAAAGTGGACTCTGGATAATCAATACTATGTTTTATCAATGAAAATAAAGGTATGAATCTTCTATTTTCTCCAAACAAATTCCGTACACGCTGTTGATAGATTTTTTTTAAAAAGCCTTATGCGGAGAAAAAAAGAGGAAGTTTATAAATAAGACGTTTTATTTCATTAAACAAGTCAATTTCCGAAGAGAAATGCCGAAATACATTTTACGCACTGCTAAGCCAGGTAAATTTATTATTTAACATAACCGTAAAAAGCATTTGTTTCAGTTTCATTGAAATATGTTAATCACAATTCATTCCAAACTTATGTAGTTATTAAATAAAGTCAAGATATGTCCGATCTGCCTATTTTTGGACATTAAAAGTCAATACGATCGTTTAAAGGTCGATTTTGTCTACCTCACAAAATCTTATGAGGCACTATAGAAAAGTTTTGCTTTTATTCGACCCTCATTGTCAACTTCTTGATGTAAGTGAAGATATGAGACAGACTAAATTGTATCTGTTGTATCCTTTATTTCTAGTTCGATGGGCTAGATGCGTTCAACATAGTCACTAAAGTTTGATTTTTTTGGTGAAATTATATCAGATTATTACATGTCATTTTTCATATCGCATATATTATCAGCCCTATGTTCAATATCAGCCCAAGAGCCGCATGGCTTGAAAAACACGTCATCCGAATGTTACAAATATGTAACAAATATGCTGTCAACTAAGAAATCAAGCATCTTCATAATGACAGTTTCACATAATTTTTTTTTTGAATCAGAGTGATCCTTTACAAACTAGGATTTATCCCTTCCTAAGTGAAGATACTTGTACATTGTATCTACGTTGGCCATTTTTTTATTTTGAAACAAAGCAATACCAACTCTTTCGATTTATCTTTTAGTTTGGAATGTGGAATACATGTAAATGATTTCTTTTATCAAACATTTCCTTCTCAAATAAAGACCATGGACGTTTTTATATAGGAATATGGATGACAAACATATACATGTAAATTCAAAAGAAAATTTGTCTGAGGACATAAGTAATTGACATCGAACCAATTCTGCATGTAAATCCTGTAACCAAGGACTTTTTATATATTTTGTTTGCCCAGACTAGCAGTTCCAGAACCAAATCATCGCTATAAAACTAGGTTTAACCCACCATTTTCTACATTTGAAAATGCCTGTATCAATTCAGTAATATGACAGTTCTTGTCCATTCGCATGATTTGTTTTTTATGTGTTTTGTCATTTGAGTTTGCCGTGTGATTATTGAATTTCCGATTGGATTTTCTGTAAGTTCAGTATTTTTGTCATTTTACTTTTTACATATCGTCTCTTCACTTCAAAGTGTGATGCAAATAGATTATTACATACAAGTTTCTACTTTTCAGCAACCCCCCTTAATGGTGGTAGTAAACATAATTGTATTTCACCATGGCTTTCTAACTTTGCAAATTTAATTCTTGAATTTTAATGCAATCGAAATTGCACATTAAGCGAAGAAACAACCCCAACCATAAGAGTTATTAAGAATTACATATATTCGTTAAACCTTTTATTATAATTATATTTTTCTGAAATACAGTATATACATGTAACTATGTTGTGGTCAGTTTCTAAACTACACAGCTGAAGAATTTCACTAGCTTCCCATACGACACACAATAAGACATCTCCTACACATTCAAAACAATAACAATCATCATTTTTTTCAGCTACTTCGTGCGATAAACATAAAAAAGGCAAAACAGCTCATTAATACCTAGTCTCTCGCAAAGTAACACAAAAGTGAGAAAAGAAATAATATAGTAAAACATGCAAGTAATATTTTTTATATATTGTAACAATTTGATTACAGAATAGAAATTATTATTCAAAAGGGTGCACCACATTTTTTATGTTATTTCGAATAGACAGAAACAATTTTATAGTTATTTCTTATAATATAATTCTAAATTTCCATTTTAAACAGGTCAAAATCATGAAAAAATGTTGATGACGTCATGGTCACATGACTAAATTGTGTGTATGATATGATAAACAAAACGAAGTCAACCAATCAGAAGACGCGTTACATTCAAATTTAAGTTATTTATAGATCATCAGGCCGTACAATCAAATATCATACCGAAAACATATTCTTAAATGCTCATTGAATCTTTAGTCATGATAAATCTGATCGGGTACATATTCTAAAGCATTATGGATAATTCACAGCACTAATCTGTTATTAATTCTAACATACTACATTGTACTATTAAGCATTTGAATATGCTATTTATATATTGAATATTCGTATACTGTCCAGCGTAAATATCACGATGCACGTCAATCGGGAATCTTTACAAGTTAATACCTATTGCACTCACGATTAGGGATATTACTTCATGGGACACGTCTGATATAAAGTTCTTTTGGGACACTTGTTTCTCAAAACAAAACAATAACATAAGTCAAGATGGAAAACAACATACACACTATCACTGCATATCATTTGTTATGCTCTCGAATGGTTGATCATCTCTTGCCGTGCCCCTCATCTTTTTCTGAAAATTCAAAAGAAAAAGTATAACAATCAGATAACAAAATATCAATTGATATTAATAAGCGCACGAAAATGTTATCCAGAGGCTGAGTCAGATTATTATTTTTAACACGGTGGACGGAGTAGTCCAAACGTTACGCAGACATTAACGGTATTGATATTAACATTAACGGTACCAATTTTCCTGTAAATAACACATTGTAACAGTCAGACAGACAGCAACCAAATTATAATATTATAAATCTTAATTTGAGTTTATAATGCAGTGTTTGTCTCAACTCTGTATGGTGAATATGAAGGGAGTATCTATAAAAAAGAGCAACATAAATCATATATCTCCAGTTAGACCACGCAATGACGAAGCAGTTGTTTCTAATATGACGGGTCAGCTGACCACAAGAGACCAGCCATGGCAGAAACGGTTCATTTTCGCGGGTGCAAAATTTTGTCGTTTTCATTGAATAAGATATACGAAATATTTCAGCAGTTATTATTTTGGCGGATTCAAAACTTTTATCAATACCTTTGTACAGAGTGTGGCCAAAAGTATTCGTCACTTGAAATTTTTTCCTATATATTGTATATAAAACTACTTTTTTCAAAAAAGTATTTTGGGGTCATTGTTGGTTTGATTTTATGCAACTTGGTACCAAAAGTAGCATAATTGTTACAGGTTTATTTGTTTATTTGGTTATATATGTATATTGTTATGTGGATCACAAAATAAACACAAAATAGTATTTTCTGTTCAGAAATTTGCTATATATTCAACCGAATTAAATTATAAAAATTCATTGCATGTGTATGAGGACAAAACTATTACCAAATGAACAAACATACTTTAGACGATTCTACGTCTTTTAATGCCTTGTTTATCAAAATCCCACCATGAATACCCTCAAATTATTTTTTTGAAAACATGTGTTTTTATATGAATTGATAGCAAAAAATATTAAGGTGACGAATATTTTAGGCCAGGTACTGTATGTGTACTTTTAAATTGGCGATTAAATTTGTCCTATCCGCGAAAATAAGCGAAAATTTACACCCCGCGAAAATAATCCACTATACGGTAGTTGAACTTCCATCAACTGTCTAAATCACAAATTGACAATATATCAGGATATTGCAAATGACGTCTTTTACGAATGTCTGTACCAAGTCAGGAATATGTCAGTTGTTGTCCATTCGTTTGATGTGTTTTATCTTTTGATTTTGCCATATATTTTGCCATATATATAACTTACTAGCAGATGCAACTTTTACTATGTAACGATACCAACTACTTTAAATATACTCGTACTTTGACCTTTAATGGTTTACTTTTATAAATTTCGACTTGGATGGAAAGTCTCATTGGCACTCATACTACCTATATTTTGTTTTTTGTTTGGACTATGTACCTGACGACATATCTAGCAAACTAGGTTACTTGTACATTTATCTATATTTAAATCTGGACGATAAATATTTATCAGTGCAGAAAATAGAAGTAGCCGGAAAGAACTATAATTCCCTGTCAATTGAGATCGGATTCAAACGTGGTTTAAATCACATCATTATATATCCTGATCTGCTTACCCTTCCGGAGATTCTGAGATCAACCCCAGTTTTTGGTGTGGTTCGTGTTGCTAAGTTTTTAATTTTCTATGTTGTGTCTTCTTTTCTAATGGTTGTCCGTTTGTCTTTTTTTTATTTTAGCCATGGCGTTGTCAGTTTGTTTTTTATCTGTGAGTTTGGTTCTTCCTCCGGTATCTTTCGTCCCTATTTTTTCAAAGAGTACTGATCAATTTTCAGAAAATATTTAATAGACCATTCTGAAACCTAGACCAATTTAAGCAACGAATTTGTACGAGAATGAGAAAAACAAAAGGTTAAGCATTTTGCAGTGAGAAAGAATAATTCATTCCAGAATATTTATTATAGTGATTTGTATAAAGCCGCGGAAACCGCTTTTCTTTATGATCAACTGTATCACTCGCTATGCAAATCTATTTTCATTAAAATCGCGTATTAAGTATGTTATGATTAGTTTCATAATTCCATGGGTTTAAATGAAAACGGAAAACGTAGACAAATTTCCGAGACGTTAATGATATATATTAAAATGTTTTTAATACGTGATAACAGACAAGGATTTGTACGTGAAATTTTTAACATTTTCTTAATTATTTATTTTACTTATGTACATATCTGAATAATCCTAAATACTGACCTCAAACCTCTTTTCAAAGAAGATGTCGAAAATCAGAAGCCCAATGCTAACCACAATACCAAGTGAAAGCAATATAAATAGACTCCCGATTTTATCGATAGATATCCCATCAGTCCTAAAAAAAAGTCCTGCCTGGAACTTCTTGTCCTCAAAGGAAGTGACGTACTTGATGTAATCGTCATCAAAATCGGTGTCACATTGAGATTTGTACCATTTACCAATCAGCTCTTCAAGAATACCATTTTCTTTCAGTGATACCAAGGCAACATCTAAATCATGACACGCTTTTGATTCCAGTCCACATGCAAAGGAGTAAGACCCACGATGTTTTGAGTGGTGTACGAGTACCAGGTCACAAGGAGGTTTTCCAGACTCTGTACGTGCATAAAGTTCCTCCGTGATAAAAACATAGTCACCTTCACTATCACGAACCCGTTTCACCCCCTCAGCTACATTCTTTGGCATCTGATCTTTAGATTTCTTTAATTGTTTTCCAATTGCTTCGTCTGTCTTGTCTTTGGCCTTTAATGTGAAATATCGATATGTCATGCTGTTATAAGGAACTCCATATTCGACTTCAGATTGGAGGGGCAAATCTTCGAACGAATGAATTGGTGTTTCTAGGAGTTCATCGTCTCCACTACGGAAGACGACAGCAAGTGAAGTTATGTATGAGGCAAAGATCAGGATAACAAATATACACCAAAAACATGTCAACACCTTTGCAGAACGAGATGTACAGGTTGATGGACTAAAACTGCCTGCAAAAATAAATAAACAAAGAAGAAGAAAATAAGTCAGATTTTGTATTTCTCGGAATATCTTTATCTTTATGCAACAGAAACAATACAAATGAATGTTCTATGGAAAGTATTTTAATAGATTTCGGAATGTCTAGGAATATCTTTATCTTTAAATGCAAAAGAAACTATCAATTATTGTTCTCTGCAAAGTATTGTAGCCAAAAGAACAAGGCAAAAGTAGCATACATGTGTTCAAAGGTCATAAATCGATTGAGAGAAAACACATCCGGGCTACAAACTAAAGCCGTAGTTCAGCATATAAAGTCACCTATCGCCTACATTGACCAAAGCCTAAACGTTATCTTTCATCTTTTCTCGTTTTCGTTTTCCAATATGAAGACGAAAAATTAATCGTATCTTCTGATGGATATTCTGCAAAAAGAATGTTTCTAATTCATGGCCATTCATTTTGCGGACAGTGTTTTATCACAAACAAATTTCGGGTGATAGAATATATACCAAGTACGTACGGAATTGCCGATTATGATGCAAATTCAAAAATTAATTATGAAATAAAAAGCGACATTCGGAAAATATCTTCAAAGCGAGCTCAATGTTTTAAAAAGTGTTTGTTTTTAACAAAATAGGTTTGTCACCTAGTTGCCAATGCTTACTACCCTAAGCATTTGCATTTTTACTAAAAACTAACTTTTATCGAAAACAAAAACACCAGCCCCTTAGAATAGAACATCCAGTGGGTGACTTAACATGTCGTCCTTCGGAGGAGAGAGCAAAATGTTCTTTATAACAAGAATATTTCAGTCTACATTGAACAGAAGCTACTTCAAGCAAACAATCAATGTCAGTTTGTAATTCTTATACTGCGGACTCGTATGTTTTCATGGGTACTAATTTTCTTGACTGAGAAAAACCTCTGGCCTTTGCTAGTCTTGTATTATTTTAATTTTAGTTTCTTGTGTACAATTTGGAAATTAGTACGGCGTTCATTATCACTGAATTAGTATATATTTTTTTAGGGGCCAGCTGAAGGACGCCTCCGGGTGCGGGAATTTCTCGCTACATTGAAGACCTGTTGGTGACCTTCTGCTGCTGTTTTTTATTTGGTCGGGTTGTTGTCTCTTTCACACATTCCCCATTTCCATTCTCAATTTTATTACATATTTATGGATATTTAATTTAGTGGTTTAATCAGAATCTCTCCTTCGAAAAATTTGTAATACGTTGAACACTTAAAATCGTGGTTCCCTTGAACCCACGAAATCCGCGAAAATTAGTATCAATAGAAAATGAATGAATGCACATAGTCCGAGATTACTCTGACGTCCAAAGGGTGATTTGCCAGACAAGATGTCGCCCCAGATTGTCAGGTAGAACAGCCGTTGGACGTCAGAGTAATCCCTGACTAGAATCCACAGTACAACAATAATATAAAACAATTATACATCTTTAATAAACAATTATCTAATATTCAATGCCAAACCAGCACTTGGGCTTACGATTGCATGTCTACTTTTAAAGAATTATATGAAAATAATGCCAGTTAATCCTGGAAATTAAGACGACATTTAAACGGCAACATTTGCGTGTGTTTAATCATTGAAATATTGTAAGTGTCTGGCCAATTAAAAGCAAAATTATGTCATATTTGATCATATTAGTACAGTTGATTGATGAAAACGCGTTATACTTATGAGGCTGTAAAATTATTTTGTAGATTCATCGAAAACTTGTAAATTACTACCGGTATGTGTGTTCAGAATTTTAATGTTGCTTTTTTTATTTCACAAAAAAGGCCAAAGGAGTAGGTCCGGTAGGGACCGATTTTGGCCTCAAATTTCAGTTAAATCTGACGAAAGATTTTGACCACTTCTTAAACACTTGAGTGTTTATTTCATTTGATTCAATTAATTTATGTGAAAGATTTAACTTTTTTAGACATTAAAAACGATCTGATTCAAGCTCAAATATGACAAATCTAGCAAATATGCAAAAAAATGTCACTTTTCAGATGGTTTTTGTCAAAAACCAAAGTGGCCACATCAGTGTTTATTCTCAATCTTTATATATATTATGTATTATCATCAAATACAACTTCTTTTTTAATATTTTGGAGGAACACGAATTCGCTTTACACAGAAACCGTCTAAAATTGAACTAAAATGCTGGAATTGTGGATTTCAGTAATTTAGCATGACTTAATGGTGCTAGTACCCAATATATGTGCATTGTATTGTCAAAAACATCCCATATTTCTGCAGCAGAACCATTCTACTATCCAACAAATAACTAAAAGTTTACATTTTAACAATTTTGTAAAACTTCTATATTTTGAGGCCAAAAAGAGGTCTTACTGAATCTTCTCCTTTAAAATCAACAAAAACGTCTATTTACTGACTTTCACTTTTTCGCTTAAAATCTGATCCCATATTGGTACACAACTTGTACTTCAGAAAAAAACTTCACCCATCTTAAAACTACTGATGTTATTATAATGTTTTAAGCCATTGGTCCATATGGGCGTAAAGTGCTTTTCAAATAAAGAATATAATATACATAGTCTGAATAAACACTTTAAAGTTATCTCTCCAACAGCGTTATATAACGGTAATTAATAATATATTAGATCAATTAATTAACATAGTACGCAGGTAGTCCTAGAAAACACCTCAGATATATTTCGAAAAGACTTCCGGGGTTCCGAAAAAAATTATGCACTTTTTTAATTTCTTTATTCTATGAAAAAAAAATATTTCTCATGATACAACAAATACCAACCTTGAAAACAAAATCTGTAAAACATGACGGGAAATCCACGAGTAATGTTCTTCTTAATGCTGTCAGTGCCATCCTCTTCCATTGGATCATACCTGATAAAGAAATAATATTGAATAATTTAATAAAGAAATATATTGTGGCACTTTGAAAATTTGGGTTAGAAGGCGGGTTATTCAAATTCAAGCTCTTATCCTACACAATAAATATCAATGTTTCATTCGAAAGGAAATAAGCCATAGAAATAAATACCAAAGATGATTTTGTGCTTTGTCTATGTTCCAGACCGTATGATTATTTGGACCGTACGCGTACGGTCTGACTAATATTAAAAATATAGGTCATGCTTATTTGATACAAATGTATATAGCAGATCAACATAACTGAACTATCAAGTTGATATTATCAAAGTTCAATTGTAATTGAAACAAAAACTTTATATTTTAACTTTTTTTTAATCCACGCTAATTAAATATGCTAATCTCTTGTATTAAGCATATCGATCAGTTGTACATTAATTGTATTATGAACGCTGAAAATGAAGATATCGGAAGTAAACATGAAGAGGGAGTTCAATTATTTTAGAATATTTAGCAACTTTACCAAAAAATGCAAATGCAAAAGAACATGCATGAAATGCATAGTTTTTTACATGAAAATTCTAAATATATTACGATACTTGAATTGTGTAACCTTGGGCGAGAGTACCAAAAAAGAAAGGATTCAGACATACAGTTAGAAAAATACCTAATTTCAATTATTCGTTTGTTCATTTTATCTATCTAATTGTAATAAATTATCAATAACAATTTGTAAAACTAAAAATAAAGATTGTTTCAATTTAACCCATATGATCGAATAACATGTTTGGTCAGATCGTACTGGACCGTACGCGCATACTCGGGATATGTTTATTTTTTCTGATATAATTAAAATCCATTTTCGTCCGTCATATCTTATGAAAGTGAAGACAGAAATTTTTTTCAAATTTTAATATAAAAAAATTTCTGTCTTCACTTTCATAAGATATGACGGACGAAAATGGATTTTAATTATATCAGAAAAAATAAATATATCCCGAAGAAGCTATCTGCAGTTATCTTTATGTAACTGCGGTCTTATTTTTAAAACATCGTCATTTCTCCCGTGTCCAATTAAATGTCCCGATGGATAAAATAACACAAAGAATAATTCAGAGGCTTTTTATCAAACAAAATTCTACTTTATATATATTTAAAAAAAAATTACAAGACATAAAATTGTTATCTGGTGTTATTGTTGCAGACAATTCTTCAAAACAATTATAAAAACTGTTCATGTATTTAAAATTTTGTTTTAAAAAGAGGCAACTTCTTAAATTAAGCGGCATTTTCAATTGAGTAGAATATAAGGTCAACGTGTGAAACTTTCCGTGGAACAACGTCAAAATCGGCGTTTTATTAGGAACGTCGTGTAACTCTAATATAAGTTATATGGTTCGCTACTGACCCCCTACGGATCCATAGAGGGTTAGTAAAATCAATAGGAGGTGAGACCGGAGGCCGAATCCCCTATAAATTTTATTCACCCTCTATGGATCCTGTGGGGGTCAGAAGTTAACCGTATAACGAATTTATCGGACGCTTGACTTTTCGATTTATGAGTTTTACTGTCCCTCTAGTATCTTTCGTCCCTCTTTTTCAAAGCACTCTTGTAAAATGACACCCCAAAGACAATTTCCTATAGGTTTGTAGTTTGAATCATTTCGACCTGAACTTCAATCATACAGCCCTTCATATCTACGTCAATGACATACAAAAAATCTTACTGTAGAATAATTCCGTATAGCAAGGAAACAATGGCATAGGAACAAATAACAGCAATCCATACTCCAGTCGTAAAAGGTTTGAGAAAGCTTAGTAAACCCTTCCATCTCTTCCAGGATATACCATCAGCAGTAGGTTTTTTCATAACAATAGAAAGTCCAGAGTCTAGTATTGGCTGCGAAAAATGTACTGCATTTGCTCGTTGTACTGTAACGGTCAAGGCTGCTGCTGCTATATCAGCTTGCTGGAATAAAATTCATAAACAAAACGATAATTGAATTTGTTCGTTATATAGCGAATCAATATATGGCGTATATAGCGTTTCCTCACGTATTTTAATCGCCAAATAAAGAGATATCTTTCTTCTCACAAAATAACGTTTCGTTATTTTACTACAAAATAGTAAAATCATTAATACTGAACAGTGAAGAAAATTCAAAACAGAAAGTCCCTAATCAAATGTCAAAATCAAAAGCTGTGACCGTATCTTACATTGACTTGTAGGATCCTTTACTATTATAAATGATTAAGCTGATCAGTAACAATAAGATCTGTATGCCTTATATATCATGTACTGTAGTACGCCGCTTGATTAAAACTGACGAGGAAAGGTAACACACGGCCACTGAAAGCTTTATTTTAGTAGAGCCCAGGTCGTTGTATGGTCTAGCGGGACGGCTGCAGTACAGGCGATTTGGTGTCACGATATCACAGTAGCATGGGTTCGAATCCCGGCGAGGGAAGAACCAAAAATTTGCGAAAGCACATTTACAGATCTAACATTGTTGGGTTGATGTTTAGACGAGTTGCATATACATTATGTACACAGCCATGTGTCACCATCATTAATGGAGATCCGATGGATACATCTGTTGTAGGGTTGTGACACCAAATCGCCTGCACTGCAGTCGTCCCGCTAGACCACACGACCACCTGGGCTCTCAAAAAAAGAGCTTTCGCTGGCCACTTGTTACCTTTCCACGTCAGTTTTAATCTAGCGGCGTACTACAGTTCATGATATATGAGGCATGAAGATGTTATTATTACAGATCAGCTAAATTATCTATAGTAAAGGTTCCTACAAATTAATGTAAGATACAGTCACAGAAAATAATTATATTCATAAGTACGTCCGAGTCAGTGACAACCCTACAACAGATGTATCCATCGGATCGCCATCAATGATGGTGATACATGGCTGTGTACATAATGCATATACAACTCGTCTAAACATCAACCCAACAATGTTAGATCTGTAAATTTGCTTTCGCAAATTTTTGGTTCTTCCCTTTTCGGGATTCGAACTCATGCTACTGTGATATCGTGACACCAAATCGCTTGCACTGCAGCCGTCCCGCTAGACCACACGACCACCTGGGCTCTCAAAAAAAGAGCTTTCGCTGGCCATGTGTTACCTTTCCACGTCAGTTTTAATCCAGCGGCGTACTACAGTACATGATATATGAGGCATGAAGATGTTATTGTTACAGATCAGCTAAATTATCTATAGTAAAGGATCCTACAAATTAATGTAAGCTAAGTCACAGAAAAGAATTATATTCATAAGTACGTCTGAGTCAATGACAACCCTACAACAGATGTATCCATCGGATCGCCATCACTGATGGTGATACATGGCTGTGTACATAATGTATATGCAACTCGTCTAAAGATCAACCCAACAATGTTAGATCTGTAAATTTGCGGTTCTTCCCTCGCCGGGATTCGAACCCATGCTACTGTGATATCGTGACACCAAATCGCCTGCACTGCAGCCGTCCCGCTAGACCACACGACCACCTGGGCTCTCAAAAAAAGAGCTTCCGCTGGCCATGTGTTACCTTTCCACGTCAGTTTTAATCTAGCGGCGTACTACAGTACATGATATATGAGGCATGAAGATGTTTTTGTTACAGATCAGCTAAATTATCTATAGTAAAGGATCCTACAAATTAATGTAAGATACAGTCACAGAAAATAATTATATTCATAAGTATGTCTGAGTCAGTGACGACCCTACAACAGATGTATCCTTTGGATCGCCATCAATGATGGTGATACATGGCTGTGTACATAATGTATATACAACTCGTCTAAACACCAACCCAACAATGTTAGATCTGTGAATTTGCTTTCGCAAATTTTTGGTCTTTCCCTCGCCGGGATTCGAACCCATGCTACTGTGATATCGTGACACCAAATCGCCTGCACTGCAGCCGTCCCGCTAGACCTATATATATATGCATGCATTAGTTCAATAATTTCGAGAACATTTTGATTACATGTACAAGAAACTCGTTTGATAAGTGTCTAACTAATCTGACGTGCGGGTTTTTTTTTTTTTTTTTTTTTTTTTTTTTTGCTTTTTTTATTTATATCACCGCATTAAATAATTATACTAACTTTATTTACAAGCTCTCCTATCATCCCGGTCCAATTTCCGGTGTTGTCTAACGTTCCATATCTGCTATCTTGCACGTGCGTCAGGGAAAATGTGGCATTCATCATTGGACCTATTTTGTCCAGAAGGTCTGGTAAGAGACCAACAAACTTTCTGCTACTACCATCACCTTGAGACATGACAAGTGGTGGATTCTGTAAACAATATTTAAATGGTTTTAAAATGATGGATACCTTTTTAAAAATATGATGGATCCTTTCACCATGCAACAACGGGGCCATACATACAAAAATAATTTACCGCTAATGTAACACTTTGGAATTTTTAAATCGATTCTTACAATGTGCACTTTATTATAAATATTAGTCCCAGTTGTTTTCAGGGTGGTACTATTTTCCCCAAGTGTTTTCGTTTGGCTGTTTGTGATGTATAAATACACAGTCAGGTCCGTTCGTATTGGAACGCTATATTTGATGAAGAGAGAAAAACATATTTCAGGAGCCTGTAATTCAGTGGTTGTCGTTTGTTTATGTGTTACATATTTGTTTATCGTTCATTTTTTTACACAAATAAGGCCGTTAGTTTTCTCGTATGAATTGTTTTACGTTGTCTTATCGGGGCCTCTTATAGCTGACTATGCGGTATGGGCTTAGCTCATTGTTGAAGGCCGTACGGTGACCTATAGTTGTTAATGTTTGTGTCATTTTGGTCTTTTGTGGATAGTTGTCTCATTGGCAATCATACCACATCTTCTCTTTTATACATATACTAAAAATACTGCGTAGAAGCATTTTTATAGGTTTGCAAATCTCCTGTTATGTTGTATGACAAAATGTCCGTCCCTGTTTAACATACCGCTGTTTAAAGAAAATAAAGTAACTGTAGAAAATCCAGCCCATCGTCCTCGAAGAAAATATTGTACTTTTTACATTATTCCTGTTTATTTATCGCGCCATACAAATGGTTTTTTTTGCAACACTGGAATTATAGCAAACGACAAACATCTGTTTTTCTTTTAAGGGGAAAGGGTAAGACTCCTAAGGGGGCTTCAAACTTTTAATACTTATCTAAAACTGATGACTCTAGTCTATATACTAGTAAGATTCATTAGTGACGCTCAGATCAAGACAGAAATAATTTTAAAGTACAAAGGGGAAAAGCATTGTGGACCCGAGATTCCGAAAAATTGCACCAAATATGGTTAAGGTAATATATGCCTGGGATATGAAAAAGTTTTCGAAAAATTCATAAGGCGTCAAAGAAAAAATATATAATAGCCTTTCAAGACATCATAATAATGGACTACCCATCATCTAGATATACTCGCATACGACAGTGAAAATGATCTAACTGGATTCGCACTTTCAATACACTGTAATCAACAACCATACATTTATCTTATCTTTAATTGCTTATTATGTTATAGCTTATATCGTGACATTACGATAACATGGTAAGTCCCCCCCTTTTTTTCCCGTCTCGAAAATTTTAGTATACTACAATACATGACAGTAGCTAAAATTAGAAATTCAATTAAATGCAAACACGTTGTTAACTCGATTTTATGTAATGAATAAGTCGGTAACATTTAAAAAAAACTATCAGCTAGCTGACTCGTGCACAAAAGGTGAAAGATGCATGCACAAAAGGTATGATTTTTAAATTGCAATACATTACAATATTCGAATTAAGTTTACGCTTTTATTTGCAAGCTTGCAGTTTTATAATTATCAAGGTCATTCCGGTCACGAAAAACTTATATGTCCGCGTGAATTGTGCATGATCTAGATCTTACTGTAATTATGGTGTGCCGTAACTGTTCCTAATGAGAATAGTTTTTGATTATTCTCCCTACAATTATGATAGTGGTAATTAAATTATCTTTATTTTGTCTCATAATTAATAGACGGGTAATATGAGACCTGAAGAATGTGACAAATTAAATTGTTACAGTTGGAGTTTTACATGTTTATAAAAAAAAAAATCATGTATAGATTAAAAAATACCAAACATTTGATGTTCCTCCTTCTGACAGTAAATTAGTAAAAAATCGTAAAAAAAACAGCCTCCAGATTCCGTACGTGCCTGCCTCAAGTCTTAAGCTTGTTGTTCAAGTGGTTGCCGTTGTCATATTTGTTTTCCGTTGAGCAACAAATACTCACTCAATCAATCAATCAAGCATATATTTTTTTCTTAAATGGTTGCGTAATAAGTTCGACAATTACTTTTTATCATCACGGACATTTACATCCCTTTTATTCTTTGCTTAAACCCTAGGTCCCTCCGTCTTTCACCAGTGCTTGTGGTATGGGCACTAATTTTCCTTTCCAGTCTTGGTCTGTTTTGTGGGGTTTATTTTTCGTAGAAAAAGGATAAACGGGTATCATATTATATTATTAAACTAATGTTATTGTAATTTCGATTGGATAAAAGCAAGAGCACATTACATAAGTAAAAATATCCTATTGGTAACGAATATTTATGAAAAGAAAATGTATAAACACAAGTTAGAAAGAAATAAAGAGGGGACGATAGCCTATGCGATTTTTCCGCTTCAAGCTCTTGTATATTGTAATAATATGCGCCTTTGTCTGCAGAAAACCATTCTAATGATTCAATATTGATGTCTAGTTCATTATTTTGTTTGTTTTTCGATTGTTGTCCCATAGTGGTATTTCTTACTTTGTATGTGTATTGCAAAAAATAGGTTACACTTACCAGAATTGTAGTCACTCGATAATCAGTCAAACCCTGTTAAAATAAATATGTATTGCCATAACTTTTTCAACATCAAACTATTTCTAAATATTTTTTTATCATATGGGGAACATAAAGAAAAGGCAAGCAAAACACAATAATATATAATTTTAACTTTACATATATAAGAAGCTTGAATTGAAAAGCAGAGGCATCACAATAATAGTAAAAGAGGAGGGGATGTAAAGATATAAAAAATATCAAAATACTAGATTATTTGAAAATTAACACGATAAAACCAATAAATCACCCACTGTAGACACAATTGTAAAAAGAAAAAGACCATCAAAAGGGACGTGAAATACCCCAAGGTTAAACGTTTTCTTCATAATAAAACTAATGTTCAATATTATCCTTGAAATGATATAAAAACAATCAATAAAATTTAGAAACTATCCTTACCTCGGTCGCAGAGATGTAAAAAACAGAGACGAGTAAAAACGCTGTGTGTCCATACCACCTATCCATGTTTAAGCAGTTACACGTATATGATTACTTATTGACACACATAATGTAATTCCCACAACCAAAAAAGTATCATGTGTCGTTATTTAAATTTTTAAGCGTATCTCTTATTTAGTATACGTAGTACTTTAAATCTAAAAATCAATATATGCATACTAGCACGTGGTTCTTGTACGACCTTGCCCCCTCCCCCGCAGAGCTATACTAAAAACAGTACATTAAGGGGTGTTACACGGACTGTTTTTAGACGATGCACGGAGTCTTTTTAGTTGTTACACGGACACTTTTTTATGAATAGAATAACTTTTGCATGATCAGTGAGTTCATGGGCACTTTAACTTTCAATTAGATTTGAACTTTTTGGTTCACCGACTCATTTCCTGTCTTTTTATTTAAGAGTTGACTGCCTCTTTTTGTAACTTCATTGGGGTGTAAAAGCGTTGACCGAAGTACATTTTGTATGAAGCACGGAAGCGCTTCGTGCTAAAAATGTGCACACGGTCAACGCTTTTACAACCCTATGAAGTTACAAAAAGAAGCATTCAATACCAATAATAACATTTTTTAGCTATGATCATGAAAACACGAATTGTATAATTCTTTTATTTAATTCACCTGTGCACTTTATTGTGGGACCACGTGTTATCATGAACTAAAAGTTTTATTGAGTGATGCAATTGCTTAAAGAATAACACGTGATGTGCAGTTAGCTTATCAGAATAAAGTATTATAATGAAACATACATCTAATGTAATTATTGAACAAAATATTTATGTTAGCATCAATATTTTTTTCAAACATTTCCAGTTAAATACTATTCATATCAGTACACTAAGGGATTAGACATTTAACTTCAAAGGGGGGGGGGGGGGGGGGGGGGTATTGTTTTCTCCTAAATTTGATATTTTGATAAGTTTTATGAGAAAAATATTATTATGGTCAAGCAGATGACAAATTAATGTTTTGCATGATTCCTGATTTTCCGAATACCGTTAAAAGTGCTAATTTAAACAAAAACATTCGGGTGATGGCGTTGAAAAGTAAATAGTTAATATACTCAAAAAAAGAACATACCACCCCCTTTATGAAGCAAAATATTCGGTCAACAAGTGTTTTCTTCAATATATGGACATGCATAGTATTTTGGACAATGCTGAAAGTAATTTAACCCTCTGTCACAACTTTCTGGATAGCTCGAATGGACGCCTAACGGATAACTTTTTTCCGTTGGACGTCCGTTAGGCGTCCGTTATGTACGGTACTCTTCCGTTTCGTGTTCTTTTTGTACCCGTTACTTGTCAGGTATACATTCGTTGGAGGTCTGGCAGATACATTCACCAACGGACTTTTAACGGACGTCTAACGGATAACACGGATGTTGAACGAATGTGAAACGGACCTCTACCGGACGTATAACGGATGATACGGATGATGAATTGATCTGAAACGGATAAATGCCAATTGAAAATTTCTCGTCAGAAATGCCAATTAGATTTCTGAAGATAAGGTTCTTATTATTCATAATCGATCTTAGAATAAGGTAACATCTTCACAATTAAGTAACTGTTATTCAGGTCAGGCACTGTCCTTTAGCGGCATTTTGAAGAACAAACAAAAATCATGCAGTTACACAGAACATTTTCAATATTAATGTGATTTACATATATTATTATTGTCGCCTTTAATTTTTATTTATCCGTTTTATCCGTTTCGCTTCCATTAGGTGTCCGTTTTATGCGGTACTCGTCCGTTGAATGTACGTTCGACATCCGTTCTGTCCGGTACATCCCCGTTTCTCGTCCGTTGCATGTCCGTTATGCATTCGTTTTAGTTGTCAGTACATTAACGGACTCCCAACGGATAACAAGTTTGTCAACGGACAACTTTTATTTTCATCCGTTAGGCGTCCGTTTGTCTTATCCGGAAAGGTGTGACCGAGGCTTAAACGTCCAAATAAGCAGCAAATCTAGAAGAAAATTATTCAACTTAATGTCATCAATTTTGGGCGGTAAGCTGCGATTGGATCATATATTTACACGTGGTTAATCCCGATCAACACTTGCAGATCTATCTAGAGACGAGCATGAATTTAAAAAAAAAATCTAAGTTATATGACTGAATATACATAATATTAAGACAAAATCCATTTTTTCATAAACATTTCATTTACTAATGAAGTAGGAAATTCATTCTTTTGATACATTTATATTGTTATCGAATTGACATCAGTGGAAGATTCAGGTCCAAATCCAGGACAAAACAGGGGGGTTCAACTTTATGTCCCCATTTCAATGCATCGATCGTCGAAAAAAGGGTTGTACCAACCCCTGCGACCCCCCACCCCTGAATATTAAATTCATGTATTTGGCAACAAACGCTCAAGATTAAAGATCACAGCCTGTTTTTTTTAAAATGAATTAGACCTCCCCCTCTCCGCTTTCCGTTTCAATCATAAAAATCAAACGTTATCTTACTTACCACTGAATTATTTCTTTAATATATTACTTTTTACGAAGTTGCATTTTAAAAAGTCTTTAATGCGTACAACATATATCTTTTACTTGAAATGGTTCTTTATTAGATTCCTGATTTTTTTCTTGAAAAAAATTCTCCTTACCTTAACCTTAATTCTCTCTGCGCCAGAAGTTTCATAAGGCCTCAAGCGTTTATGGTTTCTGTAACAAGTTCTTTTATACAGAGTTGGGTAGTTAGTCAAACGTCCAACTTCCACTCTGGTGGGCCGGGTTTTCTCTCTGGGTAGTCCTTCCCGTAGATGATTGCATTACCATGCTAACGGATTGCATCTTTCCGGATTTCTTTCTGGGTTGTCTCCCATAGCCTTTGACTTTCCACAGTCACCCACAAGGCAGTGGGGCTATTTTCCCATAGCTGGGGGTTTGGTTTGCAGGCACCAGGGCTTATCAACTCACTGGTTGGCCTAGCATGCCTTGCATCTAGGGGCCAAACCTCCTCCGAGACCTTGTGGTTTTGCCTGGGGCCGTGAGGTGCCCAGTTTCCATCTATCGACTCGTGGAGGATCCCATATCTGGGCCACATAGGTCTTACTGCATGAGAGGCTGTAACTGGCAGGATAGACTTACGCACTCGGCTCTCCTTTTCACAGCAAGCTGCTAGCCAGTGATGAATGCTTAAAGCGAGAGTGACAAGCACAGACATAACAACACACATACAGGTGCGCATCACACATTCATTTGACAGACGAAAAAAAATCTCGGTTGAAGGGAAATGAAAAAAAACTGTTTATACTATAACTTACATTTGCTGCTTTATGGCTATCTAAGTTTCTCAAATGTTTAGTTTAGACTTGCTAAACGTATTATTTAAGAATTGAATGCTTCTTTTTGTAAATTTATTGGGGTGTAAAAGCGTTGACCGAAGTACATTTTGTATGAAGCGCGGAAGCGCTTCATTCTAAAAATGTACGCACGGTCAACGCTTTTACAACCCTATAAAGTTACAAAAAGAAGCATTCAATACTTATAATTACATTTTTTAGCTAGGATTATAAAAACCCGATTTTCATGAAGTTTAATTTTTAAAATTCACCTGTGCACTTTATTGTGGGACCTCGTGTCATCATGAATGAAATGTTATTGTCTCATGCAATTGCTTACGGAATAACATGTGATGTGCAATTAGCCAATCAGAATAACGTATTATAATGAAACATACATCTAATGTAATTATTACTTTCTTGAAACGTCGTACAAGTCAGATAAAAACAAAAGAAACAGGCCGGTTACAACCAGCCGAATAGTTACCGGCCTGTTGTTTTGTTACCTTTGTATTTTATCTAATACTTATCTAATCGTTTCATTTTGTTTTTTTAAATGTTTAAATTTTAATATTTAAATGTTTAAATTTTAATATTTAAATGCAATTTTTATTCTCACAAATAGACAAAAAAAGGCTATATTTCCCAACATTTGGTAATATTTTGTTATTGAACATTTATGCAAAGCAATACACTTTGAACGGATCAAAATGACGGTATGGGCAAAAATGGATAAAAAAGGGTGTGTTATGTTTCCTTTATTTTATGCCATTTTTTCTTTATTCTGTTTTTGTCCATGATCTCCTTACCACGTACTCTATTGTCTATGCCATTACAAAAATTAAACAAACCATACAATTTAAATCCGGGTAGCACATCAGATAATCCTGAAGGATGTACTTAGTGTTAGCTTTTCTGGTAACACCGCTCGTGTTGCTCGTAATGAGCAAACATTTGACAATAAGTTAAATTAAGAGGATACATTTTGTGTTACGACACATACAAGATATTCATGCCATCTACAACACAGATTTGTAAAGGTAAACCAAGCCAAGACGGTGTTCCTGAAAGTTTCGAAGTCCTGGAAAACAGCAACTCTTTTTCAAGAGAATCCAGCTGATCTCTAGTTTAACTAAGTTTGTGTGGGCGTTTCAATACCTTATGCATTTGATGTATATTTCATGTATGAACGTGCTGCCGGAATATTGCTCGAAAGACTTTAAACATGACAGTTTACAAATTGTGCGAATTTCTAGATAAGAAAATATCAAGTTTGTTATGCCAATTTTGAAGTTTTCTCTCTTGTCGTTTAAAAATAGCATGAAACACAACTAAAAATGTAACAGTATGCAATTTCAATTCTGTATCAAATATATAGATACATGTACACTTTAATTTTTATTATTCAGTGTGTGGAGATGATTTGATTAATTGACCATGGATAACTATCTCCTTTTTATTTACATAGAAGCCTAACATGTTTAACCCGCCACATTCTCTATGTACATGTATGTGCCTGTCTCAAGTCAGAAGCCTGTAATTCAGTGGTTTTCGGGGCTGTTTCTAGCCAACTAAACGGTATGGGATTTTTCATTTTTGAAAACCAACCGAACGGTTGCCTACAACCACTTCATTTGAACTTTAATGGATAACTGTCTCATTTGCAATTAGACCACATCTCCTTATTTTTATATACAGGAAATACATTGTAAGTCTGTAGTTTTATTTTATGACCACACATATAAGTTTTCCAGTCAGTGTTCATGGAGTACATCAGAGCCACTGCTACAAGTCTTGTGTCAAAACAAACTTTTGGTTCTATTTTAGTGTATAGTGATCTATTTTAAATTTTATAATAAATCTTGTTAAATAACAGAACTGTGTTTTAACATTATTAGGAAAAGTCTTTTATTAAGAACAAATAATGCTTTCAATATGGTTAGTACGTTGACTGATTTCGGAGGGTTATGTGTTATTATGCAACCACAAACTGCATGTGTTTTTAAGGTATACATTAAAAGTATTTTTTGCATACAACTATTTTTATTCCATTTACCTGTTCTGTTGGTGCAAATGAAATATATCTCCCGGTATTATGTTAGTCCATCAGCTGGTAGGGCAAAATTTCAATTCTGTGTTACACCCCAGGGTACCGCAATTTTTTTGTATAGATTTAAAGAGTAATATCTGAAGAATATTTTAAGAGGTGTTAGACTTTTGAAAAAGTGTCCAAAAGGGTTTAAAAGGGGACTTAGTTAAGGGTATACCAAAAGTTTTGTTTTGCACATATTTACAGAAAAATGTAAAAATAACCAAGTTTTCAGTACTATTCCTTTTATTAAATGGAACACATCATATCTTATTAAAACGCAGGCTAATTTTTAATTAATTTTTAAATCGTAGAGGACCAAGAAAAAAGGGGGAGGGCAATTTCCAAAAGTCTTGATTTTGAATGAAAAGAAGCATACGTACTAATTTTCTTGATAAAATGGTGCATTTTTTAACATTGAAACATAGAGCAATTAAAGGCTGTTGAAAAAATATTTAAAGGTAAGACACAAAAACATAGAATCAACGACAAACACAAACATAAGCAACCAGAAATGCACAATTCTGTCACAAATTTATAAATCACATTCATGAAAAAACTCACATATTAAAACACACAAAACTGTCAGGGTTTCTAGATCTCTATTTTTTTTTTTAAATTTCAACAACCAAATCACCACATTTTAAGGTCACGCAGAAGGTCAATCCATAGAATCATCATCAGTTAGGTCACATGCATCTACCGAATTATCATTATAATCATTTCCATCATCTTCGTTGTCATCGTTAGCAATATCAACGATTTGATAATCCTTATATCTTCAAGCTTTCGAGCATTAACATACAGCTCTCTGTTCAGAATAAACCTTGTTGAACACATGAACATCTTTTGTTGGCACATCCAGCTTTACATGAACAGCACATCAGAATTATCAAACCATCTACCGCTTGTGGTTGGTCTAGCCAATGCATTTTAAACAATCCAACCATAGCTGTTTAGCAACAGACCAGTGTTGTGTTAAAGAGCAGATTTCCAAATCTTCGTCTGAAAGTTGGCCTGTTTTTAATTTGCTTTAACATTGCATCTTTTGCATTTCAAAACGTTCTGATCTTTATTCATCTATATTTTTAATTTCGTAGCCATATATAGAACACGAAAACCTCTCTAGTGTTTTCACATCTCTCCGCCAACCTCATCAAAGGTTTCACTAAGATGGAATTGACCTTCTGAAAACTCCACATAACGTGTCGAAAAGCCGAATGCTTTGCTTTGTTTTTCTTTACCAGACAAAACACTTACTGAATCACAACATGTATTGGCGTGAAATTCTGGCAGTTTTTTTCGAACATTCTCACCCAAATTTCGCACCAGTGATTTCACAAATAATAACTTGCATTTGGCAGATGTATCTGTCAGACTAACAATTTTTAGAATTGATATGCAACTGTGAAAATAGTAAGCCAAAAATTCCACATCAGTGACAGAAGGTCTTTTAACAATGGAGTAGTAACCTTTGTCTGCTGCATGTTTTTGAATGAAGAAACATTTTTTTATCGGCTTCTTCCTGTTTGATTTTTTTTAAAATGCAAGCAATGATTTTCTTTTGCGTGTTTTAAAGATTTCGGTTGACTTTTGAATAAGCCGTTCCGTAATGAAAATTTCTGAAGCAAATTTTCCCTTTTCATACGCGTTTAGAAGGTCGCACATTAAATCCAAAGAAGCAAAAGAACCCGAGAACAAGACATATTACTACTCAGATGTTTTAAATTGATTTGGCCAGCTTTGCAGTTTCAAACAATTTCAAAACATCAGTTTCATCTCGATTCATTCGAGTTTTTCTTAGTTCTTTTTGGGCGGATGTTTCAGGGTTAAACATTCCTACTAAATCTAGATATTTTAAGGATGTTGAAGCTCTTTTATGTGCATTTGGCAACCAACGTTTATCAAAATCTTTATTTAAACTGAAACCAAAAAAGCCATTTTTTTTTGTATCTCTAAGAAACCTAAGAAAGTAAAAAGTATTGCCAAATCCCATAACTGACTATTTGACGTTCGTTCAAAGCGATGTTTGTCGATTGAATGACTTAACAATCTTAAGTCAATCACTACATAGCTAAAACACAAAATGTTATCAAGCACACCTTTATTGAGTTCGATAGAGTGCACCTTTTCTGAACGCAAAAAAATCACCTTAATTTGTTATTTTTTCATAAATATTTCGTTGCACATTCACTTTTTAAAATAATTTGTCTCTCAAAAACAACATAAATCGACAATTAAATGGTTGTTTTCAGTTGCAAATTGATAATGCTTATGTGTGAATACATTGTACATGTTGTATACTGAATCAAAGACGGTAATTTGGTGGTTTCCGATATTTCACGAGTATTTGCACGTACATATATTTCATTAAATAATTCATATTTTAGACGATATATAAATACTGCAAATGATTTAAACATTGCATAATGATTAATTCTCAAGTTTAATCAACTAAAACGGGTAATTGTATAACGAATTTCTTTATGAAAGGAGAAAATATGCCTTAATTTGAACCCAAAAAATCCGATTGTTACTATACTATATATAAAAATATTAATTTTCGCGAACCATTTAGGTCACGGAAATTCCAAAATATGGCATCAGTAAGGAGAGTTGTGCAAATAATGTGAATACACAGAACCCCCATCCAAATTATCTTTAGCTAAAAGTATTCATCATTTTCTATTTTATATGTACTAACAACATTCCATTTTTCTATAATTTCGATTGAAATATTCCAAAATCTGAGTTAAAATCGATCGAATGCCCCAAATAAACATTGTCTGATTGGTTGAAGTACTGTTGCGTCGATGATTAGCATAATAAGCCTCGATGTAAAGAATAAGCCTCGATGTAAAGCACACGCTTCACATGAATAAGGAGAGTTTTACAAATAATGTGAGTACACAGATCCTCCATCCTATTTTTATTTTGCTGGAAATGTTGCAGTATTCATCATTTCTGTTTTGATTCTGCTCACAACATTCCATTTTTTCTGTAATTTCGATTTAAATATGTGGAACCCGCAATAAAAATAGATGGCCTCAATGATCTTATAGCAACGCAAAAAATTCCGTTACCCTGATTTTTACGATGTTACATTAGCCTGGGATCCGGTCCAATCTAGCTGCGCGTCGTAAGGTCAAGATTAGCCAGGATCCCAGTCTAAATTATAAATGTTACATAAACCAACCAAACCACATACAGAACTTTGCGCTCAAATGTAATTCTTGGTAATTATACGGGTAACTTCGTTTAAGAAAACTTATACACACTTTACCATTAACATATTACCTGGCTTTTGCATATTCACGTTTTTTTTATGCTGAACTGTAGTCAAATTCAATTTTATAATTTTTTTTTTACATGAAGCAATAGGAGTAAGAATATTTATTTGGCGCCAACTTAACCAGCAAAAGTATCAATCAGCAAAATTATTCACCGGTATTTTTGTGAAATTTCAGTTCTATAGGTTATCAATTAGAGAAATTTTGGTAAGTATTACTTATTTATGTTAAGGTTCTACTGATGTGCTTCTCTAGACCTTTTTGGCGGTCCGTTTTATCCCATTTATCTCAATACTATCTCCGATGACAGGAATGTCAACTCGACCTATTCGTGTCGAAAGTGAAAATCCAATCTATTTGATGAAATAATTTCTTCTTCAACGGTTCATGCATTATTTTCATATTATTTGATAACCAATCACATTCACGTTGCATGTTTGCATGAAAATGGTTATGTACATGTTTTAGTGAATTGTAATGGCGATGCAGCATGCGAGGTCAGTGCGCGATCACGTGACATTATTATTTGTAAACAAACATGCTCCCCGTGTAACACGTGTCTGAATTATCCTTTCAAAGTGTTATGAATCTTTCAATCACTATTTTAAGATATTTTCCTTTTTGTATTTAGGTTTGCATATCAGTAGTGCAAGTGAATTGGAAATAGTTCCGAGTTGTGGGAGGAAAAACTTAAGAAAGCGATCATCAAGAAACTTTAATAGAGTATGATCCACTTTTTTCGAAATTAAAATTGAAGTAAAAAATTATTTTGTTTAAAGTATTGTGCATGGTGAATTGTTTCAACGGCCCCCAGATAGCTTCAACTGGATGAAAAAGTTGTGTAATTTTAGAATTTATCCGGTATGGAATAAATAGCGATTAGGTGTATTGACATCCATGAAAAAATATAGGAAGTAAGATACATGTAACTCCCCTTTAGGTTTTGATAAATATTGGATATGACATTAAGAAGTTATAAAACTTTATTCTTTGAATATGTTTCTAGCGTTACATGCACGCTTAGTACTGCTTTTTATACGTCCGTCAAAGACGGGACGTATAAAGGTATACAAATGTCAGGTGTCCGTCTGTCTGTCCAGCGTAAACATGTGGCACCGTAACTTGAGAACGACTTATCCAAATTTCATGAAACTTAATATAGTTGTTTCTTATGATGGTCACATGATCTGTACTTTTTGGTGATGATTCAAAATTTCATATTTGAGTTATTGAGTATTTATCATGTTTTTCCCAAGTCCGGATCCTTAATTAGTTTCAAAAACCGGAAGTGTCACTGTGCCATTTGGCCACAGACCACAATTAATTTCTCTATCATTTCTTTTGAACATTTTGTATCATTAAAAAAATTGCACCATGCACTTTTGTCAAATTTTTTGTGTGTTTATGTATAGCACTTGTCCAAAAATATATCCAAAATTCAGAAAGATTGAAGCAATCACTTTTACAAATTTAGCCAATATACATCCATACCCCTATGGACAAGTCAAGAGATGTTCCGAAAACTGTAAATATGACCTTTTGCACTTGGCCTAATCACTCATTCCATATCAAAATCAATTTAAATACAACATCCAAAAAATTATTTCACCTCTGATCTTTCATTTCCACCCAATAAAATCTAAGAAATGAGTGGGGAAGGGAAAGAAAAAAAATTCAGGAAAAATACACTCTAATGACTAATTAAAAGGAACTACATTCATGAACAACTAACAGTGGGGTCATTAATTGTGGTCTTGGGCCATTTGCAATGTTTTTGAAGCACCTGCTGTGCAAATTTCTTGGATTTTAACCTGTTTGGAATACCTTTTGACATTAATAAAATGTTTTACTGGCTTTCTATGCAAGAGGAAGCAAGAGAGAAAAAATATGATGTCATTTATCAGAAGCCTGTGTCTTTTGAAAGATCCAATATAAAAGTTAAGGTCGGGCTAAAAAACAGGGTCGGTCGGGTTACCTGAAACACAGATCTTTTTTTTCTCAGCCCAAGGAGAGTTGTTCAAATAATGTGAATACACACAACCCCCATCCAATAACGGTTATTTTTGGAAAACAAATAGTGTGATTTGTCAAATTCAGCTATTTTTTAATCTTCTGAAAAAAAGTGTACATTTTATGAGGGGGGATAATCCCGAGCTTAAAAACACCCGATCCTGTAGTCCCGATAAAGGTCCTATCCCCCCTCTTTTATGGTCATGTCTAAGAATTACTGTTTAATCTTCATTTGGCAAGAATACTTCAATATACCCCATTTCTACCGTCATACATGTATATGGACAGATCATATGTTATCCTATGTCATTTGAAATTGTGACGCCAAAATGCATTCCCCCCCCTCCCTTTCTTCATATCTTCATAACGACCATCTTGACCATCTTTTCTTGACCATCTTAAATGAAAAAGTTGAGATGTAAAACTATGCTTGAAACTCGCGTGTCACTCAAACGACTTTAAAGTAGTCTCCCTGATCAATTACTTACACCAAAGTCAAAGGATAATTCAAGTTTTAAATCGGAGATTTTTCTTGCCCTTTAACATTTATTGTCACAACAACAGCTTTCTTTTCTAAACTATCTTTACATGGAGAGGAGACGTCAAAAGAGTTCTTCAAACACGTGAGTCGAAAAGTGGTAATTAACTCCTGTATGTGACATTTAGTGAAAGCCATTCAACATATCATTTTGTCAAACAATTCAATCAACACCTTTATTAATTAGTCCTTTGTTGTCGATAGCTGTAAATTGCAATCAGCTGATAATTGATTTTCTGTCAAAATCTTAATGAGGTCATTCAAGGTGAATTCCGAGTATTGTCTGATAAGTTAAAGTCCGAGAAACTCGAAAAAAAAGTAAATAAACAAGAAGGAGGAAAATAAATCTTTCTATATACAGAGCTCCTGATAAGCTGCGTATTTGCGTGATCACGCAATACAAATAATAAAAAACCCAATGCAATTGCCCATTGCAGGGTTCAATTACCCAATAAATTCAATGGAAAACCCAATTATATGCCAAAAAAATGAGTTCTTAACCCTTTATTTGGCTACCGTTTGCGTTATTAACCCTTATCTGGTTTACAGTCGTCGCGTAAACCTTTTTTAAAATTTTTATAACTGGAAATTTCCTGTCGTTCTAAAAATAGATCCCTGCATCAAGTAGCTGAAATGGGTCCCTGTTTGAGTTTTCCGTTGCTCAATAGGTGCACGTGTTTTTGTTAACATTTCGATCTTCTCGGCGTTTATCCAATAAGCGTGTGTCATGTCGTCATATTTTTTTCGCATTGCTCGGGATTTACCATAACATACATTGAATTAAAACGAAAGTGAATGTCCAGTAAAAATATTGAATAGAAGCATCTTATTGGCTTCTATTGAAAAGCTGAGGGAAAGTAATGATGATAACAAGACTCAGCCAGTGTTTTAAGGAAGCGTCCATCGAACGCACGTGCGTGTGTGCGTTCCATATCGAGAACATTGCTAATAAACATCAAAAACGAAATCAGTTGGGAAAAGTTAAAGGCCAAATCAATTATGAAATGATAAAGCATCAGAAACCTAAAGTTCTAATTAAAGACAACTAAACCCGAATTTCTGTAAATTGAATAAAAAAAATAAACATTTTAAGAAAAAATTGGGGTCAGATATTGCCTTAATATTCAATATGTGTCGATGAAAAACCCAATTCATTAAGGAGCTTGGTGGTGAAAAATCCAATTTGATATTAACCTGAGGGGTGAATTAATATTGGAATTGATAATGCAATTAAAAAACTTTATCACCCTATTATATAAGAAAATGGTGGGTAAAAACCCCAATTTGTGAATTCTTATCTGGAGCTCTGTATATATTTCTTTCGCCAAATTCTTTAGCAAATGACGAATTTTTATCGCCACAAGTATTATTTTTTCGCTAATTGGGAAAATGGCGACCGCCAGCGAAAACCCTGTGTGAGGACACCCTATCAAGCTTGCACTCGTGTTGTGTTAAAACATTTTTAGTATGCTGAAAAATACCAACAATAGAAAAATAAACAAATAATCGATATTGTAAAATATCATTGGTTGAAGAGCCAATGATTTACATACATGTATATACATAAATATATCAACCATAAAATACAACTAATTTAATTTACAACACAACTGTTGGAAAAAACCTTTATGTCTATCATGTATATAACTTATCTCATTCTAGTCCATTCAACTGACAGAATCAGTGTAAATTTCATGAATTCTTTAATGTCATGTACATGTATAATCATGGACTATTCTTTTATATAGCAATATCTGTTAGCCATTTAGAGGTCTTTTGCATTTAAAGTTCAGTTTAAGTGGGCTTATTTTGTGAAAACGAAGTCAATTTCCAGATCATAGTTTACATTTTCTTTATATTTTGCTGTGTCAAAATAACCTCAATATCAAGGACAATATATAGACTTAAAAAATTATCTCCTCCACTAATTGAAGTAGAATATTTAATGAAGGTGTGTCCACAACTTAGAATATGTTTATATATGTATAGAAATGATGTTGAGCCTGTTTTATAAATTGAAAAGGTTACATTTTCCTCCTTATTTCAAAATCTAAGCTTGAACCTCTGTGGTCTTACAAAGTTGCTCCCTGCTGGGAATCTGGTTGTAACATGTACAACAATCAAAGATCAACCCACACTAAACTGAATGTAATTGAAAGACATCTAGAGGTTGATATCAGAGGCGAATTTAGGGGCGGGGCTGCTTTTTGAGAAAAAATTTGGTTGCTTATATAGGGAATCACTGAACCATGACTTGAGCAAGCCCCCTTTTAGGTCAGTCAGTGGGCCCCCACTTAAGAAAATTTCTGGATCCGCCACTGGATATACAGGCTGAGTATCTAACAGAAGATGAAATAGGGAACAATATGGTGAATTTTAGAGATTTATATTATTTCATGTACAAGTGTACATGCATTTGAAATATATCAGATATATTTTTCAATATTTTTTAGTTCTAAGTTCCAAGGTGTCCTAGCTTCCATTTTAGAAATCGGATTTAAATGCTAGTCTATCAGAGTGATTTTTCCTTTTAATTGGTTGTAGATATGGAATCTTATTTCACCATGAAGTCAGATTTGAAAATGACTTTGGGAATGAAGATGTTGTAAAGACTGAATGTCAGTTTTAGTCTTATATACAAACATGTATGTACTTTATAATTTTAGTCTTGCATGTATATAATTATGTGTACAATACATATATCACTGATTCAGTGGCAATGGTAAATAGACACTGACAAGTCTTAGATCTATAATATTTTATAGTTATGAATGTTTTGTCCATTGACTAAAACTAGGTGGAGGTTTGTGTGTTCTTATTTCCAACAGAGGTACACTCAACATATATGATTATCAATATGTGCATTAAGCAAATTGATAGTTTCTAGCTATATATGTATATAGATACAGAATGATTATACAACAAGAAAGTTTTAACCTGTGTATTTATACTTAAAATATGTTAAAAAAAATCATGTCTTTTTCAGGACTTCCAAATCCAACCATGTAGTATGGAATGTTGTTGAGATATGGTTTTGGTCAATGGATGTTAATGAAGGACCTGTAGTACAAAGTATATCACTGGATTTAGCTCTTTGTCTAAGTGTATTATTAAAGTACTTTGCTTTGAGCTCAATTCATTGTTATGCAATTCATTCTTTGTGAAATAAAGATTTGACAGAAAACTCTCATGTACAAGGATTTGTCAAAGTAGTACCACCTCTATTTACAATGTAAGTATTAGGGAGATAAAAGCATTCAATTTTGATTTGAACCAAACATATTATAAAAAAAAAGAACAAATTTACCCAAGAATGCTACTCCCACTACTAGCAATATGATGCTAGGTTGTTTTAATACATCTGTAGACTGTACTGTCTACTTATGACTCGGTCCTGAGTGTAAATGGTCCTTCAACTATGTGGGGAAAAAATTATAAGGCCTATCTAGGCTTATCAATTTCTAAAGCTATATTTCATTGTACATATTTGAAATTTTTATACAACCACAGAAATTTTTGCAGTTTAAATACATGTAGGTATCCTGTCGCCGTCTTCCCAAGACAGATGGTTTCCAGATAATAACTTCAGTATAAGTAAAAAGGAAGCCATTAAATTATAACATAATATTTATAATCATAAAAGGAAGCTTGGGATCGTTTTGGGGCGGTTATATATAGTCCCTAAGGTTTATGAATAAGGGTTCCAAAGGTGCCCAATACACACATTAATCTTGTGTCAGTACAAAAAGTTGTGTATAAGTATTTCAATTGTTCTGAAACTGTACCATAATATTTAATACCATAAGTAGAAGTTTGGGGTCTATTTTGTGGGTTATGGGGCAAACAGTGGAGGAATTGAGGGCCCAAAATAAACATTTTTGTAGATTCAAGACAATAAATTGGAGTTATCTTTCTTTGTCCAGAATGGTTGTTGAATTAATATTACCTAAAACCATTGCTTTATGAAATCTTCTTTGAAAATTGGAGTTATCTTTTCTGTCCAGAATAGAAGTTGAATCGACTTAAAATAAGACTATATATATACAATATACAATGCAAAATTCACTTTACTACCAACTGATAAATTTAAGCAGTCTTTAATAGCCATTCAGTGATTACAAGCACTTTGATTATCATTCTAGGGTTATCCCCTTTCACAAATGGAAAAATTTCTCAAGTTTGTCTCAACTAAATTTAGTGAAATGTGTATACAATGCTTATTACTGGTACCTCTAAACTCCGCTTAAGTTCAATTTTTAGCAGCTTCACTTTCACAGTTCTTGATTTATGTACCTTTATAACATTATATGCTAGCGGAGGCATCATCACCATGACTGTATGACATTTACACTTTAATACTTTATGATGTATTAAAATGAGTAGTTGAATAATTACTGTTGCAAACTCCATTAAAAATTTGATTTGAGATCATTTTAATACAACCGCAAAAATTGAAAACTTTTTGGTTGTACATTGGTATCACGTTGGCATCATCGTCTTCATCCAAAGACATTCGGTTTTCGCACTCTAACTTAAGTAAAAGTAAAATAGAAATATATGAAATTTAGACACAAGATTTATGACCATGAAAGGAAGGGTGGGATTGATTTGGGGTATTTTGGTCTCAACAGTTTAGGAATAAGGGGCCAAATTAGCATTGTTCTTGGTTTTTGCTCTATAACTTAAGTATTGGTAAACAGATGGTCTACGGCCACATAAGGAGGGTTGGGATAGATTTTGATAATTTTAATTCCAACAGTGTAGGATTTAGGGGCCAAAAACAGGCCCCAAATAAGCATTTTTCTTGGTTTTTGAACAATTACTTTAGTATAAGTTAATAGAAATCTATAATGGTTTATGACCACAAAAGAAAGGTTTGGTAAAATTTTGGAGTTTTGGTCCCAAGGAATAAGGGGCCAAAATTAAACTTTGTTTGATTTCATCAAAAAAATGAATTACGGTATTGTGCTTCTTTGATATGCCAAATCTAACCATGTCCAAAATCTTAATTTTAGGTCCTGTTTTCTAATTGGTCTACATTAAAGTCCAAAGGGTCCAAAATTAAAATAAGCTTGATTTTAATAAAAATTGAATTCTTGAGGTTCTTTGATATGGTGAGTCTTAACATGTACTTAGATTTTTGATTATGGGCCCAGTTTTCAAGTTGGTCCAAATCGGGGTCAAAAACTATTATACTAAGTATTGTGCAATAGCAAGAAATTTTCAATTGCGCAGTATTCTGCAATAGCAAGAAATCTTCAATTGCACAGTATTGTTCAATTGCACAGTATTGCACACTAGCAAGAAATCTCCAATTGCACAGTATTGTGCAATATCAAGAAATTTTTAATTGCACAGTATTGCACAATAGCAAGAAATATCTGATTGCACAATATTGCGCAATAGCAAGAAATTTTCAATTGCACAGTATTGCCAATAGCCAGAAATATTCAATTGCACAGGATTGTCCCGTTTTCAAATTGGTCTACATTAAGATCCAAAGGGCCAAAAATTGAACTTTGTTTCATTTCAACAAAAATTGAATTCTTAGGATTCAAACGCATTGATCTCAGCAATTTCTTCACTGCCGTTCCCTCAATAACTGCATTAAACAGTTTCTAATCATTAATCATTCAAAACCATTTTATTATACCAATGCCTCACACACAACATATTATAGTATACTGTTGTCTATCGGTCCATCATCCACACTTCAGACAATAACTAGAAAACACTTCCCCCTTCTCTCAAGAAACTTTGTTGAAATGTTTATATCTATTGACATTAGCTCCACATCGATTTTATAAATTTTAGAATTTTCATTTCCATGTTATGAAGAGAGATTTTATCCTTAAAAAAGAGAGAATTTTTCCAATTTTGAACAATAACACAAAAATGCATCCATCACCTTTAATTAAACTTTGGGGAATTGTTTACACTATTGACCTAAGGTCCCTTTTGATTGTAATAAATTTCAGATTATACATTTCTGTGTTGTGCATTTTTATATATGCTAAAAAAAAATAAGGGATTTTATAGTTTTTGGACACCTAAAAGTGCAGGAGTTTCTGGCTACATTGAAAACCCATTGGAGGCCTTCAGCTGTTGTCTACTCTATGGTTGGGTTGTTGTCACTTTGACACTTTCCTCATTTCCCATCTTAATTATTCACATAAACACTTCCACATCATTTTATAAAACTTGGGTGAATTGTCTATGTCTGTTGACTTCAGCTACATTCCAAAATTTAAAACAAGATTAACAACTACAGGTCCCCAAATAGCCTTCAACAATGACAAAAGCTCATACAGCACAGTCAGCTATAAAAGACCTTAAAATGACAAATATAAAACAAATGAAATGAGAAAACAAATAGACTAATAATTGTACAAAACAAAATAGTTCAACCTTTAAGCAAGCTTTAAAGGAATCAAGACATATCATGCGCTTAGAGTGCAGCTATTTATTAACAAACTCCATATTCAAACACTCAAACAACTAATTCATAGAGAGGGGTGGAAGTTGAAGCCCCTTTTTTATCAGTCGATGCATTTGAATGAAGACATGTACACATCAACTCAATTTGTTATTACACATTTCCAGTCTAGCTTTCAATACATTTGTAACGACCTTTAACCCCACTGACAATGTGCGTCTGTGTCCATACTTGTTTTAATGTAAAAAAACATTTTTTGTGCAACAAAAATTCTTCCGAGTTACATTTAATATGATAGTTTTGTATATGTTTAAGTTGTTTAAACCTATACTTTATTTTTTTTAATTGCTTTATATTAAAAATTCTAATTAAAAATTACTTATTCGTGATTGCTAAATGAGGGGACCATTGAAAGGGACGTTTTTAAACCTCTTTTGGACATTTTTTTTTAGTCTAACACCTTGTATTTTATCAATAAGATAATGAAGTTGAATTCTATCAAAAAAAATCGCGGTACCCTGGGGTGTAACACAAACTCCTTAACTAGCGCGCTTTTGAGAACTAGCTGATGGACTATGTATGTTGTCCGTTCTAATCAACTTTAAAAAATAACAAAGTTAAAAGTTATCTTTCAAAACGGTCTTTAAATTTGAATACGGAATATTGGGGTGGACGGGGTGTCGTTCACAAGTTTTTCAAAGCTCCCGTTTGTTTCTTCTTTTAGATACCTATCACATTTATAACAACCCGTATCTTATTCACATCTCATCTAGAGAAGTCTCATTGTACGTACTTAAACCACTAAACAAGTTTTGTAAAGAAGCAGTAGAACTGCATATAATAAATTACGTACATTGCAGCAGCGCCTGCATACGGAGTTTATATCACCAACTAGATACGATATTCCCGGGCTTCTATTTCCTATCATGATAGTCTTGATAGTGGGTTGTAGCTCACAAGGAAGCTATTTAATCAAGAGTTCCAAATGGTGAGGCTGAAATCATCCCTTCGTTAATTTTACGGACGAGTTGGTTGACCGTTATGGAATATCCGTTACGCAGATGAAATCGGATTTGTTCCTTATTTCGAAACTACAGTCCTGTTCCCATTTTCATGAAGGTGAACTACCGAATTAGACTATTAACCGGATTTGTAATCACACGAGCAACACGACGAGTGCAACATGTGGAGCAGGATCTGCTTACCCATTTGGAGCACATGAGATCACCCCAAGTTTTAGGTGAGGTTCGTGTTCCTTAGTCTTTATTTTTCTATGCTGCTTATTGTATACTATTATTTGTCTGTTTGTCCTTTTCTTTTTTAGCCAGATGGCGTTATCAGTTTATTTTCGATATATCATAATTATGATGAGTTTGGATGTCTCTCTGGTATCTTTCTCCCCTCTTTTATACGTAATTTGGTTCCTGGTGAAAAGTTTAATAGGCGATCATACAACATCATGCTTCTTATTTTAGATGAATCAAAAAAGATGTCAACGAGAAAACGACAAATGTGTTTGTTAATAAAATATATCAAGAATAAATTAACCGAAGCAATAAATAATCTGCATCATATCGTGAATACAGAAAAGAATTGGTATAATTGCCAATGAGACAATTCTCCGCAAAAGACAAAATAACACAGAAATTAAATTCAGATCACCCAACAGCCTTCAACAATGAGCAAAGCCCATACCGCATAAGAAGCTTTAGAATGCCTCGAAATGACTAATATATATAACAAATATAGAAATTGGTTGTATAATAACAAACTTTTTATTTTTAGTTTTGGAAATGGGGAGTAACAAAAATCATAGTCTGAGGCAAAACTAATATGAATAGTTTGTTTTGGGATTTTCACAAGATCATATATTCCTATAGTGTTTATGAAAATGTTGAAATTAAGATTCAATGAATTACAATAACACGATATTTAGACTGCATGATTGTTATAAATATAAAAATAATGAGATGTGGTATGATTGCTTATGAGGCAACTATCCACCAAAGTTCTAATGAAATTGGTGTAGACAGATATAAGCAACCCTTAGACCTTCAAAGAGGAGAGAAAAAAAATATACCCCAACCCCGCCCACCATGGAATCCACCATGAGGTTTGAAATGTCAAAAAATTGATTATATTTCATTTACAATCGACTATCCTCGGGTGAATACGCTACTCTCCTTTCTATCAGAAACAGAATCGACCGACTTTAGAAAAGAGGGACGAAAGATACCAAAGGGACAGTCAAACTCGTAAATATAAAACAAACTGACAACGCCATGGCTAAAAATGAAAAAAAGACAAACAGAAAAACAATAGTACACACGACACAACATAGAAAACTAATGAATAAACAACACGAACCCCACCAAAAACTAGGGGTGATCTCATGTGCTCCGGAAGAGAAGCAGATCCTGCTCCACATGCGGCACCCGTCGTGTTGCTTATGTGATTACAAATCCTGTAAATAGTCTAATTCGGTAGGTCAAATTCATGAAAGGGAAGGGGATTGTAGTAACGACGTAAGGGACATATCCGATATCATTTGTGAAACGGTTATTCCATAACGGTCAACCAACTCGTGATTGCGTCCGTAAAATTTACGAAGGGATGATTTCAACTTCACCATTTGGAACTCTTGGTTCAATAGCTTCCTTGTGCGCAGTAACCCTCTATCAAGAAAATCATGATAGAAAATGCAAGCACGGAAATATCGTATCAATTGGGAGATATATACCCCGTATGCAGGTGCTGCTGGAATGTTGCTACTTAAAAATGGAAAGTTCACAATTGGAAAGCTGAAATCATCTCTTTTGTCGTAATGTTTTGTTTAACCGACCCTCATTGTCAATTTCTAGATGTAAGTCAAGATATGAAGCTGACTTAACTGTATCTGTAGTATCCTTTATCTCCAGTTCGATGGGATAGATGCGATCCACATAGTCACCAAATTTTGAATTATTTAGTGAAAGAACGTCATCTATATAGCGGAAAGTAGAGTTAAAGGATATTGCTAACTTCTTATCTTTCTTCCTTAGAAGTTCCTGCATGAAGTCAGCCTCATAATAATAAAGAAACAAGTCAGCAAGTAGAGGTGCACAGTTTGTTCCCATTGGGATGCCGACAGTCTGTTGAAAAACACGTCCTCCGAACGTAACAAATATGTTGTCAATCAAGAAATCAAGCATCTTGATAATATCGGTTTCAGAGAATTTTTTGTTTGAATGAGAATGATTCTTTACAAAGTAGGATTTATCCCTCCCTAAGACAAGATACTTGTTTCTACTTTGGCCATTCTTTTTTATGAAGCAAAGTAATACCAACTCTTTTGATTTGTCTTTTAGTTTGGAATGTGGAATACTTGTGTAAAGGGTAGAAAAGTCAAATGTTTTAATACTGTTACAAGATAATTAATGTTAATACTGTTACTGTTAGAAGAGTACTGACCTTATTTAGAAAATTTGTCAGTAGTTGTCGAATGTTATATTTTACACTTATTGTTTTCGTTATTTAGAGAATTGGGCATTAAAAGAATATTTTTGATACGTCCAGCTAAAATAGTTCATTTTTTTTTTACTCGAGGCGAATTAGAGCTTGACAGATTGTACAGACACCAGTATAAAAACAAGAAGATTTTGGTATGATTGCCGAGGAGACAACTCTTGGTACGATTGCCGAGGAGACAACTCTTGGTACGATTGCCGACGAGACAACTCTTCATCCGAGACCAGATGACGTAGAAGTAAGGGAGCATTACTGGTCATCGTATGGCTTTTAACAATGAGCAAAACCCATACCGAACAGCAAACTAAATCGTTGAAAACAATATGCTGAACTCTCGTTTTATTTTATAATTTTTGTCGACGTGTAGTGGTCCTGCTGATGTTTCCTCTCATCTCGTGTTGTAATTACAACGCTTAGAATAGTAAAAGGAAACTATATCCAAAGTCTAGACTTTCTTTGGCATTTACAAAATAAAGCGGTAAACTATTTTTATACCTTTCACGTTCATTTATCATGTCTTTATTACAATTTAAAGGATTATGCGTTAAAAAGAATCTTTAAAAAAAAAACAAAAAAACAAAAAAACGGAAACACACGACACATTACATTGTATTAATTCGAATAAAAAAACACTTAATGTTAATCTTAGTTTAGTAATTTCAATGATTGATTGTAATATAAAAGAATGAATTCGGTGTATTTATTCCTGGCCCAAAATCCTAACACACAGCTGACGTTACCAAAGCAAAGAAACACACTGTTTATGCTGCATGATGTGTTCAATTGCGGTTCACTTACTTGGATTTAATAAATCGAAATATTTAAAATAAATTTTACGGACGCCATCACCAGTTGTTGCATTTTGACCGTTATGGAATAACAGTTTCACAGTTGATAGCGGATATGTTCCTTATGTCTTAACTACAATCACCTTCCCTTTTCACGAATATGACCTACCGAATTCGACTATTTACCGGGTTTGTAATATCATAAGCAACACGACGGTCCCACATATGGAGCAGGATCTGAATACCCTTCCGGAGCATCTGACCAGGTTTTGGTGGGGTTCGTGTTGCTTAGTCTTTAGTTTTCTATGTTGTATGTTGTGTTCTTATGTTTGTCTATTTTTTTTAATTTTTTTTTTAGCTATGGCGTTTATTTTCAATCTATGAGTATGACTGTCCCTCTGGTATCTTTCGCCCTTCTTTTAAAAAGTTTGAACACCTTATAAAACATTAGACTAATGACACGTTGCATCAAAACTTTTTGGTATACATTGCCTATCAGATATATGACTGTCAGTTCTCCTCTGCTCAGTAATGTTTCTTTGTTGTGTCTTCTTTCTTTTTCTTTTTTTTTTGGCATCTAATTCTGGCCTTTTGGTCATAACCAATTGGATCACGATAGTCGTATTCAGACTCATAGTTTAACCAATTAAATTCTGGATTTGGTGTTTTTGGGTCCGAAGATTTTACTTCAAGTAATGAGTAAAGCTTAGTATGTATGTTCCGGACCATATGAGTATTTAGATAAAACGCGTATGGTCATGACAATATGGGTATATACTCATATGGTCCGACCGTACGCGTATAGTCGGGATAATTACAACGTTTACTTTTAATACTTAGGTCTACATAATTAAGGTATTATCCTTTTAGTTGTCTCGTCATTTAAAAGACGTTATCAAGGGTCATTTTACTATATTGCATGCAATAACAAGATTGACTGAATGATAAACTAGAAGTATAACAAAATTAGCTTTACCTACTAGTCAATTAAAATTTCAAATGTATGGTCATTACCGATTCGTTAGTACAATCCGAATTAAGCTCTTAATGAACTGTCAAACAAGAATTCAAATGTTTTACTAACTGACAAAACAGTTACTAGGATAAAGAGTGTACACGTGGCAATCATATTACGATATTAGAGATCTAGAGCTTCTTAAAAAGACACATCGGAATGCATGGCCCAAGACCTCGGTCTTACAATTTTGCAGCGGACTAGTGGCAAACAAAAGCGCTAACAAATCCTTTACTTCTCACAGGAAATTCAGGACCTCCAATCAACCAAAAATACTTTTAGACTGCTGTACATATACAAATTCATCCGTCTTTATCGTACTGACTCATTTACATTGTGTACCTTTTAGCTTCTTGTGTAAGACAGAGGGGGGAAATGAAGTACATATAAACGTTTATTAAAAACAAAAAAGTCCGCAAAAACGTTGAACAATTTAACACACAATATATCAGCAGATACCCCTTAAGGGGTTATTGCCCTTTATAGTCAATTTTTAACCCTTTTTCTTAAATATTAGTAACCTTTTAGAAAAAAACCTCCTCTGAAACTACTGGGCCAAATTCAACCAAACTTGGCCACAATCATCATTGGTGTATCTAGTTTAAAAAATGTGTCTGGTGACTCAACCAACCAACCAAGATGTTCACTTGTTTCAAATTTTGAATTTCGAGCATGGATTAAAACAAAGGACATGCTTCTTTTTTTTTATATAATTTTACCATTTAATATTTATTTGACAAAAAATAGGCTTTCCAAAGTGAAACCGCTTTACATTATTTAACAATCGGACTAAAATATAAACATATATACATATCATAGTAAGAAAAGCAGGTAAGTAAATACGTTAACCTTGGTACTTTTTTTGGCTTATTACAATCGTGTCCATTTTTCGTCGTTTTGTATATAAATAAGGCCATTGATTCACATCTTGTTCGAATTCTATAACACTGTGACCACGATTGCTTATACACATGACATTTGTTCTTTGATAAAATGTTGTATCACTGGCAAGCATACAAAATAGTATCTAATCATTTCAATCGCAGGATAATTCGATTATAATGAAATTCGGTTCCTCCAACCAATATACGTAAAAAATATCAAGACTTTACATTTTTTTTTGCTATCTTATGTTTGTTGCCTATAATTTAAAATGTTAACAGGTTTTAAGGATTTTTTGTTTAAATATGTTTAAACATTGGTCCTTTTTCAAAAGTCTACTACCTTAATTTCGCAGTTCCGTTTATATGCTAAGATAGATACTTGGGTGAAAATTTCACTGTATTGTTTGTCTTTTTGCAGATTGTTCCAATGTTTTCTTATGATTTTACTCAGGTTTTTCACCATTGGGTTCTACTTTGTATTCAGAGTCCGTGGATAATCTGTTGGTTCTGTTGGTCTTTATTAAGGCTTTTTGTTCATCTGTTGCATTTTTAACATTTTTATAACAAGTTATGTTTCCTCTCTACAGCATCCTCTATCAATTTACCTCTCTTGTAAGTTATTTTTTTTACTCTAATTCAATGATATCACTATTATCTCTAACTATGATTCATACACTGTACTTCTCTTAAATGTGTGTTTTGTTAGTGAACTAGTGATTTGTAAACATTGATGCGTTTATGTTGTTATATATACCTATATGGAGTTATTTCATTTCAGAACGATAGGACACACTTTCGAAGAATCAACCCGGAAGATACCAAGATTCAATGAAATATGCTTAATGAAAAAGATTTTCGTAAAAACTAATGAACAGCGACGGGTGCAAAATGAAGAGAAAAGCTCATTTAGCCGAATTGGTAAAGTGAGCTCAAAATCTGTGTTAAGGAATTTTAATCTGATATCACAAATTACAAAAATAACCGTGATTACAAACTTCAAGGTAATAACGAATTACAAAATCTGATTTCGAACTTTTTTATCTGAGCGTCATTGATTAGTCTTGTGTAGACAAAACGCGTTTGGCGTATTAAATTATAACCTGATACCTTTTGATAACTATTATTTGGGTGTTTCTCTGTCCTATATGTTCTCCAATTAATTTGTATTGTAATTGCCAGATTCAACCCAACATTTTTTTCTTAAAATACCCTGTACTAAGTAAAAACATGGCCATTGTTATATTATTATAGTTCGTTTCTGTGTGTGTTACTTTTTTGTGTTTTGTCGTAGTTCTCCTCTTATATTTGATGTGTTTCCCTCAGTTATAGTTTGTTACCCGGATTTTTTTTTTCTCAATCGATTTATAAGTTTCGACAAGTGGTTTACTATTGTGGCATGTATTTAATGTTTAGTTTAAACATATTTATTTATAGTGGATTGGGAAACAAGTTTTTGCAACTTATATTAATCCCTTTCCACTTTGCGGCTGCGAGTGCTGCCTTGTAGCGGCATTAGCCTACTCTTTTTCGAAATCTACAAGGGTGTCTTTAACGTGCAAGAGATGTGGCTCTCTCTTAACACGGGCCAGCCATTTATCGTCCCCGTCCGACGGACTATCATCGTTTCCTCAAGACCATACTCGCAAATGGTGTCAAGGGAGAGCCGAAAATTGAGTTCCTGAAATTTTCATCCCAAACGGGAATCGAACCAGGAACCTTTGTGTTAGTAGTCCGATGCACTAACCACTACACCACGGCTCTCTAAATTATCATGTATTTAATGTGAATCAATTTATTGGATTTTTTGGAAGTTGACTTTTTAGATAAACTCTTGTTCTAAATTTTTTTCCAACTGTAAGTCCGAAGATCAATATTCGGTAATTTTTCTTATGTGTCTTAACATTTTTTGCTTATAATTTAATCCAAATAAATGTTTACAAGTCTGGGGCAGCGGACTTGTGGCTAACGGAGCAGAGTAGTGACAAAAAAGCAAAAAAAATTTTTTTTTTACTTCCCACCGAAAATGTAGGACCTGTAATGAACAAAAGTTCATATACTGGGGATTCATTATTATTCGTTAAATATCATTTTTCGTGGGTTTCGTGGGTATTGGTTAACCACGAAATCAAATATTCAAAGAAATACATATTTACAATAGGCTTAATATACAGAGATTATCAAAACCACGAAATCAAATATCCACGAATATGCAAGTTTTCAGAAATCCACGAAAATTGATACCCACGAAAATAAATGAATTCACAGTACACATAAACCATTGTACACATACACCATCCTATTATTTGTCGTATTGACTCATTTACCCTGTATGATGACTTTTATCTCATTGTGTATTAAAGGCAGAAAGAAATCTATAGTTCAGTAAACTTTTATTTTAAAGAAAAAAAAGTAATAAAAAAACGTTAAAAAATTTACACACAAACTACCAGCAGTCTCACTTATTTTATATTTAGAGTTTCGAACAAGAATCTAAACAAAGGACAGTTTTTTTATAATTTTACCATTTAATCGGTATTTAACTAAAATTAAGTTTTACCTAGTGCTTTACATAATTTTACAACCTTACTAACTTATATATAAACATACCAAAATAAGAACAATAAGAATACAAATTGAAAAGAAAATAGTATATTAAACCTGATTGTAAAGCTAGGTAAATCTCTCATTTGAATGACAGTCATATCAAATTCCATTATATAGTTACAACGATGTGTGAACAAAACAAACAGACATTATACATGTTATAAATGTTATAGGTGAAAATAGGGATATCACAGTCAACATTGTGTTATAATAATCATAATCACTATAAAAACAAAGAGGCTCAAAATGGCGTATAGACCAAGCATCTTAGCAAACGGTTAAGACAAGAATACACAAATGTACCATAGTGCAATACCAAATGATAACTTCAGTGCCACGTCATTTATGTATTAAAGAAACATTAAAAGGCAATGAAAAACTCCTGCCTTTTTGAAATGTTTTTATAATTATCATGCTTCCTATATTTCTTTATTTGATGTAAATCATGAAAAATCATTCAATATATACATGATATATGCCTCTGTTATTATATTTATTAAAAAGATTTTACATAAGACAGGCCAGACCATACTGAAATGCATTGTATATGTTCCGGACCATATGAGTATTTGGACCATATGCGTATGGTCATGACCCATATGGGTATATACTCATATGGTCCGACCATACGCGTATGGTCGGGGTAATTAACATGTGCATAAATGCTTACCTCTTTATAAAACCGTTTTAGTTGTTACGTCATTAAAAAGACACTACCAAAGGTCATTTTTTTCATTAAAAATTAGTAATAACAAGAATAACAAAATAAAATAAGCAGTTTCACACAGTAAATTTCATCACTAGTCAAAATTATAGTAAAACACATTTTTCTTTCATTACCGATATGTTATTACGAATAAGAATAAGAATAAGAATAATAATTTTATTAGTTTGAAATCCAAACAATAGGATTGTTACTAAAATACACAACAAAAACAAACAAACAAACAGACAGGCATATTAAAATTACAGAACGATAGTCATTAAACACTACAAACATGTAGCATTGAAAGAAAAACAAAAAACATAGATTATTAGATTAATAGTATTAATTATAATACTATTTTTGACAGCATGCCTCCTCTTTAAAGTTATCAATTAAAATATTACGCTTATGTATAAAAAAAATATGTTATAATATACATTACACAGTTCATATAATGAAATTATAATTGTTTCTCTCTTTATACATTTCACTTATGTAGTTAACAATGACAAGTAAAATATCACATTCTTCGCAGGAAAATATAAAATCTAATTTTTTTTTCTTCACTCATGGAATTAAAACAGGGGACAATATTAGAAATTTCATCGAACATTTTGATCCTAGTTTTATTAATTTCTATGATAAAATGGAATTCATCTTCTAACTCTTTATGGCATAAAGGACATATTCTATTGTCTTGAGCTGTTTTGTTGTATCTACCACGTTTAACAGCCAACATACTATTACTTATTCTTATTTTAGCATAATTTTTTGTAACATTTTTATCTAAATTCAATAAACGGTACTTTTCCAGTTCATACTTAACTTTAAATTTTCTATAGGTTCTTAGTTTATTTCCATTTATTGAATTATCATCATTAAAGAGACAATTATACGAGTGAATGGGAAAATGTCGACCTGGGAAGTTAACTTCAAAAATGTATTAATGAGCTGTTTTACTATAACCTGACGTAAAAGTCAACAGGATGAAGAGTCTAATAAAATGCTTACTTTTGAAACCTAATATAACTAGCATTAGCAGTGCAATTTTCATAATTTTTCATACTTACACGTGTTTTGTTTTCAAAAACATGAATGAAGTCACCGGCAAGGACACTAGTTTATTATTTAAAGCTGTTGTCTAGTGATATGATGTACTTCAGTCATTTTACGATATTGGAGCGATATTGGAGATCTAGAGGGTTTTCACCGTAGACACATCGGAATGACCCGGGACCAAGAAAAGCTATAACATGTTGACGTTAGTGTCACCCTACGCATAATAATGCGAGAAAACTAGCTTTGTCACCAATATTTAATGTTATTTGAATTGTAAATAATACAATTGCATGTAGCAATCATTGTTATTTTATACAGTTTTCTCACGCATATTTTTGAAAAATATAATCCCGCTGCAAATGTTTGCAGCTGTCCTAAGTCAGGAATCTGATGTACAGTAGTTGTCGTTTGTTTATGTAATATATACGTGTTTCTCGTTTCTCGTTTTGTTTATATAGATTAGACCGTTTGTTTTCCCGTTTGAATGGTTTTACACTAGTAATTTTGGGGCCCTTTATAGCTTGTTGTTCGGTGTGAGCCAAGGCTCCGTGTTGAAGGCCGTACTTTAACCTATAATGGTTTAATTTTTAAATTGTTATTTGGATGGAGAGTTGTCTCATTGGCACTCACACCACATCTTCCTATATCTACTATATGGTCCAAATACTCATATGGTCCGGCCAGTTTATAACCAAACGAGTATATACCCATATGGTCCGACCATACGCGTATGGTCCAAATACTCATATGGTCCGGAACATATACAACAATTAACAAATGCTTGTTACAAATCAAAATCGACTTTGTATGAAAGACAGATCAATGTAACAAAAGAGGTCACTTGAACCAATAGAAAGAATCAATTCTTTTTATGTTGTGTAAACAAACTGAAATCATAGAAACTACTGTCGCTTTAAATATTCAATTACATAAATCATCACAAATGCAATCAATTTACCAACATTTGAAAACACGATTTTGTAATTTGAAATTGTACTTTTACGATAGGAACGGGATGGTCCAGAATATTAACTTGGATATAACTATTGCAAAAAATAAAAATTTCATGTGTATCTAAAATACTCAGTATTTATTGAAACCTATATTTAAAAAAAAAATAGAATGCATAATACTTATGATCTCGATTGCCAATAAAATTTAGAATGGATATGGAGAATATGTCAAAGCAAAACAACACGCCTGTCGACCAACAATGAAGAAAAAAGAAAACAACAAGTATGCATTTATGCATCAGTCACACGGACATTTAATTCGGATTGAATTCGAATCGAATGCGAATCGAATTCGCTAATCGCGTTCACACACTCTTCCTTTTTAATTCGAATTCGCTAATTCGTATTATCTCATTCGCATTAGAAATACGTTTTTGTGAATACGAATTAAGAGTTAACGTAGTTTGGACAGTATTTAGCCAATTTGTCGCGCAATGTAATTCGAATTAAATTGGACGTTACGACGTGAAACGTTTCGAATGCGAATTAAACTAGTTAAGAAAGAAATAACTACAATATCATGCATAAAGTAATATTACATTTGTTACCTCATTAAACTGCGTGTGTAAAAAAAAACACCAATAAACTATGCTTTTTGATAACTTATTCTCTCGTTATTTATCCTGTTAATAATCTCTTTTGTTATAATAGGAATAAGAAGCTATGGTATGAAAGAACACTGGACAGCTCTCTCTCTCTCTCTCTCTCTCTCTCTCTCTCTCTCTCTCTAAGTCACAATTTGTGAAAGTTTACCAATAATAGGTTAGAGTACGATCCTCAGCACGGACCTCACACCGAACAGCAAGCTGTAAATTGTCTCCAAAAATGACTAGTGTAAAACCATTGAAATCGAATCCGTATAAAAATCATCGGGAAACGAAAAATACTTAGGAAACGACCATCACTGAACATCGGGTTCATGGTTCTTGACGGGTTGTGCCGTTTTGGGAATTTTGGGTCCGCAATGCTCTTCAACTGAGTACTTGTTTGGCTCTATAACTATTTTGATCTGAGCATCACTGATGAGTCTTATGTAGACGAATATGGCGTCTAGCGTATTAAATTATAAGCCTGGTACCTTTCATAACTGTTATGACAGGTGCAAACATGCAACGGATTTGAACGTTTTTATAGGTACTATTAGTTACATAATGTGTTAATGACCTAATGTGATGTATACAGGGTCAGTAAATTCCATATGGGATGAGAGCGAAGAGACAATTTACAGCTTGCTGTTCGGTGTGAGGTCCATGCTGAGGATCGTATTCTTCCCTGTTATTGGTAAAATTTCACAAATTGTGACTCAGAGAGAGAGAGAGAGAGAGAGAGAGAGAGAGAGAGAGAGAGAGAGAGAGAGAGAGAGAGAGAGAGAGAGAGAGCTGTCCAGTGTTCTTTCATACCATAGGTTCATATTCCTGTATATATATAATATTAGGTAACTAGCACACTATGCAACGAATTCATATTACCGAATATCTTCATTTGTTGAATTTAGACTAACGTTGTCTTATTTGCTATCATAACACATCTTCTTATTTCTGTATTTAAAGTGGTCAAGTGTTCAATGTTAAGAACCTTCTTCATTTGGTCTGCACTAAAAAAACTAATGTAAACGATAAATATATATTACCAACAAACTTGATATAACAATATTAAATAGAACTTTTAATACTTTTAAAAAATCAAACAGTGCCTATATCGTACATCCACTACTTACCGTGTATTGAAATAAGCCCCGCCTCCCTAATAACCTAATATTGAATATAAACGGTCTCCACGAGGTCGCTGTTAACCAATCATATTACTAAAAATGTAGAGGAGGTAAGATAAAAACATTTACTCTTACCCAAAACAATAGTCGTGTTACAGAACAACATAGAAAGACACACTATAAAATATCAATTGAAAGGGCTTACATTGTAACTCAATCAAAAGACATAATAACATAAACAAGTGAACATACACAAATTTGACCAATGACACAATGTAGATACAAAATCAATACAATAAGAGGTTTGAATTTAAACAATTTCAGAAATTTAACCAACATCTTGAACACAATGCCACTTACAACAAAATAATTTACACTGGTAAATGAAAATAATTTTGTTAAAAGATATACAGTAACGGAGAGTGGATTTTTTTTTATAAAATAAATAATTTTGTTACTCATAGTACGAGAACTGAAATGAACATTTATAGTTAAACCAAACTCTTATCGAAGCTTATATATTTTAAAAACAGAGAAACGAGATATAAACTAAATAAATAAACATTAAATATTATAAAGCATTACAATTCTATCATTGAAGGTGAAATTAACACGAATGGAATGTTTACACGAGTTATAAATCAGTTCATTTGTGTAAGGTAAAATTTAAAAAAAAAACGTATTAACGAAGTGCATATACAGAATAAACGTTCAAAGATGTAATACTATAAGGCTGTTGCCATTCTTTCAATAAGCGGGAAAATATTAAATATTAATGTTACAACTTGACAGAATAAAAGCGTTCATCTATCATATCGGCAGTTTTAAGAGAAATTTAAACTAAATGATTTTTTACAATCAATAATCTTTGACATTGGATGAAAATGAAAGGTCAGTTGAGCTTAAGTCCAAATAAGATCATGATATCTTTTCAAATTTTCTTTATAAATACTCACACATTGTGGTTACCTCAAACAGAAATAAAAAAAGGATTAAATTGTTTGTTTTATGATATGGTGGTAAATATTATATAATAATTTTACAGTAAAAACTGCTTCTAAATAGCAAGTGACTCTAGAACAACCATGTCTTTCAACTATCTTCTCGCCACGAAATTTGTATAAATGAAGTAATCAGAAAAATGTTTGTAGCGGATATAGGAAGATGTGGTATCAGTGCGAAGGACACAACTCTCAATCAAAATCACAATTTGTAAAAGTATTCCATTATAGGTCAAGGTATGGTCTTCAACACGGAGCCTAGGTTCACACCGAACATCAAGATATAAAGAGCTTTAAAAATTACTAATGTAAAACCATTCAAACAGTTAAACCAAACGGTCTAATCTATATGAAAAAAATTAGGAAACACATAAACAGACGACAACCATTGAACATCAGTTTCCTGACATAGGACAGATGCAAACAATCGCAGCGGAATTAAACGTTTCAATGATACCAAACATTCTCCCTTTTCTAAAACAATAGTATAACATCACAATATAGAAAGACACACTATAAAATCAATATCGATTGGAATGGCTTAACTCATTAAAAAAATGTAGTAACGCAAATTAACACACAATGAACGAGTAAATTTAATCTCTGTGTTTGTAAATACATTATTAATAAAAATAAGGAATGAATAATTTAAGTAAAAGTATATAACCGCTGTGAAATGTTAAACATTTTAGAAAAACATAGTAACGAAATAAAAATAAATCAGTTGCAATAGACTTCATACTCTTTACATGCTTTAGATGAATACATATATATAAATACATCAAGCAAAAACACAGAGTAGACGTAGAGAAGTGATATACGTTTTTACAAATCTTTTCCAGAAATGAGGTAAATCAAAACTTGTTGAAAATATTGTGTTCCTTGTTATATCTAGATCACGAAGTATATATCAGAGTTCAAAACTTTTGAGTTAATTCCCATAAAAGAAATCAATTGATTTAAATAGTAACCATATTTCAATCTTTATATTTTTAAACTTTTAATGACGTCAATTGTATAATAGAAAAATAATTTACTCTCTGTTAGTTTTGCTTCTATTTTTTTCTTTGCATGCTCTATATGAGATTCTTATTTGTTACTTCATGCTGATATAACTTTGACTGTTTTTATGTTATATGTGGTTATATATATATATATATTGCCAAAACTAACCTGTACATGCAATTCCAGGATGAGAACAAACAAAAAGTAAACCCTTTAATAACAATGAATACTCAAAAGAAGTCCAGGATGAATGGAGAGTCATTCTAATTTCAATCGAAAATAAGGATATATTGGATAGGCACGGTTTAGCCGTGCAACAGGTCTGCGATGATTCCACCAAACATCTGTGGCACATTGGCACTCTCTTTACAGAAGTCGTCGAGTAAAGACTTCTTTTTTCATATGTTCACATATGATTTCAATATAGATAGATCCTTCAAAGACACGGGCTCTTGTCTCCCCATAAAATGTTCCCATATATAAAGGCAACAGTAGTATACCGCTGTTCAAACTCATAAATCCATGGACAAAAAACAAAATCGGGGTAACAAACTATAACGGAGGGAAACGCATTAAATATAAGAGGAGAACAACGACACAACATTAAAATGTAAAATGTAAAGCATTAGACAAAATCCTATGAGAATAACAAATATAGCATCAAAACCAAATACATGAATTTGGGATAGATAAGTTCCGTGAATTCACACTCAAAAATAAGAGAAAACAAACGACACAACGGAAACACAACGTTAAAATGTAACACACACAGAAACGAACTATAATATAACAATGGCCATATTTCTGACTTGGTATAGGACATTTTTAAAGGAAAAAATGGTGGGTTGAACCTGGTTTTGTGGCATGCCAAACCTCCCTCTTTTATGGCCATGTGAAATTTAACATTAAAATGACAACACAACATTACAGGACTACAATATAAATAAATAGGAGAACACAATTGACAAAGAAGCACACGAATAAAGCGAACAAAAGGCAACAAGTTTAAAATTTTAATACGCCAGAAGTGCATTTTGTCCACACAAGACTTACTAGTGACGCCCAGATACAAAAGTTTGAAAGCCGAAACAAGTACAAAGTTGAACAGCATAGAGGACCAACAGTTCAAAACAGTTGTGCCAAAAACGGTCAGGGTTTTCTGTTAGGTACCAGAACATCCTATTATTAAGAATAATTTATACTTTTGCAAACAGTAAATTTTATAAAATGACTATACAAAAGATATACATGATAAAACTGAAGTATTAACTACACAATGTAATTACAGGAAACAACCGAAATACATTACATAACCCGACACATCCGAATGAGTCAAAACCTCAACGCCATGTGACGTCATATTTGAAATTGTAAACAATGACAAAAAATGACGCCACGTTTGAATTTGTAAAACAGATCATCAAAAAATGAAAAATGACGTCACATTTGAATGAATAAGATAGAATTAGGATTGATTTAAGATTATATTTGAACTAAATACTGATATTACATTTGATAACAATGCACATTTCATTACTTATTAATAGCAAACTAAGGTAGCAATTAACTATATTATATAGCTATGTCCGGTTTGTTTTGAATCTAACTTCAAACGTAAAACATCGTACAGATTACGTTGAACAAAATCAAATCTAATAAATGAAGGCGGTGATTAATTTTTTTTACCATAACACATGAATAACTGTAGATAACAAGTGCGTGTATTTGTAGAAATTAAATAAAAACTCAATGACTATGGTGGTTCCGACTCTTCTTGAATTTTCAATCTCAAATAGTAAAGCCCAATGATTCTTAAATTCTTGAATGACCATAGGAATCTTTAAAGAACATATCTGTTTTTAAATTCAAATGACATTTCACACATGTGCTTAAGAAGTTATGCTACACTTGTTATGATTTTTTGTTAGAAATTTGGTATTATCTAGATTTTAAGCAATAAATAGGCAATAAATACATATTTGGATATACTGTAAAAATCCACAATTGCCCGCTGAATTTTTTTTATTGATTATATTGCATATATTTTTAAAATAAAGTCATAGGTGAACAAATCTAACAAAATGACGTTTTTCTTTCTTTATAGTTTTTAAAATTAAAAAAGATGCCTGTTTTAAATGTATGAAATAAGAGAGAATCCCTTCCCTACACATTTTCAATTAAATGCGTCAGAAAATAAGGACACAAAATCTATAATGTATCATTTTTAAATTCCCTTATTTGCTTATAATCAATATTATTATAACAGTTTTTTTAAAAAGGTTGTAATTTGAAACAGTGGAGAGAACATCTTATACAGTTATTTACTAATGTAATAAACTGACTTACAATGGAAGGAAAGAGTCCAAAATGGACGGTTACGAAATGTTGAGGCTAAACTGAATACCTCTCTTTACAACAGTTTCTCACACACATATCCATATTTAAAATAACATGGAGCATCATTCCATCTGTAACTACTAAACAAGCATGATGCTTTACAAAACATACAACAGCTTTCTTTTTTTCCGCCATTTGGTTCAGAAGGGGACCAATCGTTATACGTGAGTGTTGAATTATCAGAATCCCAAACCCAATGTTCTTCTGTTTGACGATCATTCAATCCTATCCACATTTGATCTAAAAAAAAGTTAGTAGACAAAAAATGATTATGGGTAATATATGTCAATGAGACAACAACCCAATAAGTAAAATTAAAAAAGTAAAAACATCATATGTCAAGAAACCAATATATATAGAGGTCTTAAACAAAATGAGACATTTGGATTCTACCACTGCATCGAGTGTAATACGATATTTATCGACTCGAGACAGTTACATATTCAAATATAAAACGCAAGGCTCGTCGAGCGTTTTAAATAATTAAAATTAAACAGTCGAGAGTGGATAAATATCGTATTACACAAGATTTGGTGGTGGATATTTATTCCTTCTTTTCGAATTTTCGGCAAAAAAGATTTGTTCTTTCTATGTGACGTCATCAGGCTTGGTCACCTTTTTCATGCCTTCACAATAGAAATTCGGAGAAAAGCAAGAAAATTCAACGTCATACTTTGATTTTAACCAATGAAGAACTGAGATCAAACGAACCACACGTTGATTTAATTTTCTTATAGGATGGGTGCAGAAAGGGAAAAGTTGACGGAGAATTAGAGAAATATGTTTTTATTCTATGAAAATCTCAAGGCTTTTTTTTGTGTTGTCGGATTTTTCATAATACCCACATCTCTGGGTTTTTTTTTAACAGATGCAAACCTGTACATAACATCTCTATCATTTTATGAGAAATGTTAAACAAAATTTTACAAAATTGATTCGAGCTGGAGAAGACTTTATGCAATTTAGAGGTTTACATTTTCAAATTGATTAAAAGGTACATAACTGTAGAAAAGTAAATGACTCAAAACCCAAATTCGAACTCTGTTCGTATGTTGTGGTACTCAGCATTGCGTATAATTGTCATTAATAAAATTTAGAATGGAAATGGGGAATGTGTCAAAGAGACAACAACCCGACCATAGAACAGACAACAGCAGAAGGTCACCAACAGGTCTTTAATGCAGCGATAAATTCCCGCACCCGGAGGCGTCCTTCAATTGGCCCGTAAACAAATATATATACTAGTTCAGTGATAATGAACGTCATACTAAACTCCAAATTGTACACAAGAAACTAAAATTTAAAAAAAATAGAAGACTAACAAAGGCCAGAGGCTCCTGACGTGGGACAAGCGCAACAATGCGGCCGGGTTAAACATATTTAGGAGATCTCAACCCTCCCCTATACCTCTAACCAATGTAGAAAAGTAAACGCATAACAATAAGCAATTTAAAATTCAGTTCAAGAGAAGTCCGAGTCTGATGTCAGAAGATGTAACCAAAGAAATTAAACAAAATAAACAAAATGACAATAATACATAAATAACAACAGACTTCATTTGTACTAGCAGTTATTTAACATGCCAGCTCCAGACAGTTAAACTGATTGAAAGATTATGTCTTCATCATATGAATATGAGACATAATCTTTTCCGTTAGGGGTTTAGTATCATACCATTACAACATATATGAGAAGAACATAACCCGTGTCATGCCAACAACTGATTTTAAATAAATGTGTTTAGTTCTGATGAAAAGACCCTACAAGTGAATCACTATTAACGCCAAAACATGCAGTCTTTAATAACCTGACAACAGTATCGTACCTATATGCCTTCTCAATAAATCTATTTAAGGAATTTGTTATCTATGACGTGAATACTGACATTTTGGTGCTTTATAAAGAATATTTCCATAAAAAATGAATGTGAAATACCTAAACGTATAAGAAGTCTGCATGTGGAGCTATATTTACGAATGATGATACCGATGATAAAATTTAGTAAATGTTTTGACTAGTTTGTTATATCGAAAACCCTGGTGTGATAATTTTTCAGTAATACATAAATTTCTCTCGTTCAAATCTAAACCATTGTTACATATACGAGTGAAATGAAGCAGGAGTGTGGAATAGGAAATGAGACGAACGAACGGACGGAGGAAAAATGAAAAATTAAAGCTCCCGAGTCATAAAAAAGGTTCACATGTATATCTAGAAGCCAATATGTATAGGTCTTTAACTATCTTTAATAATCTTAGAAACGTGTCTACATGATATCACAATATTTAAATTCATTTTTGTTTTAAGTAGTTGGGTTTATTTGTTCATAATATCCACGTCTCTATTCATTCATTTTTAAGCAATGCTATGCATGATTACATAATATCACTTTCATGTTATTAGAAACATTTAGCATATGTTTGCCTGATTTATTTGCAATATATACAGTATTTAGGCGATTTAGAGGTCAACATTGTTTTCAGACAATGGACACATGCCTTTACATTAAACCATGCACTTAATTGTCTCACATCTAACAAGCAAAGCATATCATCAAAACTGAATAGGAAGGTTCTATCATTTAGCAAAGCACAAACCATTATTCTTTATCTTTTTTAGGGAGGGGGTATTCTGTCAATCAACAATACAAAATTCAACCATTTTTTTAAATTTAGAAAAAAGCTATGTTAGAAAAAAAGAAAAACATGCTACCCCTTCCCCTATCAAATACTAGAGGCTCTCAAGAGCCTGTATTGCGCACCTGTATTTACGGTGGTTTAGGAAATCATTTAAAATAAGATTAAATCATCATAATAAATAGCATTAGATACCATAGTCATGATTGAGACAAAGTTTGGTTTAATTTGGTCTGAAATTAAATTAACAGCAGGTCATTCTATTGTAGTCAGCCAGGAACTTAATGTTCAGTGGCTGTCATTTGTTCATGTGGTTCTTGTTTTTTATATAAACTAACCCATTGGTTTTCCCGTTGGAATTGTTTTAATTGCTGGGCCTCTTAATTGAGTTCTGTTAGGTGTGAGCCATGGCTCCGTGTTGAAGACCTTATCTTGACCTATAATGGTTTACTTTTACACAGTGTGACTTGGATGGACAGTTGTCTCATTGGCACTCATACCACATCTTCTAATAACTATTTACAATAGTTACTGAAGACCCTTTATGATTATTTAAATTATTTTTCATGTCTTGACCATTAAAAATGGTTTAATTTTTTTTTAATTTATTCATAAACTTCTATAGTAAACCCATATGTTCTATGTTTACCAATTTTAGCTATGATGGTTAAATGACAGAATTATCGAATACATTCAATCATATATGGTCTACTGCAAACCAATTTTTATTCTAATTTGCCCAGTAGTTTTAGTGGAGAAGACTTTGTTTGTCCAGAAATTACAACAATTTAAGAAAAATTGTTTAGAAATTACTATAAAGGGCAATAGCTCAGTAAGGGGTCAATTGACAGTTTTGGTCGAACTATCATATTTGTAATTCGTAATTTGCTGAACCATGTGAATATTGTTGCTGTATACAGTTTATATTTATGTATAAAAATATTTTTTATAAGAACGAAAAACTGCAAAATTTAGCAGTTCAGGGACAGAGGGTTGTCTGATTTGTCTGAAATTTTCAAAGAATGTTAAATACGTTATTTTACCGTGGAAAAATCAGAAATATAAGCAACAAAATGCGTTTAATGATCTATTTATAGACATTTTGAATAGTTTGTTGGCGAGCGGTGTAATCAGACATCTTACTAAAACTAGATACCCTAATGATGCTTGTGACAAAATTTAGATATATTTGTCTCAGTAGTTTCAGAGAGGAAGATTTTTGTAAAGGTTAACGACGGACGACGACAAAAGACACCGACGGACTATAGACGACGATGGACGACGACGACGACAGACGACAACAGACGATAACAAACGACGACGGACGAAGACGGACGGCGGTTTCAAAAACATGAAAAAAGTCCACTTGACCCTTTGGGAGAGATGAGCTAAAAGGGACGGCCAATTAATATCTTAAGCAAGCTATTGATTGATTTGGCTGTTTTGCTAGGTCCTTTGTGATATAAAGCTCTTCAGCTGTTTGTTCAATTAAAACTTTTATTCAAATGCTCTATATTGGGAGTCCCGGATATCCCGCTCATTGAATAACATAAAAGAACAAGGATTTTAATCATTTCAAAAGAGGGGCCAAAGATACCAGAGGAACAGTCAAACTCATAACTCGAAAATAAAACTGACAACTAGAAAACTAAAGAATGAGCCACACGAACCCCACCAAAAACTGGGGGTGATCTCAGATGCTTTGGAAGTGTTAGCAGATTCTGCTCTACATGTGGCACCCGTTGTGTTGCTCATGTTATTACAAACCCGGTTAAAAGTCTTATTCGGTAGGTCACATTCATGAAAATGGAAGGGGATTGAAGTTACGACGTAAGAAACATATCTGATATCATCTGTGAAACGGTTATTCCATAACGGTCAACCAACTCGTGATGGCATCCGTAAAATTTACGAAGGGAAGTTTTCAATTTTACCATTTGGAACTCTTGGTTTGATAGCTTCTTTGTGAGCATCAATCCTCATCAAGGAAATCGAGCTAGAAAATAAAAGCGCGGGAATATCGTATCAATTTGCAGATATATGCTCCGTATGCAGGCACTACATAGAAATGAAAAGTTCACAATTGGGAAGCTGAAAGCATCTCGCTTCAACTAACATCTTAAAGACTTGAAAGATGAAAAAATTCTGAATGTTGACATGGGTAAGAGTGAGAGAGGAAGAGGACTATGGTGTGATTTGAATAAATTCTAAATAACATGTTTCTCGCGCTGAATACTCAACATACACAGATACATCAGGTTAGTTTTAAACATATTTATTTAAAGTGGATTTGCAAACAAGTAATCCCTTTCAAGTTATGGGTGCGAGTGTTGCCTTGTAGCGGCATAAGCCTACTCTTTTTTCGACATCTAAAAGAATGTCGTTTGCGAGGACGGGTCAGCCATTTATCGTCTCCTTCCGACGGTCTATCCTCGGTTCCTGAAGACCATACTCGCAACTGGTAACATATATTTGATTTTGTCATTTGATTAGCAACTTTCCGTTTTGAATTTTTCTCGGAGTTCAGTATTTTTGTTACTTTACCTTATTTATACATCCAGTAGTAAGCTTGATATTAGATTTGGTGTCATTTTCTTACCTTTAAATGGGTTCCGACATTAGTGTTGGTTATTTGAATAAAATAAAATGAACAGATATGTCAACAAGACAGCAATATGTCAGTTCTGGTTCATTATATGATAATTACAAGATATACCTTTAACTATTGACTTAATCCATGTGTTCTCCTCACTATTTTCAATTTTCACCAAGTACCCCTCTCCTGTCTGGCATTGAACCTACAACAAACATTAGCATATGTTAACATTTCTCTGTCAAAGCTGATCTGGAATCACATTACACTAGTAAGATCTGTAACGATTATGCATGATATAAGATCTCTGTCATAACGATAACACTTAGATATATTGCTGCCATTAAAATTGGCGACCGATTGTAATATTGATAGTCACTGCTTAAATAAAGTTAAAAAAAATCCCTTCCCACAATAACAGCGCTCGGTTTGTTGTATTGTATTCTATATTCATTATACAGTTGGCTACTCATATCAATTTAACATAGGTCTTTTTTTAGTTATTTTTCTAAGGACCAAATATCATATAATAATTTAATACATGTACTTATATTGGATGTTACAATTGTATTTACCATTTTTTCATAAAATGTCATGTTCCAAGTCATGAATATAACAGTTGTTATTACACAATCAGTTTCTATTTGTGTTGAAGTTTACTTTAGTTCCAGTTCAGTGAATATGTTTTTCTGTAATGTTCCTCTAATAGTTGATTTGTTTCAGTTTGTAACCCGGATTTGTTTTTGCTTAATCAAATTATGGCTATTGAACAGCGGTATACCACTGCTGCCTTTGTTTAACACTTTAGGTAGTAGCAGACACTTTTACGTACATTAGTTTTGCTCGTGTAATTTAGGAAAAAATAGACAAAAAAATTTATCTTGATCCTTCGAACAAAAATATAAAAATTTAAAAATAAATTGAACCACACTTTTATTGAATATAAATCAGTTTGAAAAAACTTTTTTTTATCCTCAAGTAGCCAAATACACCCTTACAATAGAACACTATTTAAAAGTTCAGTTAATATTACAGCTACATCTCTCTTGTATGTGTTGCTGATCTACTTTGTACAACATATGCATTGCATTTATTGATAACTTGTTCTCGTCCTGAATGAGAAGTGTATATTACAAACACAGATATACAATAGTCGGACACAAAAGTACTCAATTTATTTCACTTGACTGGGCGGAGTTTGTCCGGTTCGCTCAAAAATAAACCAGTCTATCTATAGATAGGTGTTTTAGGATAAACTCATCAATGAAGTGTCCGGTCATTATTTTTTTTAATTCCTTTGACACAAATGTTTGATGACACTGATAGGTGATTATAAATCAGTGATAATTATAACCGCAATGATCCTAATTATCACACACATTTTCAAATAGACTGTTCTTATGCAAATTAAACGTAAGCTCCGCCCGATCAGTTGAAATAACATTGGTAATACGTTATAAGAAATCGAATTATTTTAAACTTTCGAAAAAAAACTTGTTTACTATTTATGATAAAAGTTACAGTAGATACCTATAAGTCGAAGAGAAATCGACAAAATCATTGTCAAAAAACGGATACAAAAAACCACGATAAGACAGAACAGCAGTTCAACCAAAGATAGGAGTAGTATTTCTAGGATTATTGATATCAATTTCACAAATGACCACAAGTTTAACAGGCCAATACAGAGAGCATATAAGAAATCAAAACAACTGAAACGTAACTGTTAAATCACATGTCAGATTTGACTTAGAATTAAATATTAGTTTTGCGCAATTAAAAAGCTACGTTACCAAATTTATTATGGGTAATATTTTTCAAAAGCGTTTATCAAAAGGTGTTTTTTGTATAATAACGTAGTAAACAATAGAAATTTAGCCAATGATGTGACGTTATTTTCGGGTCAATTTCTTTGACATTAACCATGATGCTTTAGATTTTGAAACGGCGAATACCAAAGCACTGTATCCTAAGTGGACTGAGCAGCGTATCGACACAGTTGTAGTAAAACAACCTGTATGTTTCTATGCTCAAAACACGTATTTTAGGAACAACCTTCAACATATCTATACGGTTGTGACCAACAATAAAACCCAATGATATCAGTTACTGCAAATTAATTTTAAGTGTTGCCACATTTTGTCACATGTCATAAGCAGACGACACGTAACAAAAGTATAAAAACTCGAATGTGACCTGAAATTTGTTCTTGATTTGTCAGCAGTTCCTGTCAATTAGCGATACCTACCGTGTTATTCCTGTAAACTATGTTTTCATTTTGTATAAACCTTACTCGGGTAGATCATTTTAGATATGTACCTCCACAGCGGGCCATAATTGTATATTGTTATTAATTACCTTTGCATTTTCCCAAGACATCTTCGTATACACAAACAAATAACAGTGATTCGAAAATGATTTCCAATCATTCAAGCATTCTGTAAATTGAAATGCATGTTGTTAAATGTAATGTAGAATTGAAATATCATTGAATTGATTTTAGAATATGAATAATGATCATTTTATGGCACAAGAAAGACAAAAAGTAAAGAAAAATACTTATATGACGTTTGTTTATGTGCATAAGCTAAAGCAACTTGATTATGATATGAAAGCGCTATGATGATTTGTCTACCTGGGTAAAATGGGTACCAGAAAGACAAAAAAATAAAGAAACATACTAATATGACGTTTGTATATGCGCATAAGCTAATGCAACTGGATTATGATATGAAAGCTCTATGATGTTTTGTCTAGCTCGGTAAAATGTGTCAAATACGAACGTCCCATTTCGTATATATCATGGATTCTAATATGATGTGCGCGTCAAAATAAGTTAGGTAAAGTTATAATGAGATACAGTAGCTATAAATATTCAGTAGAAATTGAAAAAAATAAACGCAAAAGACAAGAAGCTACAAAGACCAATTTTTTTTCGATATGTTGTTTTTTTCCCCCATTCATAAAACTGTAATCTTTTACATTTATTCTGTTCTGAGAAATACTTTTTGTTTCCGATGGAAGATTATTTCTTTCAGTTCAAATGAAAATTGTTGAATTGTTAAATATAGACCTGTAGACATCTGTTCCTGTTGATTTGTTCTATGTGTTTACTGTATTCAAGGCCCGTTAAATCGCTCTTAATAAAATTTCCATTAACATGTAACATTTAAAATTTAATTGTCTATGTCTACCTATCATTTCAACTTCCTTCGATTTTTTATATCTAAAAAATATGCATCTACCAATGGGATGGAATAGGTTTTACACGCCCGACTAAGTCAGAAAGTTGCATGGTATAAACTACTCCGTCCTTAAACACTATATAGTCTTAAATTCTAAAAAGAAGATGTGATATGATTGCCAATGAGACAACTATCCACCCGAGACACAGAAGGTTACCGTACACACCATGGCAGTGGCAGTGTCATCTGCCATTTTCATTTTTTTACTTTCAATAATTTTCTGAGAGAGAGGGAGGAGAAATAACAACTAATTTTTAAAGCGGAGTAAAAGGAGATTTCGAAAGACGTTTCAAGGACGGTGTTCACGAAAGCTGAGATTCTCGGTTTATAAAATTACATCTGACAAAAACTGATGCATACATGCGTTTTCTTGTATTATACATATTATACTGTAGATATTAAATTAGATGTATATTGTTGATATTATTATAGTTTGAATATGTTACAAACGTTAATACTAATTTGCGAAAATTACTGGAAACTTGTACTAAGACGTCAGATTCAGTGTTCTATAGAAAAACAACTTTTTTCTAAAAAACTAATGAAAAAAAAACAGGAAAATAACATTTTTTTTAAAGATCGATGACATATAGTTTTTGTGACTTTATTCAAAAGATAACACAACGCACTTTATTTCTTGAAATTGTTAAAAAAAAAATCATTGATAGATAATAATGGAAACTTTTTTCATTCTTATGTTTTATTTTTGGCGGGAGTGAAATACATCATACTTTTTAGAATCAAACCAAGAATCCCTAATTAATAGATACAAATCTATTGTTCAATATGAAAAAAGAAATATGCTTGTACGTTCAGTATAATTGATTTATTTGAAATTATAAACAACAACATAATATTGTAAATATTACAGAAACACACAAAACTGGGGTTGAATTGCTATAGTAACATAACAATTTTTTTCTTTTTATTTTATTCCTAAAAGTATGGAATATCTCCGTCATAATTTTAAGGGAAAAAATCAAAGGTTGAAATTAATAAGGCGTCAAGTCTTTGAGGAGGGGCATTAAAGGGGGGGGGGGGAATCTGCACGGAGGAACGCGAAATAAAATTGCTATTTAATGATGAACGAACATTTGAAAATTTTATGCACGCTGATCTTTTCACCGATTTCACGAAACACGGTGAATAACGAACCTTTTTCACGGCTGCACGTGAAATGAAAACACGTTGCAATAAAATAACCCATTGCCACCCTCCTATAGCTATTCGCAGGAAGCATTTACAATTAGCCCGGTCGGACAAAAATTGACGATGGACTAGATTGGGGCATCATTTTTGCATTCTTTAATTTATTAGACCATTTTTTTTTTTATTCTTTATGTATTTTTACCACTTTTGTCTATTTGTTTTGTTTTAGCATCCGATTATAATCAATTTTTTATATTTAAGCACCCTATTATTTATTAAATATATGAAGATGTGGTATGAGTGCCAATGAGACAACTCTCCATCCAAGTAACAATTTATAAAAGTATACCATTATAGGTCAAGGTATGGCCTTTAACACGGAGCCTTGGCTCACAACGAACAGCAAGCTATACAGGGCACAAAACATAACTTGTGTAAACTCATTCAAACGGAAAAACCAATGGTTTCATCTATATAAAAACAAGAAACGAGAAACACTTATGAACCACATAAACAGACGACAACCATTGAACATCAAATTCCTGACTTAGGACAGGTGCAAACTTTTCTAAAATCATTGTCTGTTCCTAATTTCGTATTGGCTTAATTTTCAATTGTCAATATAATGGAATATTATGCGAATGTCATACAAGTAGGAATTTTGGCTAGCTATAAAACCAGATGTATTCCACCATTTTCAACATAAGAAAAAGCTTGTACCAAGTCAGGAATAGGATAGTTATTATCCCTTCGTTTGATATGTTTGAGCGTTTGATTTTGCCAATTGATGAGGGACTTTAACAATGTTGGCACCAAATGGGATAAATGAAAAGATGTAGTTCGACTCCGTGCAGTGCTTAACATTTGGGTTATATTACTTAACAGTTTTGTTTCTATTTCTTTACCTTACAAATTTCTAAAATAAATTTGTTGAATATACCAATTTAAATTGCTTAATTTTTTGAGGGATGTAAAAGTACCAAGCCACGTTCAACTAGTTAACCTTAACCTAGTCAAAATTTATGATTGTATTTTAACGACCGTTTATTAGCGATGTTTAAATACGCAGACTCTGTTGTAACTACTCTACCGATGTCAAATTTAAAATATTTACAAATTTATATCGTTCAGTGCTGTTTTTGGAATTCTTATTGACGCAATCGTTCTTGTTACATCATAACTGTCGTCACCGTTAAAGTTTAGAATTGTGCTAGTTCATATCGCACATTATTATTTTTATTTAAAGCATATATTAGAACTCTCTGTTGTAATTAGCCATATAACTTATATCGTGTTTAACAATTTTTAGAATTGTGCAAGCGTCTTACCTGATGTTCGGTTTGACTTTTTTATTGTATATATTTCAAGATTGTTATAGTTTAATCTAAGTAGACTGGACTGATATATGATTCAATTAACATCACAATCATACTGATGAAGGGTATCTGTTATCCGAAATGTTTATAGATAATTACATTTATATTTTTTTTGGTTATTAGTATTGTTGTGTACACTATTTATGCGTTTATATAATTTATTTATAGTATACATGTATCGTTACTCGTAACGATCAAGCAACCTCGTGGGAAAAATCGTTGAATATTATTCAGACGTTTTATACATATATATACAAAAGGTAGAACGAAAAACAAGTAAAATGGAACAATGAATAGATATTTAACTTATATGTAATATAAGTTTTGTTTATACAAACAAAAGTATAATTATTATCTGGTGAAAGATGCTGACATCATTGATACATTTACATCTTTGACCACCTGTTTTGGTTACGAAAAAATTCTATGGTATTTGACACTTTGAGGTTATGGAGTCTCACCAGGACAAACATGTATCTTTTCCTAATCAGATACATGTCACAAACAATTACTCTTGGTGAGCATGGTGAGGAAATGCAGATTATGATAACAGATCTTATAAAATTTATTGCACAGCAATCAGTATATCATTCTGAAGGGCAAGTGAGGTCAGTCTCCTCCCACTGTATGATTTGATGTACCCAATCTGTGTGTGAAGCCATATGCATGGTCTTTGTATAGTCACTTTCCAGGTTCACAGCAGTCTGACTAGTTGATATAGTTTACAGTGCTATTATTCAATTTAATATTATTTCATTTTAAACTACTGGATATAAACATTTTTCGTTTTTATTCTTTTTGGATTACCTTACATTGTCTCACTGTGGCTGCATTCACTGATCAACTACTACTGAGACTTTTATTTAGTGCTTTGTACATAAACTTTTATCCACCTTGGGATCTTATTAACCCATACACAACTGAGTTTTCAATGTTTGCAAACTTGTGTAGTACCTAGTACATATACACTATCATATCGAGATAATCTGAGTATGGGTGACCAATATAATTAATATTTGGTAATACTTGTAAAGTTTTTAACTGTGTAAGACAGTAAATTATGAGACAGAGCAGGAATTATAGCTGATCTTTACTACCAGACTTGGGATCCGTATGCACATGTGAGTCCTGACCATACAGAGAGATACTTTCAAACAACTATTTCTAGGCAAGTATTTTTGGACGGAATTTTATTTCTTATACCCAGATGTATCGTGCTTCAAATTTTCTTTGAAATTTCTTAAATTCAAGCAAACAATAAATAGACTTACTGATCTAACTGGTTTATAAATATGAAAATTTTATCATGTTTATATGCACTTTATTCATGTTTAAAATGGGGGTTTTTTTCAGAAAACAGCTTCATCCAATATGGATCCTTTTCATTATCTTTAATAAGTTAACAAGTTGTGTATTATATTTATTTATTTCATTTATTTTTATTTTATTTATTTCATTTATTTTTATTTTATTTTTTTCCCGCTTTCAGTTATTAATGTTTGCTCCACCTAATGAACATTTACTAAAGTAGTTTCATTATCCTAGATAGATTAAATAAGATAATTTATTCAAAATCTAAGGGCCTGACCATGTTGGACAAGCAGTTTATTATAATTTTTCTTTCGCATATTTAAAATGCATATTCAGAAAACATAATATGGTTTTTATGATCTCTAAATAACTGCATATAACATGTATTTAATGATGAGAATTTCTAGTCAAGGATTTATTTATTAACTGCAAAAAAAAAATCAACAGATTGGCATCTTCACAAACTTATTCAATTTTTTTTATCATACTGAATATGGTTTGTTACATCCTCATGCCTGTTTTGCAGAGCCAGTTTTGATAGACCCCTGCTACTCTACTAGCACATGGGCTATCCCCTGATGCAGACCTTGCACAACCCGGCTGCAGATGAGATGTCTATTCTCATCCTCTCCGTGGAAACCCCTTGCTCCACATTCCCGAACTGGCATATTGACATACAGGCAGTTTTTCATCCTCATTCTTAAATGCATACTGAATGCATCTACTATGAGTTTCAAAATCTATAATTAATAGATCTGGTGTAGCTTTCTCATTTTAGAATTTTGACATTGAATATCCTTTTTACAGCATTCTCATCATTGAATACTGAAGATAATTTTATAGCATTCTAATGTTTGAAACTTTGATGTTCTAGCATTCTCATAATTTGAACACTGATTATCATTTTTATAGCATTTTCATCATCGAGTATTATTTTTATAGCATTCTCATAATTCGAATAATGATTATCATTTTTATAGAATTTTCATTATTGAATAGTGAATACTATTTTTCTGGTATTTTCATTATTGAATACCGAATATTATTTGCTGGCATACTGAATTTAATTTCATATTATAGCACTCTCATGCTTGAACCATTTTGACCCATCTGTAATTTATGTATTGGAGATATTATATTTCATAAAGATATGACCGTTTTGAAACAAAAACAGTCTAAAAAACAGATCCCTCCAGGAAGGGTATAGATATTCAACTTCATAAAGTACAAAATAAATGTGTCCTTATAATATCTTAATAATTAAATATTTTCAAACTAGAAAAAAGTCTACCGTAATCCCTAATCTCCAATCTGATTTTTTTTTATTTCACACTATTTTTTCGCCTTGGAAAGAAATTGTTTCATTAATTGTATTTAACATGTACTTAATAGTTTATGTGGCTTCAACCCTGATCACTTTAATGGTCATAGCTTACGCATTGGAGCTGCCACAACTGCCGTTAAAGCAAATATTGAGACCATTTGGTCAAAGTACTAGGACGCTGGTCCTCTGATAGTTACTGCAGGTATATAATAGTGTCATCTTATGCAGAAGATTTGTTAGGTAATTCTTAACACATAGCATTATGATGTTTTTATCTATCAGTACAAAATGTATTTACATTATAATGGTTTAATATGTAAAGTTTGTAAACAGGTGTATTATTTTTTTTATTATTTTTTTTTTTTTCTCTCATGACTTTATTGAAGGTGAATAAGTCCACACTCCTAAATCCTTGGGGGCACTCAGCTGTTCCATCTGAGTTTTTGGACCTTGATGGAATTTTATCACTGGTCATTTCTAAAATTTCATTCATCCCCAAGCATTTCGGGGACAAATTTTATCTAAATTATTCCGGCGCCAGTTTGATAGACCCCTGCTACTCTACTAGCACATGGGCTATCCCCTGATGCAGACCTTGCACAACCCGGCTGCAGATGAGATGTCTATTCTCATCCTCTCTGTGGAGACGCTCCACTTCCTGGCTGGCGCATTGTCGGGCAGGCAGGTTCTTCCTCTAAGTGAAGGTTGCAAGCTGACTTGCTCAGGCAGGAACTCAAAATTTTATTTTGTATGCTGAGTGTTTCTCAAGGGCCAAAACTGTTTTGATTGTTTATAATAAAATTATCATTCTAACATATCTTCCTGCTTTAAGCCAGAGTGACTTGCAAGGATTATGTCTAGGTTAACACACATATATCCCTTATGTTAAATTTGGTTTAGTTGTGTTTTGAGCTGGTAATTGGTGTACAATGCTCAAATATGTTGGGTTGCTGTCTTGACTTTAATTGAGATTTGTTTTATCCGGAGAGTTTACTTGAACCAATTATTGAACTTCAGGACTTCTTATCAAGACACACAGAAAATAATTTACCTAAATTACAGCTGTAAAATACAGGTTGATGCATGTGATCGTTAACTTTTCTTTTCATCAATGGAAGGCTTACATTATAAAACTTTGCTCTTTGGAATAGGTAAATGAATATAACTCAAAATATTTAGTACGCCTGTCATTGGTGACCTCCATTGTTTTGTTTCACTGACACTACACATTTATACAAGAAGTGTTTGCATACCACTGGACAACAACAAAATAATAAGCAACCACCTTCTTAAACTACAGGAAATATTTACATCTACAAAATTTTAGGAAAGATAAGAGACTACAAAAATTACATTATGAGACATAATACAGACTGACTACATACAACAATTTTGTATAAATATTTAACTTATTTGTAATTTAAGTTTTGTTTATACAAACAAAAGTATAATTATTATCTGGTGAAAGATGCTGACATCATTGATACATTTACATCTTTGACCACCTGTTTTAGTTTGAGAAAAATTTCCATGGTATTTGACACTTTGAGGTTATGGAGTCTCACCAGGACAATTATGTATCTTTTCCTAATCAGATACATATGACAAACAATTACTCTTGGTGAGGAAATGCAGATTATGATAACAGATCTTATAAAATTTATTGCACAGCAATCAGTATATCATTCTGAAGGGCAAGTGAGGTCAGTCTCCTCCCACTGTATGATTTGATGTACCCAATCTGTGTGTGAAGCCATATGCATGGTCTTTGTATAGTCACTTTCTAGGTTCACAGCAGTCTGACTAGTTGATATAGTTTACAGTGCTATTATTCAATTTACCACCCACCGTCCACCTTCCTAACACCTTCAATAATGTTTCATGACAAGGGAAACATTTCAGCAATTTTACTAGTGATATATATTATTTTTCTTTTCATATTATATTTCCTTGATGGAATTTTATCACTGGTCATTTCTAAAATTTCATTCATCCCCAAGCATTTCGGGGACAAATTTTATCTAAATTATTCCAGCGCCAGTTTGATAGACCCCTGCTACTCTACTAGCACATGGGCTATCCCCTGATGCAGACCTTGCACAACCCGGCTGCAGATGAGATGTCTATTCTCATCCTCTCTGTGGAGACACTCCCCTTTCTGGCTGGTGCATTGTCGGGCAGGCAGGTTCTTCCTCTAAGTGAAGGTTGCAAGCTGACTTGCTCAGGCAGGAACTCAAAATTTTATTTTGTATGCTGAGTGTTTCTCAAGGGCCAAAACTGTTTTGATTGTTTATAATAAAATTATTATTCTAACATATCTTCCTGCTTTAAGCCAGAGTGACTTGCAAGGATTATGTCTTGGTTAACACACAGATATCCCTTATGTTAAATTTGGTTTAGTTGTGTTTTGAGCTGGTAATTGTTGTACAATGCTCAAATATGTTGGGTTGCTGTCTTGACTTTAATTGAGATTTGTTTTATCAGGAGAGTTTACTTGAACCAATTATTGAACTTCAGGACTTCTCATCAAGACACACAGAAAAAATTTTACCTAAATTTACTGTAAAACACAGGTTGATGCATGTGATCGTTAACTTTTCTTTTCATCAATGGAAGGCTTACATTATAAAACTTTGCTCTTTGGGATAGGTAAATGAATATAACTCAAAATATTTAGTACGCCTGTCATTGGTGACCTACATTGTTTTGTTTCACTGACACTACACATTTATAAAAGAAGTGTTTGCATACCACTGGACAACAACAAAATAATAAACAACCGCCTTCTTAAACTACAGGAAATATTTACATCTACAAAATTTTAGGAAAGATAAGAGACTACAAAAATTACATTATGAGACATAATACAGACTGACTACATACAACAAGTTTGTATAAACGTGTACTTTAATGATATAGATAATTCAACTGGAATGAAAACTTTAATGATAATGATATGAAGAACCAATTTTACATTACCTTTCACATCTTTATTACATATATTTATGTTATCTTTCAGAGATTGGCAAAATTCTCCCTCAACACAAGCATCGCTGCCGGGACATGGATCATAATAGGAGTCCTAAAAAAGTATAAACAAAGTAAAAACAGTGTCAGTAACCAATGTTTTTGCACGTAAAGCCGATTTCTTAACGAATTGTTGTCATAATTGATATAAACTACAACGCTAATATAATGATATAATTTACGAGGAAGGCAATTCATAAAAGTTTATGTTTACATGGAATCGCTAGTATGTATATATGAACACACAATATATTAGGACTCAACATGATATACGCTGTAGTATGTTAAGACACGTGTTTGGTTGTTCAATGCTGATGTGGAACGATTTGTACACTATATGTGTCTATCCTGGCTTTAGGTGCACTTTCAATGACGTTCACTCAACATTTGTTTTCATAAACAAACGACAACCACTAAATGACAGGCTCCTGACTTGGGAGAGGCACACACATACATAATGTTGCGGGGTTAAACATGCAAGCGGGATTGCAACCCTCCTCCTAACCTTGGACAGTGATATAACAGTACAACATAAGAACGAAACATTAAAATCAGTTGAAAAAAGCTTAACTCATCAGATGGACAAAAATACAAGTGGACGTGGCCGGGTACTTGTACATCCCAAAGTATTTCCTTATGAGCCAATTTTGTTCATTCGGAAACCGGCGTTTGTTTACCAAATTTATAAAAAATCAGTTGAAAAGGCTTAACTCTTCAGATGGACAAACATACAAGTTTGAATCTCTTTATATTCTTCCCTAAGTTACTGAACGGACGTAGTACAGAGGCCAGTTATTATGAAGGAGGGATTTTTTTTCAGTCGTTATAAAGACTTAACTATCTAGTTATAACGACTTATCTCGTTTTAACGATAAAATACCGTAGCTTACTCGTTTACATCAGTAAGCCTACTCGTTATAACGACTTATCTTATCTTACTTCGCGTTCTAAATACTTAGCTAACTTATTTAAACTTATTTAAACGACTTAACTAAGTCGTTTAAGCAACAAAGCTGATTATATAACTCATTAAAACGAATGATCTTCTTTCTCCAATTCCAGGACATACCTCCATACTTTTTTTATTGTTTTCTTGTAGATTTCTAAATTTCGACTAAAGTGCATATACAAAACAAAAATTGAAAGACGTACAACTACAAAAAAGATATTTGAAATTGATCTACTTTATTATTTGTGAGTCTTTACTGATAAATCTACATTGTTTAATTTGTTTTGATAAATTGTTCAAACGGAAGAGATAATTAACAGAAAACCTTTTATGGTGTGATTAGTTTTATCAGTAGCGGATCAAGAACGGAGGAAGGATCCAAAACTTATATTATACTTATTTTCAAGAAGAAAACAATCAGTGAAATTAAACGGGTCAGTAAAATAACCAAAAAAGAATACCAGCATGCATAAGCATCTAGTACGTACTTTTTACGATATTGAAAAATAAAAGTATATTGGCAAATTGTTGGCATGCTTAAATTCAGAAAATTGAATATAGCTTCAACCGAGTTAGCTAAGGGTTTAAAGAGTTTGCTACTTAGCTTAGTTGTTATAACGAGTTAAATATATATATAAAAAAAGCCGTTATAACAAGTTAGTTAAATCAAATGTTCACGGACCTCTCTTTTAAAGAGTTTGCTACATGACATGTGGCTTGATTATGTATGCAGATTATTTGTGCCAATTTTAATGAACAAATAATTGTTTTGTTTTTAATTAGATAAACTTTGCAGCAACATTTTTTTCCCTTAGTCATAAAAAAGGAACAAAGATAAATTATTTCCGAAGAAATGTTACCAAAACTCATCTTTATCATAACGAAAATATATTCCAAATATTTTACAATTATCTTTTGAAAGAAAAAGGTACAATGTATGTCTCTCAAACGGATACAAATTCCAAAAACCAACATTTCCAACAAAAGTATGATTCAATTCGAATTATCTTTTGAAACAAAAAGGTATGTCTTTCCAAAGGGTAGAAATTCCATTATATATATAACAGACATTTCCAATATATGTTTACCCAATTCATATCTAAAAGTAGTACATGAAGGTGTATTTTTATTAGTTATACATATTTGAAATTACTATGTGAAAATTAGCTTGAAAGCAAAGTTTATTCAAAAGTTCAGCGTAAGATCAAAACTGTATCGTACCCTTAATGCATTTCCTTTGTCTGGATGTTTTTAACCAATCACAATGTTTAAGTGTACGCTTTTAAAAATATAAACCAGAATGCATTTGGTCCGTGTATATCTGCGTCCAATCGTTTTTCGTTTTGAATTATCATAAACAAAAAACAAAAAACGAAAGTGTTTTCATTTTTTGTTTTTGATTTCTTAAAAACCAAAATGAAAAACAAAAGTGTTATCGTTCTTCATTTTTAATTTCACAAAACAAAAATCGAAAAACAAAAGTATTTTCATTTTTCATTTTTGATTCTCAAAAACTAAAATAGAAAAATGAAAGTGTTTTCATTTTTCATTTTTGATTTCACAAAAACAAAAAACGAAAAACGAAAGTGTATTCAATTTATCTTTCCAAGATTATTAGAATTGATGACCAAGGTCCATCTGCCAGTATTTTACGAACTACTAGGACGATAATGTATTTTGCTTGATCAGATTTTAAAAATTTCCGCAATTTCACAATCAAACTGGGATATTAAAGCCTTCAATTGGTTTGCCATTACAGTCTATAAGGTGTTAATTTTGCTTATTTGTGACATTAACTAGAGGCCGTTGATGGGGGATTATGGAATTGAGAATAGTGGACAAAAAAATATAAATAATAGAGACAATGGACTAAAAATAAATAAAATAGCTAGAATAATGGTGTTAAAATGTAATGATAAGAGAATAATTGTCAAAAAGTATAAAGAATAGAGAAATATGGCCTAAAATATCAAAGAATACAGAAATTAAGAACCCCGAATCCAGACCACCATACTAGTTGCCTTAATGAACGTTAGTTTGTCTCTGGGAGATTGATATTGGTTATCATACGGTTTTTCTTTATTTCTATGTCTATTAATTGAGAAGCGTGCTGTTATTATTTGCCAACATTTTACATATCACATTATAAAAAAAGACTATTATTTTGTAAACTACCATAGATTTCCGATAATTGTTCTGCATAGACCACACCACATTGGAGTCCCTGTAAAAAATTTTCAAGTGGACCTCAGTTACCCACCCTACCCCATCATTACATAAAAGTTAATGAACAAATGTCTACGGAAATACTTCTGTCCTCACAATGTAAAAAGGGGAGCTGGCTAGCTGATGTCTGCTGGAGAAAAAAAATCAAGGTTGCTGTTTAGCTTATAATTTTTCAAAGATAGGTCCAAAGTTGGGGTCGAACACCCCACCCTTACCAAAAATGTAATAAGAATTGTCCTCACTAGGTGCAAAGGGAAGCTGGGTAGCTGGGGTCTACAGTAGAAAAATCCAGGGTGTTGTTCTGCTTAGTTTTTTTTTCTAAAGTAGGTCTAAAGTTGAGGTCGTATACCCTACCCAACCCTTACCGGACAGTTAATAAAAAAAAATCTGCGGCAATACTTTTATCTGCACTAGGTGAGAACGTAAGCTAGAGATCTAGGGCCTACTTGATCAAAATTACAAGTTAATTTATAGCACGGATCAATCTTTTTAAGCTAATAAATAATTTACTTGCCCACCATACTTTGAATACAAAAAATAAACCTTTTGTCCAGTCATATTTAAGCGAAATCCACTAGTTCAGAGGTAGAATGTTTTGTAAAAACAGTTTTGTGTGGCAAAAAAAAGTTAAAGCACGAGTGCAACTTTCTTTTCTTTTAATGCAGAATTATTATTACTTTTCATGAACTATTTGACAGGATGCCAATAATAAGGAAAGCTATTTTACCCAATAGTGCAATTTTGCTATCATTCAAAAAAATCATAATTATTTACGATTCTATAAACACTCAAAGTGTTGACTATTTAAAATGTAAAGCGGGCAGTACGCTGTGTAATATATCGAAAGCGATTGATTTTGCCTTTATAAAACTAATAATTACGTAAGATGTATGTTTCATTAAAATGCGTTATTCTGATTGGCTAACTGCACATCTCATGTTATTCCTTACGCAATTGCATTACACAATGAAATTCATCATTCATGATGACACGAGGTCCCACAATAAAGTGCAAAGGTGAATTTAATAAAAACTTGATAAAAATCGTGTTTTCATGATCCTAGCTAAAAAATGTTATTCTAAATATTGAATGCTTCTTTTTGTAACTTCATAGGGTTGTAAAAGCGTTGACCGTGCGCACATTTTCAGAATGAAGCGCTTCCGCGTTTCATACAAAATGTATTTCGGTCAACGCTTTACACCTCAATGAAGTAACAAAAAAAAGCATTCGATTCTTAAATGAACCAGAAATGAAATTTTAAAATTCATTGAATAGTGTCTTTGACTGCTTAATAATATATTAAAAACTGATGATATAGTGGTTATATATTAATAAAAACATTTGAAGTACGTTTGAGTCTTATGCAATATTTGTGTTTATATTTTTGAAAACTGGCTGCTACCAACTAGCTGCTTGAGCCTGGTCTCACAAACTCCGCATTTTCATTACAGCCGATTACATTGAGTGTGTAGACAAAGGTAACATCTTTGGATCGCTTGTTTGTTAGCTGAACTATGAAGTAACTAGGTAAGGTATACCACCCTCCTGTAGAAGGAGCCTAGTCCTACAGACAGATTGATTGGTTATCTGTCGAACTAGTCTACTCTTAAAGGAGGGTAGCTTACCTAACCTAATAATACAAGCAAGCTAACCAAGGATATGCTACCTTTGCCTACACACTCAATGCAATCGGCTGTAACTTCTTTACATTACAGGTTGCAACACCTTGCCAAATCATTGGGTTCTAATAAACGTTTGGAAAATTAAGTCAATGTGCTTTCCCATAGGGTTTTATGCAGAACAATTACCGGAAATCTATTATGGAAACTTGCAAAAACAATATCAAAATCGAAATCTAACTGAACAATGAAGTTACTCACATTAAAAAAGGTTGAGACATTGAAGGCCAAATAATTTTTTTTATTCTTGCGTGTCTTATTATAATCAGACGGTAATTTTAGAGTTTACAAAAAAAAATTAATATTAAGACAAAAATTAATGTAGAGCTTCATTGGTGAAATTAACACTACAATACAAATAAAGGATTCTCAAATGATCATGATTTTTGCTTGTAGTAAAATGATCAATCAATCAATCAATCAATCAATCAATCAATCAATCAATCAATCAACCAATCAATTGATTAATCAATAAAATTGAGAATAGAAATAAAAAACGTGTCAAAGAAACAACAGCCTAACCAAAGAGCACAGCCGAAGGCCACCAATGACCAATGAGTCTTCAACACCAACGAGAAAATCCCGCAACCAGAGGCGGGCTTCAGCTCGTCTCTAAAAAAATATATATACTAGTTATGTGAAAATGGAAGTCACACTTAACTTAGATAAATAAAAAACATAAAAAAACTAACAAAGATCAGAATCTCCTGTCTTGGGACAGGCGCAAAAATACGGCGGGGCTAAACATGCTTTGTGAGATCTCAACCCTCCCGCTATACAACTATATCTAGCTCATGTAGAATAAACAAACACACAACAATATGCACAGAAAAACTCAGTTTAAAAGAAATCCGAGTCCGATGACAAAATAGTAAACAAAAGAAACTACACAAAATGAATATGATTCATAAATTAACAAAGAACTACTAGCAGTAACTGACATGCCAGCTCCAGACCCCAATTAAACATATCGAAATAATACATAGATATAAGAAGATGTGGTATGAGTGCCAATGAGACAACTCTCCATCTAAGTCACAGTGTGTAGAAGGAAACTATTATAGGTTTAAGTACCCTCTTCAACACAAATCCTTGGATCACACCGAATAGCAAGTTATAAGGATCCCCAAAATGACTAGTGTAAAACCATTCAAACGGGAAAACCAAAGGTCTAAACTATATATATAACTAGAGGCTCTAAAGAGCCTGTGTCGCTCACCTTGGTCTATGTGTTTTGGTGATGGTGATGTGTTCGTAGATATTACTTTACTAAACATTTTTTATGCTTACAATTATCTCTATCTATAATGAACTTAGCTTAGTAGTCTCAGTGGAAAATTTTACCCCATGTCAGATTTGCTCTTAATGCTTTGGTTTCTGAGATATAAAAAAATGTAAGCCAAAATCTACATTTTACTCCTATGTTCTATTTTTAGCCATGGCGACCATCTTGATTAGTTGGCCAGGTCACCGGACACATTTTTTATACTAGATACCCCAATGATGATGATGGCCAAGTTTGGTTGAATTTGGCTCAGTAGTTTCAGAGGAGAAGATTTTTGTAAAAGTTACGACGACGGACGACGACGGACGACGGACGCCAAGATATGAGAAAAGTTCACTTGACCCTTCGGGCCAGGTGAGCTAAAAAACGAGAAGCGAGAACGACATCAACAAACGACAACTACTGTTCTTTTGTGTGATTTTTTTATTACTAGACCAAATATTTCATGATTTTTTATTATCTAGGACTGTATTTTTGATTAATAATTGATTACCAAGTTTAATAAAACATATGTGTGTATAGCAAACATATTAGAATGAAATTCAAAACAGTGTGGCTGTGGCCATTGATTGACACATTAAATTCATCCATTGACTGGGACAAATTACGTGAACGTTTGTCTGTAATGACCACTGTTCACGACGTACCTACGATACACATTTAAACTGTGGGGACACATTTAAACTGTGGGGTCACCAAAGGTTTCTTAACGCCTTTAATTATGAAATAATTCGAAAAATAATCAGGAATAACCTTTATGTTTTGATTTATATAAATGTATAAATCAAAACATCATGTTATTTCTGATTAATTTTTCGATTCACTTTATTTAGGTGTTAAGAACCTTTGGTGACCCCAAAGTTTACGTGTCTTTAAAAAGTACATAGTGAGCAGTGGTCGTTACATACAAACGTTCGCCTAAATTGTCCCAGTCAATGGAAGAATTTAATGTGTCAATCAATGGCCACAGCCACACTGTTTTGAATTTCATTCTAATTTTGGCTTGAAAGACGTCTCTTTAATTGTTTTCGACTCACTCTGCTCGGAAAAATTGACAAGAATAAAATCCTAAGATTAAACGCGTTCGTTCAACAATCTTATTAAAATTAAAAAATATATATTAGTTTTCTCATACACATAAGTATAACGAAATCAGTGATATACCTTTTAATTAGATTAGTTCGTCTAATTTACAAATGTAGTATTATCTGTAGTAAATTTACTGACTTCTTTAATAAAGGATTTGAATAAGAATGTGTCCATAGTACATAAATGCCCCACTCGCACTATCATTTTCCATGTCTAGTGGACCGTTGAATTGAGACATTAAAATTAAAAAGATCATATGATATAGAATATGTGTACTGAGTTTCAAAAAAATTATATCTGTACATTAACTTCACTTTCAGGTATAGAGATGTGATTTTTTTTCTGAGACAAGTGCTTGTGACAATCCAAAAGAACTTGTAGTCATTCGATGTTCAGTACTTCAGTACTTTGATTGTTTGAAAACGAGGTAAAAATACCCTGCCTCATTCGGTGTGTGTTTTTGTTAGACCTTTTTTTTCTTCTGTTTTGTATCGATCTCATGCGTTAAGCCCTTTCCACTGATTTGTATAGTTTGTTCTTATGCTGTGCTGTAACAAAACTGTCCCAGCTGCTAACAAGCATGTTAAACGCCACAATATATTGCATGTGCCTGCTCCAACTCAGGAGCATGTAGTTCAGTGGTTGTCGTTTGTTGATGTCTTTTATATGTGTTTTTCGTAATTCATGTTGTTTAAAATAGGCCGTTATGTTTCTCAATTGAACTGTTTCATATTTTTCAATTCATGGACTATTGTAGCCGACAATACCGTATGTTTTTTTCTCATTGTTGAAGATTATATTGTTGCCTATATATAATTGCTTACATCCACTACATTTGAACTTTATGGAATAGTTGACTCATTTGCATTAATACCAAATCTCCTTATTAAAGATTGAGGGGTGTGTGTATTTCTTTGGAAAATTTCAATGTTTTCTCCCAGGTCACCCAGTTTGAATCGAATATTTTGACATTTTGCTGTGCTCTTGGATTTGAGTTAAGAGCCAACCAAAGCTCACGGCCTGTTGGTGGGTAGTTGATGACTATATGGTAAGCTCTGGATGTCTTTTTGAGTATTGAATACGGTGATTTGGTGATGTCTTCATGCCATGTATTGTCCCATTACTTTATATAGACAGCTTATCAGTCAACCTGATCTATCAAAGTAGCTCTCCTCGCCTTTTGTATAGTCAGACGAAAAACAAGATATAAACTGACTTAGCTTGGTATATACATGTTTATTCAATATACTCATATAAATATAAAAAAGAAGATGTGGTATGATTGTCAATGAGACAACTCTCCACAAGAGACCAAAATAGCACAGAAATTATCAACTATAGGTCATCGTACGGCCTTCAACAATGAGCAAAGCCCATACCGCATAGTCAGTTATAAAGGCTCCGAAATGACAATGTAAAACAATTCAAACAAGAAAACTAACGGCCTAACCACTGAATTACAGGCTCCTGACTTGGGACAGGCACATACATTTTGAATGTGGCGGGTTACACATGTTAACGGGATCCCAAATTCAAGTCAAATTGATATTTTAAAACAACATAAAAGTAAAAAAGTGTAAAAAAAAATAATATTTTAATAAATGCTGAAAATATTATTGTGTTTGTGAATGAACAACTACTTAAAATTGTAGAAATATTCAAAAGTAGCTCTCGCGGTTTTGTTCTGCGGCTACGTTAACGGAACACCAATCAAGTAACCGATCTTCATGACTATGGCTTCAATATTCAATGGTATAAAATATCATGTTCTGCTTGTCGTAGACTCAAAAAGACTTCAAGTTGGAATAGATCTACGAAGACTAAAGAACGTTCATGTGTGGTTTGGCAATTGTACATGCCCACGACACCGATGTCCAGATATTGTTCGGAAGATGTTTTGAGAAGTTACGATCCTACCGGACATGTAAAATTAAACTGTTACAGTATATTACAGAACACAAAACTGGCTATCTTTGCTGTAAATACAAGTTAAAAACCGGATATGGTTTACATTAAAGCTAAAAATCCCAATCCCGCGGCATCAAATAATTTTAAAAAAAACATATGACCTTTAACATTGGAGGGCTAAACTAGCATTGAGCCGTGTCCAGGTCCTAAATAGAAAATAAAGAGATGTGGAGTTAATGTACACGGGACAAAATCGCACACAATATATAGAAAAAATACAAATTTTTAATGAACAGGGCTTTTATTCCTGTTCTTCATCTTGAAAGGAGCTGGAGGGTCTTCAACGAGGAACTAGACCATTGATCCTCATTATACAAAAGTAACATAGGTTAGTGCACCGGACTACAAAAACATAAGTTCCTGGTTCGATCCCCGTTCCGGGGAGAAAATTTCCAATCCACTATTAATAAATATGTTTAAACTACCATTAGCCACACACTTGACTTTGTGGATTACATTATTTTTTTCTTCATCCTACATATGTCTTTTGATATTGTTCATACATTAAAGTCTTACACTGTATCTATATATTTTGCTCCGAGACCAGAACATAATAAAATAGATAAAACAAAACTTGCGCTTTAGATTAAGAAAGGGTCTGAAAGATTTTGTATAATTTTTTCCAGTTCTTCTGGGGTCCTTGAGCCCTTCCCTCGCCAACAATATATAGTTTGCTTTATTTGTAAAAGAGGCTAGTTACGCTTCTTTATTATCATCTTATATTAACCTCTCCAAACTTAAAAGTAAAGATCACGCACCCTTATTGTTTAGATTGATAAAGACTTTTGCATCCGTCGACATTATCTTCGATTAAAGTAGTATTGATCTGACAACCACTGTGCATGTATACTTTAACGACCTTTAAATGAATGACAAATGACAACATTGTCATTTTTTGAATGACAATTAAGCAGTGTGGGGGAAAGATAAATTGAATACACTTTGGTTTTTCGTTTTTCGTTTTTGTGAAATCAAAAATGAAAAATGAAAACACTTTCATTTTTCGATTTTAGTTTTTGAGAAATCAAAATTGAAAAATGAAAATACTTTTGTTTTTCGTTTTTTGTTTTGAGAAATCAAAAACGAAAAACGAAAACACTTTTGTTTTTCATTTTGGTTTTTAAGAAATCAAAAACGAAAAACGATTGGACGCAGATATACACGGACCCATTTGCTTCTGAAATGTCGAATTATAATTATATTTTTCAATTATATATGCATAAAAAGTTACTTTTCATTTGGCAGTTTCTGATTTTTTTCTCTCTCAAATTTCTACATACTTGTTAAAGAGGAGCAACAGATAGCAAATTGATATATTTGTTCAGATATCTTCTTATCATGCAAATTGTCACAGTAGACAGAGTACATTTGTCGGGCCATCTTATTTTCATAACTTTACCCCAGTTCGGTTTAACAGTGTTCAAAAGAGAAACAAAAGAAACCAGAGGGACAGTCAAACTCATCGATCGAAAATAAACTCACAACGCCATGGCTAGCAACAAAAATTAAAAACAGACAAATAATAGTAAACAAGACACAACATAGAAAACTAACGACTAAACAATACGAATCCCAACAAAATTAGGGCTGATATTAGGAGATCCGGAAGAGTTAGCAGAGCCTGTTCCCCATGTGGCACCCGTCGTGTTGCTCATGTTATAATTAACAGTCTTATTCGTGAAAAGGAAGTAGTTACGACATAAGGAACATACCTGATATCATTGTAAGTGTTACATGTATCGCACAAATTCCAAGTACTTTATTAATTATAACTTCTTATTAGAGAATGAAGCATGCTCTTGTATTCTCTGTCTAATATATGGCCCAAGTACACATTTATAGTCCTTTTGTTTCGTTGTCTACGAATATAGTCCTTAGTGTGAACAGTGTTTAACTTTCATTTTTTTTTGGATACACTTTCCCAATTCGTTTTTGATTTTTTAATGCATGAAATATTTAAGTGGTGGGTAGGGGATGACATTACATGCTAAAACAAAATTGGGTGTTGAATCTTTATATTAAGTAGTAATTTGGTCCATTTAAAAAAAATATTACGTCTGAAGCTGAATTTTAGACCCCCTGAACACAGAATTGTCAATATTTTGAATTAGTACTTGTAGAAGTTTCTTTAATTTTGATATTGTTTGTCCCACTAGTAGTACACTACAATGTAAAAATATTTTTGAGATAGATCTAGCAGGTGCTTTGAATGTATTGCCTTAAAGACAACTGTGTAATCACGGGCCAGTTTTCAATGTTTTGTAATATAACTGCAAATGCAACTGGTTTCATGTTGAATCTTTATAATTAGTTATCAAAGGTACCAGGCTTATGATTTAATAACGCCAGATGCGTGTTTAGTCTACCTTAGACTCATCAGTCACGCTCATATTAAAATGGATAGAAAGCCAAACAAGTACAAAGTACAAAGTTGAAGAGCATTGATGACCCAATATTTCAAAAAAATATTCACGTAGGTTGTCAAATAAAGTAATGAATCGATATTGAGTGCATCCATATTATCTTGGAATTTAATTTTAAAAAATCTACAAAAACCCCTCCCAATAGAAAGAACAACAACAAAAAAAGAATTACTAAAAAAACCATACAACTGCAATTAAAAGTAAAAACCACAAATACACAAAACGCAAAATTAAAAATAACCTAAGTAACTGAAACTCAAAGATAGTCCATCTGTAGTTAAAAGCTTACTCACCCCTTTATATTGTGTCATATCAACATAAACACTATTTGTTTCGTCCACTAAATCTGTTGCTGAGCTACTTGTCATTTTGTTTATGTCACATCTTCGTGTTATGCTGTTGTAGTTAAATGAGCGGCACTTTTTCTTCGGATACATTCATTGTAACATGCATTCGGACCAATATTAGAGAAAGTGATATATATATATCCGTTTACCCTAGCCCCAGTCTTATCTGCATCTACACGCAATGATCTAACGGTGCATTGCTGAAGGTATGCAACTCGAACATTATAAAGACATACCACTACTGTATAAACATGCATAGTCAATGTTCATTAGCTAGAATTCATATCTTCTAAGAGCACAGTCAAGTTAGTACTGACTTTATAGCTTTAATTGATCCAAAAGTTTAAAAAGGTTTTACGCCATTAGTATTACTCAATTTATTTCACTTGACTGGGCGGAGTTAAGCCGGTTCGCTCATAATAAACCAGTCCATCTATAGATAGGTGTTTTAGAATAAACTCATCAATGAAGTGTCCAGTCATTCTTTTGTAAATTCCTTTGATGACACTGATAGGTGATTAGAAATCAGTTATAATTATAACGGCAATCATCCTTAGCACACACATCTTAAAATAGACTGTCCTTATGCAAGTTAAAATGTAAGCTCCGCCCGATCAGTTAAAATAACATTGGTAATAACGATACAAATTTTAATTAAAAGCACAATCTGAATATGAATTATTTACTACAATCAATATACAATTTCAAATTGACTATTAAAGCGTATGATCATCCTGTAAATTAATTTATCTTCGTTTCTAGTCGAGGGACAAACAATACGTAATTCTGTTGTGCTGTTGCTATGTGCTGTCATAGGCAAGTTTGTATCTTCCCATTGACTAAAAGTCTGCATAAAATTAAAAAGATTGAGGGATCAGGGGGCTCTTACCATTGTCCTGTGCCCTTGTCCTAAAATTTTGAAAATTTTTAGCTGAAAAGTGACGATATAAGCCCTCCATAGATATCTAATACGACATTATTCTGGGAAATCCTTCAAACATAACCTTCATATATACAGAGTCCTTGATTTAGTTATATTTTTTGGACATTGAAAGACCAGGGAGGTCTCACCCTCATTTAAGTGGTCTCATGTAGGTTTTCACTATATATTTTGAATATCCAACTGGCACTTTGGGCGCTCCGTAAACATACAAGACAGAAAGTGTACCAAAATTCCTTTAAATGATGTTTGTATCTACCCATTGACTAAAAGTCTGAATAGTATTAGAAAGATTGAGGGATCAGGGGGCTCTCAACATTGCCCTGTGCCCTTTGTCCTAAAATTTTGATAATTTGTAGCTGAAATGTGACAATATAATTCCTCCATAGATATCAAATATGACGTTAGTCTGGGAAATCCTTCAAACACAACCTTCTATATACATAGTCTTTGATTTAATTATATTTTTTGGACATTGAAAGACTAGGGAGGTCTCACCCTCATTTAAGCGGTCTCATGTAGGTTTTCACTATATATTTTGAATATCCAACTGGCACTGTGGGCGCTCAGTACATAAACGACAGGAAGTGTACCAAAATTCCGTTAAGTGATGTTTTTACCTTCCATTGACTAAAAGTCTGCATTATATTAGAAAGATTGAGGGATCAGGGGGCTCTCACCATTGCCCTGTGCCCTTTGTCCTTAAATTGTGATATTTTTTAGCTGAAAAGTGACAATATAAGCCCTCCATAGATATCGAATATGACATTATTCTAGGAAATCATTATAACACAACCTTCATATATACAGAGTCCTTGATTTAATTAAATTTTATGGACATTGAAAAACCAGGGAGGTCTCACCCTCATTAAAGCGGTCTCAGGTAGGGTTTCACTATATATTTTTGAATATCCAACTGGCACTTTGGGCGCTCTGTAAACATAAAAGACAGGAAGTGTACCAAAATTCCCTTTAGTCACGTTTGAATCTACCCATTGACTTAAAGTCTGCATAATATTAGAAAGATTGAGGGATCAGGGGGCTCTTACCATTGCCTTGTGCTCTTCGTCTAAAAAAATTGATAATTGTTAGCTGAAAAGTGACAATATATTGCCCTTCATTGATATCGAATATGACATAATTCTTGAAAATCCTTCTTACACAACCTTCATATATTATACAGAGTATTTGATTTAATTAAATTGTATGAACATTAAAAGATCAGGGGGGTCTCACGCTCATTTAAGCGGTCTCAGGTAGGTTTTCACTATATATTTCTTTTTTGGGCTTTCCATAAATATTTCTATTGATATTCCTAAATATTTTCTAGAGTTATCGGTTTTTCCTTTTGGTTTAATAAATATCATGTATAAAAGTTCATCTTTGAAGTTTTTTTTATTGACAACAATCTATATTACATAAAGATAAATATGCAAGTTATAAAAGGGTTTATATTCGAGAAAAAAGAAGAATTTACGACACCTTGAAGAGGTCATGAAACAATTTCCTACGTATCTTATCAGTCCTCTTAACTATGAAAAACATGCTTTTAATGTTAGTAAGTTTTGTTTTTTATAATTTTCAACATAATTTTGAATATCCAACCGACTGCTAGCAGCCATATGGATATTGAATATCGAATATCGAATAACGAACCGGCTGCTCACTTCACATACATGTATTATCCTTCTAGTTGTCTCGTCATTTAAAAGACGTTTTATCAAGGGTCATTTTACTATATTGCATGCAATAACAAGATTGACTAAATAATAATTTAGAAGTATAACAAGATTAGATTTATCCACTAGTCAATTAAAATTTTAATGTATGGTTATTACCGCTTCGTTATAACGATCCAAAATATGATGTTAAAGAACTGTCAAACAAGAAGTCAACTGTTTTACTAACTGACAAAACAGTCACCATGATAAAGAGTGTACACGTTGCAAACATGTTACGATATTAGAGATCTAGACCTTCTTAAAAAAAAAACCATCGGAATGCATGGCCCAAGACCTCGGTCTTACAATTTTGCAGCGTACTAGTGGCTAACAAAAGCGCAAAATATCCCTTTACTTCTCACAGGAAATTCAGGACCTCCAATCAACCAAAATTCAAATTCTTTTTACTCCATCTTATCCTGTGTCGTAACTTTTCGCTTCTTGTGTAAGACAGACAAAAAAAGTTGTAGAACATATGATCGTTTATTAGAATGTAAAAAGTCAGCAAAAAAGTTAAACAATTTAATACACAATATATCAGCAGCCTCACTTATTTTAAATTAAGAATTCCGAACATGAATTTAAACAAAGGACTTTTTTTTTATAATTTTACCATTTAATCGGTATTTGACCAAAACTAGGTTTTACAAAGTGAAACCGCTTTATGTAATTTTACAATCAAACTTAAATATATACATATATACATATCAAAATAAGAAAAACAGGTTGCTTTAATTAAATAAAAAAAAAGTGAATACGTGAACCTTAGTTTTTTTTGGTTGCTTATTACAATCGTGTCTATTTTTCGTCGTTTTGTATATACATATGGCCATTGATTCACATCTTGTTCGAATTGAATAACACTGTGACCAAGATTGCTTACACAAATGACATTTGATCTGTGATAAAACGTTGTCTCATTGGCAAGGACACAAAATATTATCTAATCATTTCAGTCGCAGGATAACTCGATTATAATGAAATGCGGTTCCATCAACCGACATACGTAAAAAATATCAAGACTTTACAAAGTTTTTGCTAACTTATGTTTGTTGCCTATAATTTAGAATTTTTACAGGGTTTACGGATTTTTTGTTTTAACCTGTTAAAACATGGGTCCCTATTCAAAAGACTCTTAACTACTACCTTGATTTCGCAGTTGCGTGTATATGCTATAATAGAAACCTGGGAGAAAAGTTCACTGTAATGTTTGTCTTTTTGCAGATTGTTCCAATGTTTTCAATATTTTCTTATGATTTTACTCAGGTTTTTCACCATTCGCTTATACTTGGTATAGAGAGTACGTGAAAAATCTTTTGGTTCTGTTGGTCTTTACTAGGTGTTTTGTCTATCCGTTGCATTTTTAACATTTTTATAACAAATTATGTTTCCTCTTTACAGTATCCTCTATCAATTTACTTCTCTTGTAAGTTTATTATTTTTTTATTCAATTCAATGATATCACTATTATCTCTAATGTTGATTCATACACTGCACTACTCTTAAATGTGTGTTTTGTGTGTGAACTTGTGATTTGTAAGAATTGATGCGTTTCTGTTGTTATATATACCTCAATGGAGTTATTTTATTTCAGAACGATAGGACATACTTTCGAAGAATCAACCCGGAAGATACCATGTTTCAATGAAATATGCTCAGTGAAAAAGATTTTCGTTAAAGTTAATGAACAGCGACGGGTGCAAAATGAGGAGAAAAGCTCATGTAGTCCCGTTGGCCAGGTGAGCTCAAAATCTGTGTTAAAGAATTTAAATCTGATATCACAAATTACCAAAAAAACTGCGATAACTAATTTCACAAATTCTTATCACGAAATTCAAAAAAAATCGTTAAAACCAAATATACAAATCGTTATTATGTAATAACGATTTTAAATCGTGATCACAAATTACAAAAAAACGTGAATACGAACTTAGAGGTAAAAACGAATTACAAAATCTGTTATAACGATTTTCACTTACTCGTTTTCACAAATTAAATCTGTTAGAACGAATTATACAATTCCTGATAACGATTTCAATCCGTAATTTCGAATTCAAATTATTGTATTTTTTAAGGTCTAAATGGGCTTCCGTATATTAAAGATAATTTTAACAAGCCGCAATAGAGAATTTTTCACAGATCGCTATTTCACAAATATATCTCCATTGTCTAAAAGAAATAATTAATATAAGACCTCTCATTTCATACATGACATGTGGCTTGATTATATATATGCAGATTATGTGTGCCAATTTGTTTTTTAGATAAAATATGCAGCAATTTTTTTTTTAAATTTTGTTTACCTAATTCATAAAAATGTGGCAAAGAGGAATTATTTCCAAAGAATTGTTACCAATAGTTATCAAAGGTACCAGGATAATAATTTAATATACCAGACGCCTATTTCGTCTACATAAGACTCATCAGTGACGCTCAGATCAAAATAGTTGTAAAGCCAAAAAAGTAAAACGTTAATCTATTCCTCGGATAAGAAAATCCTGAATTTTTCGAAAAATTCAAAGTTTTGTATCAGGAAATTTATAAAAATGTTTATATAATTGATTTTCATGACAAAAAATGTTGACTACTGGGCTGCTAATATCGTCGGGTGAAGTAATACATTGATATTGAGTAAAAAAATCTGCTGAACAATAAAACAACAAATGCAATTATAAAACAAAACAAAACATTCACAAAAAAACAAATCACTAAAACCCCTCCTAATAAAAAGAACACCGACAAAAAAGAATCACTAATAAAAAACATACAAATGCAATCAAAAGTGAAAACCACAAAAATACAAAACGAAGAATAAAGAATAAACTAACTTAGTGAAACTCTATGATAGTCCATATCAATGCCCCAAACATAAGTCTGTAGTAACAATCTTACTCACCCCTCTGTATTGTGTCATATCAACATACACACAATTTGTTTCGTCCACAAAATATGTTGCTGAGCTACTAGTCATTTTGTTTATGTCACATCTTCGTGTTATACTGTTGTAGTTAAATGAGCGGCATTTTGTTCTTCGGATACATTCATTGTAACATGCATTCGGACCAATATTAGAGAAAGTGATATAGGTATATCCTTTTAACCTAACCCCAGTCTTATCTGCATCTACACGTAATGTTCTGACGGTGCATTGCTGAAAATATGCAACTCCAACATTATAGAGAAATACTACTATTGTGAATACCTCCATAGTTAATGTATGATTATCAGTTAGAAATCAAATCTTTCGTTCTCATCCGATTCCGTACCTTCAGATAAAGAGTCGACTACTAGCTAATTGATCCGGGAATTACCGAATGAACACATTCAATATGACACTGTATATATACGGCGTTATTAAATATTTTTAATGAATTTTTATTTTTGTTATTATGTATATTATTTTTTCAACTTCTCTGTAACATTTGTACTTGCATGGTTTTGTGAGAATAAACTATCTATCTATTAATCCCAAACAATAACTTGAATTAAATAAACCGGTTTTGCGACATTCATTTCGATGCTTATTAAATATTTTATCGAAAATGTTACCTTTATGCTTAGTGGGGGGTAAAACGTTTGTCATATTTATTGATTATCCACGGGCAAACACATTAACATCTTTGTCATGCAGTTTTGTTAGCAGTTGGTATATGCATTTCTTTATTAGAATCCATTAATTATATTTGGTTTCCAGAGAATGGTTGATAATATTGGTACATAATTTATATTTATTTTTAAGATGTTGTCGTTGGTTACTGTTTGTTTTTCGTATATTTTCTATCATTAATCAGGCCATCGGTTTTCTTGTATGAATTGTTTAACGCTTTAACATGTCAGGGCCTTTTGTGATTAAAGGCAACAAAAGTATACCGGTGTCCAAAAGTCATAAATTGATTGAAAGAAAATATATCCGGGTTACACACTAAAACTGAGAAAAACACGTCAACTATAAGAGGAAAAGGAACTACAGGAACACTGAAGTGCAAAAAAAAAAAAAAACACACAAAAAACCCGCTTACATTCGTAAAAAAGAACTTTTTGTCAACAACTGCCATGTTCTTCATTTGGTACACTTTAAGAACATGGTGGGTTGAAACTGGTTTAATGGCTAGCCAACCCTCCGCTTTATAACAATGTCTTTTCGCCACTTTTAGTTATTCTCATTGTGCGACTAAAAAGTGTTTCAAAAGGGTAAAGAAAATAACTTTGTTTCATATTATTCACCTCGTATACCTTAATTAATGTATAAAAAAACTGAAAATCATATGTCTGAAATGAATGTATGTATAATACTATAAAATCTATAGTATTCTACTTTAAAACAAAAGTTTAACAAAATATCACAAGATTCAAAGCAAGACATGCATATATATATATATCTGATCATTATGTCGTCTATTACATAAAAATGATTCTATCTTTCCGTTTTTTCTTTTATCAGACGCATGGTATTTTTGCATCCTGCATTAATGAGGCCCAGCATGGGGATGACCAAGTAATCACATAATCACAAATATTTGCCAATGTAATCACATAATCATTAATTATTATTTTAATGAGATAATGAAAAATTCAATCCGAAATAAACAAGTAATCAATAATCATGAACTATTTGGTCTGGTAATCAAATAATCACTATAAAAACGACCAAGTAATCACATAATCAAATACACCAATCATCTCTTTTCCGTAACACACCTTACAATGAACTGTACGTCAAATCATGAATCATTTATAATTTATGGGTGAGGCAAAAAAAAGTAACACAGTCAATACTTCAAGTACATTAATACCACAAATAGATAAGCTGACCATTTTCTTGCAGTCAATTCAGTTTACTTTTCAGCAGTTTTCAAGACGGTACAGTATTATGTTGATGTGTACAATTAAATAGAGACTACAGAACAATTTGAACATAGCCTGGACAGATCTGAATTGACTTACTTCAAAGTACTGAATTTACATCATTGGAAAAATCTGAAAATTGACTTAAAGACTAAAATGACCTTTACAGATCTGAATTTATGTATTTGTGTTAAAATCAGGGGGTCATAGGGCTCAAGATTCAACACACTGTGACAGTAATTGATTTATGCAAACTTTAATTTTTTTGCCGTACTCAAACATGTTAAATGTATTTTTTACATGTAGCATCCAGATTTCAAAAGGATTATTATCCGCAATAACTGTTACAAAACCAAGCAGGAGTAATGTGTTTGTGTCAATTAAATAATAAGATTAACGGTACTAATTTTTCTTGCACCAGATGCGCATTTCGACAATACATGTCTCTTCAGTGATGCTCGTGGCCAAAATATTTGAAATCCCAAGCTTATATAAAAGATGATATATAGTTTGTTTATGGACACAACTCTTATAAACACTGGAAACAATAAAGCCCTTTTTGTTGTCGTTTTTGTAGCGACATCGTGTGACATTGTTGGGTTGATTTTTTTTGTAGTCTCCGTAATATATTGACTAGTTTTATATATAGTTGAGGAAATTGCCACAGAGTTAACAATAAAATAAAATACCAACTTACAAGGAACTTACCAACTATTTTTATCGAACAACCTTCAACAATGAGATAAACTCATACCATAGAAGCTATGATATTATACAGGATTACAACATATTGAACGAGCCAAAAGAATAATTAACCCAAAGCATTTGCTTATAGTGTACAAACAAAACTAATGATAAAAACACTTAGACGGACAACAATGTATAACATCGTATAAGAATAATACAATGACTATCTATGTGAACATTTTTCGATGGATTTTTAACTATCTTTCTGCTCAAGTTATTGGCGAGAGAACTAATGTATACCAATGATGTCAACAAGAATGACACAACTTTATATGTTTAAGTGTGCAAGTCATGTGCCTCTTGACAATCAGCAACAGACATGTCCATTAAAAACAAAGCAATTAACTACGAGTACTGTGGATTCATTTTTTTTCTTGAGTACCAATTTTTATGGATTAGGGAGAACTTGCATGTTTGTTGGTGTCTAATTTCGTAGTTTTCCCGAAGTCTGCATACAAGCCTATAGAAAATTTGTCATTCGTTGAACATTTAATTTCGTGGTTCACTTGTACCAACGAAAATCACGAAATTGGTATCCAACGAATAATAATGCATCAAGAGTATCTTTGTGTTGAAAAGCCTGTATCGATAACCATGTGTAGGATATTGAAGGGCATTATTTGTTTGAATTTTTTTTACTCGGATACTTTAGTTCACGTGTAGTCTTTTTCGCTGCGAATTTATTTCCCGATTTTTAAATTGACTTGAAGTATTTTTATCAGATACGATCCAAGTTTTACATATTTGCCATGATTTATATTCGCGTTATTTGTCTACTTAGTAAAATTAGTCAGTTTATAGAAAATAAACAGTAATAGATAGCTTACAGTCGTTCAAAATTGAAATCCATTCTACTTATCACCATTTTGATTAGATACGTTCGGGAATTTGCGTTTTGTTATTTCCAATTAGTTAACTAGAGCAAACTCGAATACATTTAATTTCATAATGACTTTTGAATAAGTAATTGCAATTTTGAAAATATATTCCTATTCACTATAAATTTTTATTAAGTAATGTTATACCACCTTTGAAAATATATTCCAGTCGTCATTAGTTTCAGTAAATAAGAAAATCAATGAATCAATATATTCAATTTTATTATAACATAGTTTATACCAGGAATATCTTTATATATATAATTAAATCCCTCTTTTAATCAACAGGTATGAGATGTGGTATGAGTGCCAATGAGACAACTCTCCATCCAAGTTACAATTTGTAAAAGCAGACCATTATCAGATCTAGTTCAAGCACATTAGTTTCATAATGTTGCGTATTTATTGTTCTTCTGGAGGTTCAAGCGGAAGAGCGGAGAGGGGTTTTAATATGAATATTCTACTGAAAACCTTGTAGATATCACATAGATATAGGAAGATGTGATATGAGTGCCAATGAGACAACTCTCCATCCGAATAACAATTGATAAAAGTAAACCATAATAGGTCAATGTACATACATTGATAATATCAACACTAGATGCATACATTCCAAATGGGTTCTGATAGTTATTCTGCATGAACATATTTCCATAATCCATTGGTTTTGCTTTGGCCGCTCGTGTGGGTATAGATGGGGTTTCAGACTTTGATGTTGAAACTAAATTTTGAATTTTGGGGGTTTCCTCATGAGAGGTCTTCATACATTTGTAGTTTTTTTGTATCTTGCAAGTGTTGCGGTTTTTTTGGCACGATGATAAAAAGTTTGGAAAAATTTTTCTTCGTCAATGCTTAGGGAATGATTGGGTATTTCATTCTTATAATATTCTTTCAAATAGATGACAAACCTCTTCAACACGTTACCTTTAATGTACTTTTTTTTGTCTGAGTCTTCCCATTACTATACCAAGGAATAAAGATACGTGTTTGTTCCGAAAATGAAGTCAGTCGAGCTATTCCCTCGATATCTAATCGATCTCTTTGTCTGCATTTTTAATACCTTTGTCTATTTGTCTACATTGCATTTTATATTATGTATGCTTGTCGTTTTGGACGCCGTCTTTCCACGAATTAAATATTGAGAGTGGATGGCTTTTATCCCCTATTTCAATCGGCTTAGTGGCCTCTTATGTGACAGTTGCCACATTTTGTGGATATCAATGCTCCTAGTGTGTCTGGGTCCTTCACCATTAAGTTCCTCTGCCTTCTTTTAGGGATGATATCAAACCAATTTTTTTTTCGAGATCTCAAATTCTTCTGAACAACTGACAGACTTTAAGTTTCTTAGTGCATATTGTAATTTCCGTTAGTGTGCTAGTCAAAATGGAATATTCTCAAACATGTTACCTAAGTTAGCTTTTTATATTCATTGCACGAGCGAAATGCTATCACAAAATTCATTCTCCGTAAAAGTTTGCTTGTATTTCATGAATTTTAACCCAATTGTTTCAAAAAAAGTAAAATCACAAAAATACTGAACTCAAAGGAAAATCAAATCGGAAAGTCCCTAATCAGTCACAGATATATCGATCTTTACGGAGTGAAAATTAAATTTTTTAACAAAGATGGTTACAAAAAAAAATCCCTGGTTTGTTGGTCACTATTTAAATTTGAGAAGAGGGGTAAACATTTATGGCTTGTTTGACATTTCATTTTCAGGATTGTTTTGTTTTTTGAATTCACTTAAATTTACTTTTAGATTTGAATTTTATCAGAATAATTAAGAATACAAACAAAATTAAAATGCTATATAACTTTTTTCCATAACCTATTTTAGAATAACCCAAATAGGACATCACGTGAAAAGAAAGTTGTAATGTCACAGGGTTAATTCTTTTGTAAGAAAATAAAAGATACGCCATTACATTTATTGGAACAAAGGATGATGATTAAACAATCAGACAAGATTCTATCAAAATGAAATTAAACTTGATGAAAAAAATCACTATCAAATATATCATCTAAAGGAAAGTGGAAAAGAAGAATTTCTTAAATAGGTAGGAAAACTGGAATTGAAATTTCTACGGATAAAACAACATTTAATAATGATACAAAAGTAAAAGGACCTAGAGAATACTTCAGACCAAATATGAAGTATGACTTATGATTTAAATTAGTGTATTGCATTTTTTGTGTAGAAAATCGTCGGTCGATACAAAAAAAAAGTTATGAGGTACTGGTGCTTGTATATTAGAAACTTGTTCGACTGAATCTTCAATATGCAGAGCTTCAAAAATAACTACTTGCATTCTTTTTTTATGAAAGTTAATTTTTGAAAACCTTTATTAACAGTAAATATGGATATTCATTGTATGGAAAGGCGGCAATAGAAATACAACGTTTCGCGTCTGATTTTATATTGACACTTAAATATACAGTCGAACTGAAATAGTTCAACAAATATACCGCACTCCAAGGTACATTAAAAACTATAGAATATATCAATATCTAGCAGGAAATAGATATAGGAAGATGTGGTGTGAGTGCCAATGAGACAACTCTCCATCCAAATAACAAATGTATAAAAGTAAACCATCATAGGTCAATGTACGGCTTTCAACACGGAGCCTTGGCTCACACCGAACAACCAGGTGCTCCGCAGGGCGTAGCTTTATACGACCGCAGAGGTCGAACCCTGAACAGTTGGGGCAAGTATGGACAAAACATTCAAGCATGATACAGCTCTGAATTTGGATTGTGATCAAATTTTTGACATTACATGGTCTTTTTTTACACAAAACAAATGCCAAGATTTTACAAATCAATTAAAGATTTCTTCTTCAAACTTTTTAAATCTAAAATTAAATAGTTGACACAGCATAGGTTTCTGACACAGAATGAATGTGGTCTAATGAACTTAAAAGTTTTTTTTTGCCTTTGAGCAAATCACTATGCTGTTGAATATTAATCCTCTCAAAAAAATGTTTGAAGAAATTTTCTTTTTATTTATGAAATCTGAAATGAGAAAAATTTAACCCCCCCCCTTTTTTTTCACATCCCCGTTTCCCTTTTTCAAAACTGATATCAATTCAAATTTCTAATGGAGTTTGCAACAATAACTACTCATTTAAATACATCATAAAATATTAAGATGTAAAAAAACTGCTTGTTATCACTGAATGGTAAAGATTATTTAAATTTATCAGTTGGTAGTAAAAAGTGTATATACATTGTATATTGTATATAACAAAGATTTAAGTTGATTCTGGACAAAGAAAGATAACTCCAATTAAAAAAAATTCTTGCTATTGCACAAATAGGATATTTCTTGCTTACTATTCTGGACAAAGAAAGATAACTCTAATTAAAAAAAAATTTGCTATTTCACAATATTGTGCAATTAGATATTTCTTGCCATTGCACAATACTGTGCAATTGAAAAGACTTGCTATTGCACAATACTTAATATAATAATTTTAGATCCTGATTTGGACCAACTTGAAAACTGGGCCCATAATCAAAAATCTAAGTACATGTTTAGATTCAGCATATCAAAGAGGCCCAAGAATTCAATTTTTGTTAAAATCAAACTTAGTTTAATTTTGGACCCTTTGGACTTTAATGTAGAATTTGAAATTTGAAAACAGGACCAAAAATGAAGAATCTACATACACAGTTAGATTTGGCATATCAAAGAACCCCAAGGATTCAATTTTTGATGAAATCAAACAAAGTTTAATTTTGGACCCTTTGGACCTTAATGTAGACCAATTTGAAAACTGGACCAAAAAAAAATTCAATAATCAAGAATCTAAGTACATTTTTAGATTCAACATATCAAAGAACCCAACCGATTCATTTTTTGTCAAAATCAAACTAAGTTTAATTTTGGACCCTTTGGACCTTAATGTAGACCAATTTGAAAACGGGACCAAAAGTTGAGAATCTACATATACAGTTAGATTCGGCATATCAAAGAACCCCAATTATTCAATTTTGATGAAATCAAACAAAGTTTAATTTTGGACCCTTTGGGCCCCTTTTTCCTAAACTGTTGGGACCAAAACTCCCAAAATCAATACCAACCTTCCTTTTATGGTCATAAGCCTTGTGTTTAAATTTCATAGATTTGTATTTACTTATACTAACATTATAGTGCGAAAACCAAGAAAAATGCTTATTTGGGTCCCTTTTTGGCCCCTAATTCCTAATCTGTTGGGTCCTAAACTCCCAAAATAAATACCAACCTTCCTTTTGTGGTCATAAACATTGTGTTTAAATTTCATAGATTTCCATTTACTTAACCTAAGGTTATTGTGCAAAAACCAAGAAAAATGCTTATTTGGGCCCTTTATTGGCCCCTTATTCCTAAACTATTGAAACCAAAACTCCCAAAATCAATCCCAATCTTTCTTTTGTGGTCATAAACCTTGTGTCAAAATTTCATAGATTTCTATTAACTTAAACTAAAGTTATGGTGCGAAAACCAAGAAAATGCTTATTTGGGCCCTTTTTGGCCCCTTATTCCTAAAATGTTGGGACCAAAACTCCCAAAATCAATACCAACCTTCCTTTTATGGTCATAAACCTTGTGTTAAAATTTCATAGATTTCTATTCACTTTTACTAAAGTTAGAGTGCGAAAACTAAAAGTATTCGGACGCCGGACGACGACGACGACGACGACGACGACGACGACGCAGACGCCAACGTGATAGCAATATACGACGAAAATTTTTTCAAAATTTGCGGTCGTATAAAAAGCTATAAAGGGCTCCAAAATTACTAGTGTAAAACCATTCAAACGGGAAAACCAACGGTCTAATCTATATAAAAAAACGAGAAACGAGAAACATGTATAAATTACATAAACAAACGACAACTACTGTACATCAGATTCCTGACTTACGACAGGTGCAAATATTTGCAGCGGGATTAAACGTTTTAATGGTACCAAACCTTCTTCCTTTTTCTGAAACAATAGCATAACATCACAACATAGAAAACCACACGATAAAATATCAATTGGAAGTCTTAACTCAATCAAAAAACGTAAATTAAGCAGGAAGTCCATATTACAGTTTGCACCTGTTACAATTGTTTGTGATGTTTTTATCCATGTGTTATATGGTTATAACTATATTAAGTCCTGTGTGTGCTGTAATTATGGATAACTGTAGATTTCAACACGAAAGACTGATTCAAAACAATCGAGTATTTATTTGAAAAATAATGGTGTAACTTTTATTCATCAGCCACCATAGCATCCAGAATTAAATTCTTGTGAGTATTGTTTTAAACTTATCAAAGATGGAATTAAAGTGACAATCAGTTTCTTTGAATATCATATGGAACTTGCAATTTGCTGATTTAAAGTAATATGGAACTTGCAATTTGCTGATTTAAAGTAATAACTAGTAATGGTAATAGACTACTCAAAAAAAGTTAATTTGATGCAAAATCAGTATAAGGTATCAACTACAAAATATAAGATTTGTATTGAATATATATCACATCATATTCATGCTTCCACATGAACACAATCAACTATAACAGGTATTAACATAACCAGAGTCATATACATTGTATATAACATAACATGGCACAAATATATAGATTCTTTAAAAGAGGGACGAAAGATACCAAAGGGACAGTCAAACTCATAAATCTAAAACAAACTGACAACGCCATGGCTAAAAATGAAAAAGACAAACAGAAAAACAATAGTACACATGACACAACATAGAAAACTAAAGAATAAACAACACGAACCCCATTATTAACATTATTACCAATGGATTATCGAATTTATTGAATCACTCGGCGTGGACTTTCAACATTTATAATTTAGTTATCCAGATTGGATAAATTCTTTTCGAGTGCCTTCCACATTCTTCAAAGTTTTCAATTTCATTACCCCCGTTAACATATTTTGATTCATCCAGTGTGCTCTTTTACTCACCCAATCATCTTCTGGGATCACTGGTACACGTTGATTAAAATGTTTTCTCTAATTCTTCGTCAATTTATCCCTTTCTGCAACCATTGTATAAAAATAAATTAATCAACGTGGTTCGTTTGATCTCAGTACTTCATTGGTTAAAATCCGATTATGACGTCAAATTGTCTTGCTTTCCTCTGAAATTCCTATTGTAACGGCATGAAAAAAGGCGACTATGCCTGATGACGTCACATAGAAAGAACACATCTCTTTGCAGATCATTCGAAAAGAAGGAATAAGTTTGCCTGCATAATGTTTGAAAATCATCAGAGAAACAGATTCAACCACCAAATCTCGTGTAATACCATATTTATCCACTCTCGACAGTTATATTTTAAATATTTAAAACGCTCGAACAAGCCTCGCGTTTTAAATTTGAAAATTTAACTGTATCGAGTAGATAAATATCATATTACACTCGATGCAGTGGTTGAATCTATATTTATACGGATTAAATTGCCACAGAAATATATCTAATGATGTTGTTACTTTTCCAGCTTTTGCTTTAACTTTATTTGAAGGACCAAACGAGGTAAAAAAAATGAACTCAACCCCGACTTCTCAAGCTTAAAAGAACATCAGTACATCAGATTTTTCATATCAAAGACCATTAAAGCTTTTTTAATAAATTTTATTTCTTGATAGATTGTTGTTTGCTTAGCTTGCCTTGGCGAATATTTAATGCATATTCAGGACAAAAGCAAAATAGTCTAGTATTTTAAAGATTAACCATAAGTGCAATATATTTATGGACTTGGATGAAGAGACAAATTTGAACTACCTATGGAAAATAAGACATTTTAAGGGAGAGAGCAATCATTAGTTCAGCAATCAACGGGTGCCACATGTGGAGCAGGATCTGCTTACCCTTCCGAAGCACCTGAGATCACCTCTAGTTTTTGGTGGGGTTTGTGTTGTTTATTCTTTATTTTTCTATGTTGTGTCATGTGTACTATTGTTTGTCTGATTGTCTTTTTCATTTTTTAGACATGGCATTGTCAGTTTATTTTCGATTTATGAGTTTTACTGTCCCTCTGGTATCTTTCGTCCCTCTTTCAGAAATTATACCTTTCACCAACCACCTTAGCACGATCAAAGAGTTGTTGCAAAATTTCTCTAATTTGCAGAGTCAGATACACAGTAAAGATATCAGGTTTCTGCATATTCATACTTTCTGCACAGCCAAATGGAGGCGCAGGGAGTGTGACACTCTCATCAAACAAGGGGTCAAATTTACAGTACCCATTCTAGCCTTACATGTCAGAGTATATTTACATCCAATAGAGGGAAAACAGATACCCCACAGTATAGCCAGAGTTTTACTGGCAGATAGAAGTAGTCCAAAAAAAAAAAATCTGTAATCAGACTAACTTTCAATGAAATGTCCAAATAAAGAGTTTACAATACTGTAAAAGTACTGTTATTTTTGTTTGAAACCAAACTGTTTCTCCAAATGGCATCACTGTAAAAAAAAACAAAGAAGGGAAAACAAATTTGACATTTCATTTAAACAGTAATATTCAATATTAACAAACTCTTCAATATCAAAAGGGTTAAGCTGAAACCGGTTTCATTGCATATATAAAGAAATACAAGATGCATGATATTTTTAACATTTACTTAAAGAAAATAAGAATATCTCTGATATTAAACAAACAATATATTGAACACATTATGAAATATGCATGTAAAAAAATAATATTGCTCTTATATCAACAAATAAATATCCCAATCTATCAAATTAATCGTACAATCTGAATATTCATAAGGGACTACTTTTCATGAATTTGAATGGCGAAGATACAGACTAAAAAATCAAACACTTAACAAAATGTGCATTTATTTGAAATAGTTCCTTTGATTGGATACAAAGTCCCCTACTGGTTACAAATGCATTGTACTGAACAAAATGCTAGCTTGGTCTATAATTTGTCATGGTATGAACTATATTATAACAAAAGTTAACTTATTAAAGCATGATGAAAAAAAGTATGGAAGTCTGAATATTTAAGTGAATTTTCTAAGTTCAATGACCATATATAACTTTGCACAAAATCATCAGGTCCGAAATAAAATAAAAGTTGATCTGTAATTTGTCATGAAAAAAATATATACCAATTATCAAATCACTATCTCAAAAAATGATGGAAGAATGATGGAAAAAATGGTGGAACACTAATTATTTTAGTGAATTTTAAAGTCCAAGGACCATTACTCTGAACAAAATAATCAGACCAGAACAAACTTGAGCTTGATCTACAAATTGTCATGATTAAATTATATTCCAATTATCAAATCAATATCGTCAAGCATAAAAGAAAAAATTCAGAAAACTGATCATTTCAGGGAATTTTTTAAGTCCAAGGACCATAACTCTGCACAAAATCATTAAACCACAGCAAAATTTAAAAGTTATCTGTAACTTGTCATGATAAAACAGTATACTAAATATCAGATCAATATGGAAAACTGATTTGCAGAACTGACAGATGGAGAGACAGACAGAGTGCAAACCTAAAGTCCCCTTCTACAGTAGCACTAGATATATGTCCACTATAATAATTACAAACTGTAGTATTCATCTATAAATAATAAAAAATCTCACAGAGGAAAGAGATTCTGCGGACTCTTTTTGGTTAAATGTCTATAATGATAATTATAATGCAAGCGAACAGCATCCAAACAACAAAACAAATATCTTATTTTGTAATCTTTAGTTTTATCATCTTTTCATTGTTTAATTCTAACAAACAGCTTACCCTCCATGCCAACACATCTGATCACCTGCTTATTTGCATTTAAGGATGCACTTAGTGAGATTTAGGAACAAGTGTCAGATATTCATATTCATTGGTTTTTCCCCTTCAATACAGGTTCAAATAGTTTGCCCTATAACATCCATTTTTTTGTTTATAAGACTTCAATAGCTTATGTACATGATGTAAGGTCATTTACCAAAATTTAAGCAGATTAAGATTTCTTTTCTTTCGAATTGAGACCCAAATAATAGTAAATACCAATGCAAACATAAGGTAAAGTGTTGAGTTAGCCTTTTCGCCACTTTAAAAATAATCAAAGATCTTATTTTGTTCCTAATAACTCATAGACATATAGAATAAATATTGAGGTCTAGTTTTTTTAAGTACATCCTTAATACCTTCATAACATCAACAAATAAACTGTGAATACAACTATTAACAATAACCTATAACAAAGTGTTTCGACTTGTTTTATACACTAACTAAGCATACTGACCATTGTTTTTATATAAAAAGACTTTGTACCTTTAACATGCTTGCAAAAGGAAACATTTCAAATGCCTTACAAATTATTGCTTTGTTGGTTTTGAAAAGTACAAACGTATTTTAAAATACACAATACATATGTACTTTTGGTATACAAATTTACGATTCTGACTTATAAAGAATTGCAATTATAATATAAATGCATACATTTATATAGCACCATACTCTCTGAAAATATACATAAGGAATTTTATTTTTATTTCAAATAATTTTCCTTTTATTTTCAATCTTTCTTGAAAGTCAGTATCATCACTTCCAACATTCACTTCATTCTCTTGAAAAAAAATAAAACATTTCCATTGACATATAACTCTATCACAGAACTTTATCACATTAATATAAGTCTTAATTTCATAAATATAAAAACGTATTTTCCAACAGGCTAAGGATAGCAAAAAATTATTTACTCTCTTCCATTAACAGCAATTCAATAATCTCACAGAGAATGTCTAATACATAATTATAAAAACCAATGTTTAAATGTATTAAATCTTTAAATGCATTGAAATAATAAAAAAAAGTTATAAGCATTTTTAGTACTATAACCATAAGAAATGTCTAACTATATTCCATGCAATTAAAAGTTAAACAGTATTAATATTATGCGAATATAAAGGAGATTTCAAACAGGAAATGTTTTTATCATTTCGTAAAAATATCATAACAAATTTGTTAGTGAAGATCTAAAAAGTATAAATAATATAAAAAATATTTACATATATAACCTGCTGCAATCCAACTAATAATGTTTTTCCTATCTTTGCTATACAATAAAAGTGTTATTGCACAAACATAAGTGAATATTATCTAAAATAAAATATATATTGCACTAGCAAGACAATTCACAATATCCATGCATAACATTTCATGAAGTCTAACATGTCTAATGTTTCAGGATTTTATGTTCTAATAACAATTTCTATGAATTTAATACACAAATTAAAATTTCATTTTAAAAAATATAAACCATTACATCAATGACATCAATATCAAAATATATTATATACTCTCCATAAAAAGGTAAAAATTCATACAAAACTGTCAAGGTTCTCTCAGTTACAAATGTCAACATGTTACACCTACAGGAGTTGAGATCTGACAAAAATTCATATTGACGATTCATTTTTTTTGTTTGTGAAAACCATTTTTTTTGTGGATCAGAAAACTTTTTTTTGTGGACTTTTGATATGGTGATATCCAAAGTGTGCAAATTTTCGCATAGAAAATTTGTAATTGGTTAAACATCTAAATTTTTGGTTCTGTAATAGGGTATTTTTTAAATTTAAAGATGATTTGTCATTTTTAAAAAATGAGTTTATTTCGATATAATATTAATAAGAAAATTGTAAAATTATTATGTCAGGTAAATTTTGTTCTGTCACTAATTACTAATTGCAAAAGTATTATTATTAGTTTTATCTTTTAATTGGCTTAATTAAATTGACACTATTCTCATATTTTACCTTTGGCAGTTTTGTAGTAAATTTTGATTACTCAAATTACATAAATTTAAAGTTAGTAATACTCGTCATAATTTGAGCTCTTATTAGAAATGCTATAAATTGTACGATCAGTTTTTGAAATCCAGGAAGTCACAATGTAGTCACAATGTAGTCAAGATGTAGTCACCAGTGTAGTCTCGTCGGTGTCATTCAAAAAGGAGTGCTTCCAAAGCAAACCAGGCTCAGCTACTCAGGAGAAACCCGTACTCAAAAGACAGCTCAACACAACTGTAACTGTTTCAAGCCAGACAACATTAACTTGGAATATTTTGAACATTTTGGACTTTAACTTAAACTTTGAATGGATTAGTGAATTTAGTGACTTTAATATTTGGAACATTTGGACTTTATTTGTTTGTAAATTGTTTTGGCATTATTATTATTATTTTGACCTGTTTCTATATAAAATTGTTACAACTTGCTGCTTGCTTTATAGTTTTGCCTGCCATTGCTCAAGTCTTGCGAAAGACTGACCCCCTGTCCCTTGGGCTTTGCATGTTCGATAGTCCCCCTTAAACTGGTGACAGATCCCCTAGGCCTTTAACAGTGAAATCCACAATAAAGAGCTGTGCTAGAAGCATATGATAAGCCTAATAAATAAAATTCTGTTACTCCTAAATGTTAAATTATTTATTTTTTTAATCAATGGGGTCTTATTCCAGTAGAAATAAATCAGTCAACAAATTTTTATAAAAACTGCTAAAAGCCAGAAAATACAAGAAAATCCCCCGTATGTTATGAATAAACTCCAATAACTCAGAAACATAAAATCTATGAATTTATAAAAAAAAAACTCAAAAAGACCTTAAGTAAATAGATATAAACAATTCACAAAAGTTGAATTTAATTGGGGTTAGCATTTTTGAGTTATTGTCTTACATGTTAAAGGACAGACAACAGTAAATCATAGTACATAAACAAGCTTATAAAAATTGGTATTCAATGAATACTCAAGAAAAACAGTACTGTAAATTCAGAAATGATTGTGCTGTTCTTATAAATGTGAATAATGTGACAGTAACAAAATTTGCATGCATAACTTCAGACTAATTTTTCTTTATAAAATTTTTGTAATTGAATTAATTTTATTTCACATTTTTGACAGCGGTCAAGAATCTGCAATAATGAATGCACACAGTTATTTCTGAATTAACCGAACTAATATAAATACATGAACAATGGTTAAATCAACAGTTATACTTCATCTTTGAAATATAATAAGAATTTATATTTTTTCTGAGATTTCTACAAAGTATAAATATGTTAAATTAAAAGGTAATATATTTGTATTAGTATAAAAAAAAATTATCAATGAAAAATGTGACGATCTAACTATGTAATCAACTGGCACTGGCACATGTTAACAAAAATAACAAGGAGTGTAAATCACTGTTATTGAAAAATATACTTAGATCATTTCTCATTAAACTAAAATCAAGTTTAAATTAAATAACAGTATAAATATAGCTGATTGATGACAATTTTTTCAGTGGTGGATCCAGCGGGTGGGTCCCGAGGGTTGGACTCCCCTTCATTTTTTCGATCAATGCATTTGAATGGGAGCATATGGTTGTAACACCCCTAATCCCCTTTATCCTAGGTTGGGAACCCCCAATCCCCTATTAAATTTGGCTGGATCTGCCCCTGTTCTTACAAGTAACAACTAAAAATCATTAACTTCCTTCATGGTGAGAAGCACTCACTTTTCTAACATCTTCTGTGGAATTTGAAATATCTCTTCCACGTGAGACCATCAGGTATAATGTATTACACACAGCACAGTCTTTGTGGTGTTTTTTAAAGTACTGTATAACATCCACTCTTAAAGAATGTGGCTGAACAAAATATTGGACAATATCACTGAGATGTTTCTCATCTGCAACATAATACTCTAGTGTAGCTAGAAAGTGGCCGACCTCTGGATTTCCTTTAGTATGGTGACTACAAAAAAACATTTGAATATGATATGATTACGTAAGTATTTCTGTATTGGCCTTGTTATTGGTCCGAGGCTTGCTGTATTGGCCTGAGGCGAAGCCGAAGGCCAATACAACTGGCCGAGGACCAATAACAAGGCCTTCGCCTCAGGCCAATACAGCAAGCCTCGGACCAATAACAAGGCCAATACAGAAATACACGTAATAGTATCTTTATTAATTAACTACAGTGTTACAATATTTTTTTTAATTTCATTTCAAAAGAGATAAATATTTTTACCTTAAAGTGGAACTATCCAAATCTCAGTTTGTTTCTTTTTACAAGATGCAATACATAATGACCAGGTGTCTTCAGCATTTTCTCATCTGATGAATTTTTCTACCCTTTTCAGTCACTATAAAGTGTTACAACTTAAATTTAGACGCAACACATAAATAGTAATTGGAAAGGTACTGCCATTGCATGTGTTATGCAGAAACTAATTATAAAATCGATGTGTACCATCGTCATGATCGTGAAATTATGAGGTCGTCAAGAAATGAACTTTGTGATAGTCTACTCGTTCCCCAAACCTGAAATAATTCTATCGTCTGCTTTCAAAATACTTTTTAAATGAATGTGACCGTCTTTTTAGCCTGAATTGTATGCCATAATGACATTTTCAGCATGTTTAAGATGACTAAATGACAAACTGCGTCTTCAAAACAACTGTTTACTTTTATTTCGAGTTTATCGTGACTTTCGATGTAAAAACTAGAGACCTTTCATACTCCTGCACTTGTGTCAACTCAGCCAATACAGAATAACTCGGCCAATACAGAAAAAAATCTATATTGGCCTAGTTATTCTGTATTGGCCTAGTTTACACCTTATATTGCATAGGCAGTTTTCATCATATTAAGTCCAATAACAGTGTAGTTAATTAATAATATACTTTTATTACTGTATTTCTTGTTTAATTTAAAAAAAACTGCAATTCTTAAATCTCAATGAATCTAACAAAACATAATACCATAGTCATTTCAAAATAAAAGTACTGTAAACCACCTTATTTTCGCGGATACTTTATTTCGCGTTTTACCCTTTCTAGACCACTTCGTGGCTATTTAATTTCACAATTTTCTGATTTACTTGATGAAGTTTAATAAGGAATGATCCAAGTTATAAATATTCGCAACGATTTATATTCGCGTTATTTTGTTACTCACGAAAGTGGCGAAATTAAATAGCTCGTGAAAATAAGTTGGTTTACAGTAACTAGAACACACATGCAAAATTGCAGTCATTTAGAGTGTAATTGAAAGTATGTAAACTGTTATTGAATAAATTTGTGTAAAAGATCTATGACTAGAGAATTTCAGGAAAGGTATTAAAAGTCATAGGAACTTGAGGACATGACAATTTATTTAGCTGCCACCATTTTTCAAAAGACCATTATTCTTTCGTTTTCTGTTTTTCTGTATAGTACTATATGAATATACATATACTATAAATATTATAACTGGTCACTGATATATTATATCTATAAACTATTTGAATTGAATTGATAGTAAATAGCAAATACACCTTAGTTATAGTACTAGTATATGTACGATTATAGTATACATGGTATACAGAAAACACTAAAATAATTGTCCTGTCCTGCATACTAAATACCATTGACTTATCATAAGTAGTTCCCATTTCAACAAACCTAACCATAAACTAATACATGTAAAATAAGCAAAAATTTCAAAGTCAATAAACCATAACTGAGGTGCAGGACCAAATAATCTCCATGGAAATGAGATATGCCAATGCGTATGCAACTGCATACCAATTATCATTAACTTACCACCAGTGGTTCCTTATAAAATTACCTAATCACAAATTAATACATAAAAAAATAATTAAAATTTCAAAGTCAATAGACCATAACTGAGGGGCGGGCCAAATAATCTCCATGGTAATGAGATGTGCCAGTACTTATACAACTGCATACCATATATCTTTGACCTACCACTAGTGGTTCACCATAAACTAAACCTAATTACATACTAATACATTGTTGATGCCGTTGACGCCACCGGAAACAGCATACCTATGTCTTGCTTTTTGACTCCATCAAGCGAGACAAAAATGAATAATCATAAGCAAGGATGATAAATGCAACTATGCATTGTACCTATAGGGCACAGAGGCATGACTTTTAATTTATTGTGGATTGAAGAGAAGGAACATACAAAATAAGGTATTCTAATGTAATAGTATAGAGAATTAGCCTTTTACTGGATGTTAAGAATTTTTCATAACGTTTTAAAGTCGAGATAAAAATTGAACATGAAGAAAATATGAAGAAAATTTTCCTTGAACAATGAGTGTAGTATAATTTCAAACTATTGGCTACACAGTACACGTAGATGGAAAACATTTTAACATGCTACAACTCATCATAATCAGTCAGGGGACTTACTCAAATGAGAGATTTTCTAAATCACTGATTCAAGTAAAATTATTTCCATAAAGGTTGGAAGTAAGAGTTATCTTTCTTTAATAATCACCTATTTAAGTAGTACAAAATAATCACTTGAAGAAGTGATTTAATTTTATTGTACTTTTAGATATAGAATACTAATGATCCAGGGACTAATTATGTTTCTAAAATTATCAGAAACCAACATCGGTGTTGATTTGATGACCTTGTACTTAATCTAGGATAATGACATAAAAATCACTTGTTTAAGTATCATACCTCAATTTCCTTCCCAAAAATCACTTCTTTAAGTATCATTATTTTATAATTTTAATAACCCCCACTCATTTCAACACTCCCCAAACAGTGAATTTTTATCCCGAACAGTAGAATTTTATTACATAATCTGAAAGATGCAACCTTGAACTTTACAGGAAAAATACTCCCACTGCTGGGAAAAAACTGTTAAGAAAGTATCAGTTCATTATGTAAAGCCATTATTATAGCATATTTTCAACTAAAATAAAATTTGCAGCTAAATGATAGCATCAAAGGCATAAACCTTGCTACATAAAAGAAGCAAAAAGTTATTTTTTTTTTCAATTTTACTAATGAAAAGATATTATTTAATTATATGTGTTCAAAATTTTGATAAAACTACAAAATCACAATTTGTGACAAAACTTTGAATTTGCTACTCAAATAAGTGATTTAAAAATTACTTATTTCAATAAGTCCCCTGACTGATAATCAAACTGCAGGGCCATTTCAAAATCATTCCCTTCAACAAATATGCAATAAAAGCCAAAAATAATGGTAAATAAAATGGGAATGTTTTCACAGGACACAGATGATGGCAGATACTTGCATATAATGTTATAAAGAGACAAAACTCAAGATTGGTACAAGTGACACTTCTTTTAAATATGAGTTTTGAGGTATTTTCAAAAGCATTGTGTATAAATGTCATTACATTTAGTTGAGGCAAACAAAAGTTTGAGAATGGAAAACAACTTTGGAACGTATGTACAGACAAAAATGGACAAGTGTGAATCTCATTTTTTATTTACAACTGAAGAATAAAAAATGTTTCTATATTTTTCGGCTCATTTATAAATAATATACATAATGATATAGCTGTATTTACCTAATACTTTTCACTTTTTCTTCTGGTAATCCTAAAACAGCTAATGTTAACCCATACCATGACTTTTCGTTACCATAATTACTGTGTGGGTCCAGAAAATATCCAAGATCCTTGAAAAAAGCCGGTGTTAGACAGTACATTGCTCGACTTACTGATGTTGTGCATACATTTGAAACTGAAATAAATAGTACATGTATGTAGTATCAGTGTGAGTAAACCTTTAAACCTGTACTATATTAAAACAAAAAGATGTGGTAAGATTGCCAATGAGACAACTATCCACCAGAGAATAATTAAATGTAGATGATTCAATTATGAATTGTATCATTGCAAAATGAAGATTTCAAACTTTCCATTAGAATGATAAAATACAAAGTTCCAGAAGAACTTCAAAATTTACTACGAATAAATTGAACATATATACCATGTATATAATTCAATTAATAAATAATTTTCTTTTTATAAATTTTCAGGAAAAAGGTTTATTCATTGTTTATACAATTGGATATTTTATAACATCACAGCTGCCTTTCAAGTTTTTGGTATTAATAACATGTTTAAGCATTCCTGATGAAGGTTTATTAAAAGTAACTGTTTTGACGGATGCAACAGATCTATCATGTCTATCATTAGTTTAGGTGTTGTTTTCATGGATAAACGTACAGAATTGACTTCACAGAAAAATGTTAAATTTTATATTTAGGCATTTCAAGTGGAAATATCATAAAAGTTTTATGATTGTGACTAAACATGCTAAAATCAATTTACAAATTTAGTAATATATATTTGTCCTTACAATGTTACAAAATCTTAATATTTTTAACACATCTGATTCAATTATAGATTATCATTGGTTTGTAAAGCTAGATGGCATTTCTTATTTAAAACCTCCTTTAACAACAACATGCCTTGAAATGAGATGAAAGCTCCTCAAGTTTTAAAGACCATTGATAACCTGTTTATTCATGTACTGCTGCTTTCCTAGGCAGCCTAAATGACATAGGCATATGACAATGTATGATGTCATAAATTTGGCATTCTTTTTGACTGAGAAAAATACCATGGCACTTGAGTAGCATGATTTGAAAAATTATCACGTAAAAAGATGAAAGCAAAATTTAAGACAAGAATGTGTCCATAGTACACAGATGCCCCACTTGAACTATTATCATGATCATTGTCATATGTTCAGTGGACCGTGAAATTTGGGTCAAAACTATAATTAGGCATTAAAATTAAAAAGATCATTTCAAAGGGAACATGTGTTCCAAGTTTCAAGTTGATTAGACTTCAACTTTATCAAAAACTAACTTGACCTGAAACTTTCATGAAAAACTTTAACCTGAAGCGTGACAGACAGACTTACAGACAGACGGACATACTCAACGACAGAAAAATACAGCAATGCACAGAATGAAATACATACTGGCCATCAATTGGGGGAAAAAAAGCAAATCATTTACCTTTATCTGCATTATTAGCTGTATTAGAACTTGTTTTGCATGTATGAAGCAATCCTGTAGGTGAAGAATCATTTCTTTGTGACATGTCAAGGATAATGTCTTCATTGTCTCTACTTGAAGTACTTGAATGGCCAGTCTCATTTTCATCCACTACATGCTGAGTTTTTGGCAGTGTTAATGTTGGTTCAAAAAGTCTATGATCAATGGTTTCATTATGAATTCTGTTCCTCACATGATTGTCTTCTGTGGTTTGGTATTGGGCAGCTTCATTGTTTATTTTTGCTCCTTGTATACAAGGAGCAGAAGATACCACAGAGACTGTTGGTTCCGAAATCTGATTGTTCATTGCATCAATGTCACATGATGAAACTCCACCATTGGCAGAAGAAATTTTGTGGTTCAAATTAACATGACCAACAGTGGATATTTTATGTTCACTACTGCTTGTTCTATGAGGCTTTTTCGATGAATGTGATGTTTGATTAGACTGTAATGATTCAGACCTGTTAAAATCATAAGAATCTGGTTTTGGTGTAAATGGAAAATTTTCATTTACTGCAGGGGGCTGAAATTGTGCATCAGCATATGGGTGTGCAGATAGTGGTTCCAATGGTGGGTCCAATGCATGCAAATGGTTTTCATCAGAGTCATCCATATTAAGATCCTTGTGGTGGCTTATTTTGTGAGCATCATTTCTATTCATGTTAAAATTATAAGGTGACCCTGATGACTGAGCTGCTTTTTCGTTTGACATGTTTGAAAAGTCATCTAGCAAAGGTGCATCAAATAGTTCAACTCGTTTAAATAAAAAAGATGAACAGTCTGTTTTGTCGTCTGCACATTCTAAACTTCCATCCTTTAAAACTTGATCTGAAATGTCATTGTCTTTGTGACCCCCTTTCAACAAAGCTACTTTTTCTCCAGCTTCGTTAAATGAAACTTGCTGTTCTTCCACAGTGTTTATAGTTGAATTTTCAGATGATCCTATACTCATATGCAGTTCACTAGCTGTAGAATTACTTTGATTTTCAAAGTCTTTATGAATTTTGTTACTTTCTCCACATTTCAGCTCCTTTTCACACTTAATAATTACTGAATCTGCTTTTTGTTCACATATTTGATAGTTATTTTTGGTAACACTACTTTCATTTGACCATAAAATTTCTGCACAACTGTTGTGTCTTTTCTGAACATTATTATTGTTAGCTTCTTTCTCATCTTGTGCAATAAGCTTTTCTCCAGACTCACCAATTTTAGTTTTATCTTTTGCTTCAACTTTTTTTGAAAAATCTGAACTGTCGGTTAATGATGATTCCTCAGAAATTGATGTTTCACATTGGAAACATTTATTCCTAATGCTGAGACAATTTGCTCCTCCAGATGTAGACTGTGAAGGTGTATATTGTGTATTAGAACTTCCTGTTAGAACCAAAGAAATAAAAAAAAGATCATAACAGGCTACAACTTACATAAACATGACACAAGAGTGCACACGCTGAAATGTCTCGCCTTGTTTACTAATCATTGATATTGTGTTGATAGTCCTATAAAATATAAAGCTTTATTTCAACTGTCATATAAACTTAACATTAACCAAGAAAACTAAACATTGACCAATGAACCATGAACATGAGGTCAAGGTCAGATGAACCATGCCAGGAAGGCATGTGCAGCTAACAATTCTTCCATACAACATAGTTGACCTATTGCTTATAGTTTAAGAAAAACAGATAAAAAAAAAACAACCTTTACACTGAGCAATGAACTGTGAAAATGAGGTCAAGGTCAAATAAAACCTGTGCGACTGACAAAAAGATCATAAAATATTTCCATACACCAAATATAGTTGACCTATTGCATATAGTATTAGGAAAAAAGACCAAACTCAAAAACCGAATTTTGACCACTGAACCATTAAATGAGGTCATGGTCAGATGACACCTGCCAGCTAGACATGTACAGCCTACAATCATTCCATACACCAAATATAGTAGACCTATTGCATACAGTATAAAATAAACTGTTATCACAGAGATATGTCTCGCTTTTTTGGTAATTTTTATTATGCAAATGTTTAAAAAATTAAAATAACAACACTTTAACATGTAAGATTTGCAAATATTCAAAGTCAATGAACCATGACTGAAGGTCCATGGCAAAATAACCTCCATGGAAATGAGATGTGCCAATGCCAAGTTACAACACAAACCAAATACCATTGACTTATCATAAGGAGTTCCCTGTAAACAAACCTAACCACAAACTAATACATGTAAACTAAGCAAAATTTCAAAGTCAATAAACCATAACTGAGGGGGTTGGGGTCAAATAATCTCCATGGAAATATGAGATATACCAATGCTTTTACAACTGCATACCAATAATCATTAACTTACCACTAGTGATTCCCCATAAACTGACCTGATCACAAACTACATTGTTTGTAACACATGAAAACTAACCAAAGTTTCAAAGTCAATAGACCATGACTGAGGGGGCGGGGCCAAATAATCACCATGGTAATGAGATGTGCCAATACTGATACAACTGCATACCAAATATCTTTGACTTACAACTAGTGGTTCACCATAAACTAGACCTAATCACAAACTATTACATTGTCGACGCTGGAAACAGCATACCTATGTCTCCCTTTTTTACTCCGTCAAGCGAGACAAAAACAGACCAAAACACAGAAACTTAACTATAACCACTAAAGCATGAAAATAAGGGCAAGGTCAGATGACACCTGCCAGTTGGACATGTACACCTTAAAGTCCTTCCATACACCAAATATACTAGACCTATTGCTTATAGTATATGAGATATTGACTTGACCCCCAAAACTAAACCTTGTGTACTGATCCATGATTTAGGTCAAGGTCAAGTGAAAACTGTCCTACAGGCATGAGGACCTTGCAAGGTACCAGATATCAAATAAAGTTATCCTATTACTTATAATAAGAGAGAATTTAACATTAAAAAATATCTTAACTTTTTTTTCAAGTAGTCACTGAACCATGAAAATGAGGTTGAGGGCATTGGACATACGTTGTTAGGCTTCAATATACAAAGTATGAAGTATTCAGGTCTTCCACCTTCTAAAATATAAAGCTTTTAAGAAGTTAGCTAACACTGCAGCCGCCGTAGCCAACGTCGGATCTCTATCCCTATCTCGAGCTTTCTGCGACAAAATTTGCATGCTCGACATCAAGCATAAACATTTATTTAGGATGTGATTTTAGAATTGTATGTAAATGTATATATATACAGTGAAATTCTGTGGATGCATTTATATTTGTGGGCACCAAATTTGATGGTTAATAAGGAAAACATGCATATTCGTGGATATTTGATTTCTTTGTTTTAACAAAGTCTGCATGCATTTACAAATGTATTATCCTTTTCTGACAGATCAATGAAGCCTCATATTTTCTAAAGGGGTTGAACATTGATAAAGATTTTACTACCATAAACAATTGTTCTCAGACATATAGCAATTTATCTTCTGTTGCATAAGAAATTATCCTCCTAGAACTAATTTACTACCATCCAAAGAACACATCCATGTATATTTTCTATTTAAAGATTGCTTAATCAATATATAAAAGATACATATTTATCCCAAGGTCAAATCCTACCTATCCTACTGTCTGTCGATACTTTTATTTTGGTATTGCACAAGTCATGCCTTCTTTGACTGTCTAATGTATTTAAAGTCCTAAACCCCTTTAACTGATTTTAGTCTCTGATGAATTATTTTTTATTATTGATTGTAGTTGGCTTTTAACTAGATTTCAGTATAAACTGCTAGTAGATCTACTACAAGTTTATTTAATTTTGTATAAACTATTTCTGTATTCCAAACAACAAAACTCTTATATTAAAATATACCTGTGTAAATTGTTTCATTTAAGGTGGTACCTAACACTACAGGGAGATAACTCTGTAAAATCAGCTAAACGTTTTAATTACGTTGTGTTGTTAAGGGAATATTAAGCTTCTCAATGATCAAAAAAAGTGTTTGACAAACTGCTATATAACCAGTGTAATTTTTCTTATAAAATGGTTGGTTCAAATTTTTTGAATTTTTTATATTTTTGTAAAAGGGTCAAATAAATACTTTGTCAAAATTTTAAGAAAATTAAACGAGCCAAATTAATTTTAGTTAAAGTGTTGGGTACCACCTTAATGTCATTTTGTCCCAGCTTAGAGTTGGCTATGGCTGCATCTTTTTTTTATTAATATTGTATTTATATTGTGTCATTGATCAAATTTATTCATTGAGTGCATGTTAACTTGCTTGTGTTTATATATCATTTTGATTCAGTTAAGCCATTTCAATGGATATTTCATAATGCGTCTTTCTGCATTGAAATGCTACTATACTTTTTTTGGGGTAGGATGAAGGTTAACGCCTGTTAAAATGTTTAAACCTACTGCATTTGTATGCATCTGCCCCATGTCAGGAGCCTGTTGTTCAGCCGTTTTCATTAGTTGATGTGGTTGTTGTTGTTGTGCTTCATAATTTTTTTTTTCTCATTTTATAGTCATCCCTAGATAAATTAGACTGTCTGTTTTCCCATATGAATTTTTTTTTCTCTGGTCATTTTTGGTCCCTTTATATCTTGAGGTTAAGTGAGAATCAAGGCATGTTGGAGACCATGCTTTGAACTAAAATTGTTTACTTTCTACACATTGTGAATTGGATGGAGAGTTGTCTCGTTCATGTCATAGGCAGTCATACCACATCTTCTTTTTTCTATTTACAGTATATATTGATATGAAAACCACTTACCTAGTTCAAATTGGGAAATTTGAAGGCTGTATGAACTATAAGATGGCAAGGTTCTTTTCTTTTTACGTACATGACATATACCAATTGTAATTAAAACAAAGAGCACCAACACACAACATCCAGCAACTAACAATACAAAAAATAATCTTGTACTTAACCTTACTAGAGAAAATAGATTTTTAATAAACAGACATAAAAATGCATAGAAAAAGTAGGTCAATGACAAAATAAATAACTAATTCAAACCTTTAAAATGTAGGCAAAATGTAGCTGTGACTAGATGAATGCAATTTAATTCTAGATCATTGTCATACAAAAATATAGGCTAATAGCCAAATTAGAAAACAATGCTTTCATAAATTAAGATAGCATATCTATATATATGTTCCAGACCATATGAGTATTTGGACCGTACGCGTACGGTCCGGACCGTATACGTATACTCATACGGTCTGACCATACGCGTACGGTCAGACCATATGAGTATACGCATATGGTCCAGTTTGAGCTGACCATACATGTTATGGATTATATTGGGTAAATTTAAACAAACGTTTATCACAATCTCAATTTTTAGTTTTACAAATTTTTATTATTACAAATAGATGGATAAAATGAACAAAGGAACAATTGAAATTAAATATTTGTTCAATTGTATATCTGAATCCTATTTTGGTACTCTCGCCCAAGGTGACACTTGCTATTGTCCTCCCAAATTATGTTTACTTCCAATATCTTCAATTTCAGTGATCATAATTCAATTAACGTATAACTGATCTATATGCTAAATACAAGTGATTAACAGATTTAATTAGCGTGAATTTTTTATATAATTAAAATATAAAGTTTTTATTTCAATTACAATTGAACTTTTTTATAACAATTTGAGAGTTAAGTTATGTTGATCTGTTATATGCATTTGTATCTAATAAACTTGACCAACTTCTTGATATTAGTCAGACCGTACGTGTACGACCATATGAATATTTTGAAAAAGTATGCATACGGTGCAGACCGTACGCGTACTGTCCAAATACTCATACGGTCTGGAACATATATATATATATATATCTTTAAACATTGTTAATGGGAAATAAACTAACCAATGAAAATCACACTGTAATTCTCTCCTGCTGAATGATGTTTAACTAATACCCCTGTAATGATAAATATTGTATAAATAAAATTTATTCCAAACTTAAGTATATAGGTTCAATTCTAATTTAATATATCATATATATATCTTATATTTCAAAAATGTAATAGTAGCAAGTTCCTTTTCAAAACTATGTGTTTGGTTTTTTTTAGTTATCTATTTTGGTAGAATTGAATGGGTAGGATGCTGAACTGTTGGAAAACCAAATATGTGTTTTTCCTTGTGGTTAAATATCTCTATATGTCTATTAATACTCCCCTATTTCTTACTTCATGCAAAGTTAATTTACTGACACATAAAATTTCTTCACATGTATAGGCCAGCAGCTCTTTTCATAAAAAGAGAGAACATACTTGTAAGTCATTCAGTAAAACTAAGTAAACGGTAAATTTTAATCATAAGACTTTTTGAGAAACAGTTGCAGATGATCAATAAATATTCTCACCTTTAGTTTGTACCGTTGTGTTTGCACAAATCTCATCTTGTTCATTAGCTCCTTTAGCACACAGTTTGAAGAAATATTTTGAATCTGGCTCCAACTCGGATATTGTAGTGTTCAGCAGATCACCTTTCAAGGTTATAGTATTAGTTTGCTCCCCTAGTATGTTGTAAGATAGTGTGTAATTATTGGGATAATGATGACTTCCTGCAGGTGATATGGATACCTAGATAAAGGGAAAGGGAAGAAACATTTATTGAAATTACATAGTACATACTTTTACTTTTAACAGCCAGAAATAAAACAAATAATTAACAAATCATTTTTCAGCTTAACTGAGTTTAATGATTTCCAGAAGTCCTTCATATATATAATTTTTTTTAAAACCTACAGTTTAATTGTATGATTGTTTTATGTGTACTAATATCATGTTGTTGTTATTAATTTGAATGGAACAAACTGTAAATGACTATCCAAAGAATATTTGGTAGAATTCAATATGTTAAGTGTTAAGATGTGTAATTTATGATTTATGATAAGAACAATATTTCTCATAGTTTACATTCTCTGTAAATAGATTTGTAAGTCAATAACAGGAGAAATCGTAGTTGTCAGTACGAAAGTATAATATTGTTTCTGGTTTGCTAAGTATCTTATGGATTTCAACATTTTATCTCTAGAACCAAGGAGGTTGGATGCTTCTTGCTAGAACTTAAGGAGGTAGACCTAGGTTAAGGGAAATAACTCTTAAAATCATCAGTACGTTTGTGTCAGCCATTTTCATAAATATGTTCTAAGCTTCTTTGATACATAGATTATTTTTAATCTGTTTCAGGTAAATGCTTAAAAAACATTGATGAACTTGACTTTTACAAACGCTTAACTGATTTAAAGAGTTATCTCCCTGAACCAAGGTCTACCCCCTTAATATAAACGAACAAATCTAATGCAACACTGCCTTCTAAAACTGCTTTCTAGATGATAAATGTAAATAGTCCATATTATGAAGCAAACAAAAATGTGAGTTATTCATTGTTGATCCTTTAAAAAACTGTTATTATTACAGACAAACTACTGAAATATTTATTGAGTGAAACATTTCTGAAGGTATAAGGGACACAACTCTAACTCTAATATTACACAAAATGTATTATATTATAATAAACAGCACTTGCACCAAATGTGTAAGTATGGACCCCTGACCTAATATGATGAAATTTAAAAGAATAGCAAATACCCCTTTTAAGCATGAAATAGTTGTTCAATTCCACCAAATGTTCTTTGTACCCACCTTGACCTCAGAATTTTTTCTGATACATCAAAAATTGATATATCATGTATATATTGTAAATATAGGAATATTAAAGACTCCTTATTTATTGTAATTAGGTATCCTATTTAGTCAATTTCGGTTTGACTGTATAATTTTTGAATGTGTAATCACTGTACCGGTAATAGTATTCAGTTGTTCTCTGACCAGTAGTCCTTTGATTCATGTGGTATTCTTATCAAGCTAATCCCAGACCCAAGAAGTGATTGTATTGAACACCAGAGCGAAATGTATAACCAACCTTTTAACCAAATCTACAATATGCTAAAACATTACACTCACCTCCCATGTTAATTCAAAAGCTGTTTCATTTGTATGACTGGCTGTTAAGTCTAGATCTGATACGGTCCAAACTATTTCATTAGAAGACACTGATACTGTAGAAACTGTGTTTGAAGGTCCTTTTGAGACTTTGGCGCTTGGAAATCTTTCTGAGGTTATGCCGCTCGGAAATTTGTCTGAAGTTGTCATAATTGTAGAGCTTGGGAATCTATCTGAAGGAGTTTGTGTGAAATCTAAGAGTAAAGATGTTAAAAAATGTATAATATTTTCAAGTGCCCAGTAAAAATTAATTTATTAGCTGAAATTTACTGATAAATCATCAATTGACATGTTGTAAATTATAATACTTTTAATTTGATGTAAAGCACTCAAAATAAAACATTTATACAAAATATACAAATTATTTGACAAGATATTAAAAATACAAATCATTTCCTACTTTTAAATGTGTGTAAAAAAAATATCTTTTGACTGAATTATAAGGTCAGTACAACAATTAATTTCAAAACAAAATATGAAAAAATGGATCAAACACTGAAGCAAGGTCTGATAGTTTCTTAAGAATGGAGACTGATCAATTATCATATGTAAATATATGGTTACAAGAATGTGTCCCCAGTACATGGATGCCCCATCCGCCCTATCATTTTCTATGTTCAGTGGACCGTGAAAATGGGGGAAATCTCTAATTTGACATTAAAATTAGAAAGATCATATCATAGGGAACATGTGTACTAAGTTTCAAGTTGATTGGACTTTTGCTTCATCAAAAACTACCTAGACCAAAAACTTAAACTGAAGAGGGACAGACGGACGGACGAATTGACAAACGAACGAACAGACAAAAGAACAAATGGATGGACGGACGCACAGACCAGAAAACATAATGCCCATAAATGGGACATGAAAATAACTCTATTATAATGATTATAAGAGGTGATCAACTTGTATTTATATGTGTACAAACTCATTGTGTAGCTTCAATGACCTCAGACGTAAACAGTAGATGTTAGTCACCTAAAATATGTAGGAGGAATCAGTCAGCTATATAGGAGGAGTCAATTACCTTTAATGTGTAGGAGGAGTCAATTACCTTTAATATGTAGGAGGAGTTAATTAGCTATAATATGTAGGAGAAGTCTATTACCTATACTATGTAGGAGGAGTCAATTGCCTATAATATGTAGGAGGAGTCAATTACCTTTAATATGTAGAAGGAGTTAATTAGCTATAATATGTAGGAGAAGTCTATTACCTATACTACAGTCCCTGTAACGTAAAAGTTAACACTTTTTTCGTTCGGGAATCGTACGTACAGCGTTCGGTAATCGTTCGTATAGAGTTCGGTCATCGTTCGTACATCATTCGTATAGCGTCCGTACAACGTTCGGTCAGCGTTCGTTCATCGTTCGTTCATCGTATGGTAAATGTCACCGTTGAGGGTTTTGTATAACGTATATGGTTCATGGTATCGTTAATCGTTTCATTTGTCGTATGGTTTATGGTATGGTTTAGCGTTTAGCGTTTCGTTTATCGTATGATATGTGATATCGATTAGCGTTTCATCAATCGTATGGTATATCGTTGTGTTAAGCGTCTTATATACGCGTATGTTAGGGTTTTATTTCAGAAAGTTATTTCAATTATTATAGTTTTGAGTTAAAATGATTTAATATAAAAAGATGCGGGATAAAAAAACAACAATTATTAGTTTGGATTGGATTAAATCTCTAACTAATATCATTATGGAATATATATAAAACGAAGGGGAAACGTTTCCTCCCATCACATTTTGACATTAATAACATTAGACCAAATACCGCGATATAAGTCTCTCTATGTCTCTCTCTCTCTCTCCTCCGCCAAATATTTCTCTGATCCAAATATTTCCTTGACACAATAAATTATATATAATGTTCTATAAACGAGGCTTTATATGTAGTACACGTTTTATATCTAAATGTATTAAAAAAAAAAGACAACACATCCATGGTATTTGTTCTCCTCAATGTCAGAGTCTGATATAAACCGAAAACTGCCAGGGATATATACAAATTCGTTGAAGATATCTATGGAACCAGCGTCTCTTGTGATTCCTGCTGTCGGTGTTAAAACTGTTTTTCTTTTACTGTAAAAAGTGTTTAAGTCCATGTATGAGTAAAATACAAATTTAAAAAATAACTCTACCTTTTTTATATTTCTTTATTTTAGAGGTAAGCTTCTGGCCAAGTTTCACTTATTCTGTCGCAAATCATTTACCTTAAATAACCAATCAATTGTATTCTAAAAGAAGTTGATTTGTTCTTTGTACGAATACATGAAATATTTGTCACTGGACGTTATGTTTGCAATCGATGATCAAATACAAATCTATAGTATTTATATGAAAGAGACTAAATAATATAATTTTTTTTATTATCTTACACATATTTGAAGGATCGAAATATTCAGTTCTACAAATGGATGTTATTTAAAGACTTGAAATTTTACAATTATCACATGCATCTATACTGAAATTTTTTATCGACGCACCAAACTTTTCCCTTTCATCGTTGCTCATTTTCCGATTCACTCAAGGTTTCTAACGATCTTCTTACTTGTTCGTTACATTCTAAAATTAAAATCCTACACAAATTGCAAAAACTTTTATTCTCCGGCTAGACTGCGTAAAAGATGAATACTGTTTGATTTGTGTACACACAATGTTTTGATGGCCGATATCCAGTTTCGCTAAAAAAAGAATTAATTTGCGCCACAACTTATTTACGCCAATTCTTTTTTTGCATCACTTTATTGTAAAAACTGCAGCATTCATTTGCGCCAATAAAACAACCATTTAATTGCGCAAATATTATAGACTTGTTTTCAAATGTTTGTTCTTAGTGCACCGAGGAGGTCCTTTCCGGTATTACAGGTACAAATAGAAATACCACAAATTTAGGGCCTCCTTAGTGCACTTAGAACAAAATAGTGCACTAAGGACCTGAAGGAATGATAGAATTGACATTAAAAACATGGCATACGGAAGGAGACTTTCTTAAAGTACATAATTTCAAATTTTATAAATTTTAGTAATTATAAAGTTATTTAACAGTTGAAGTCAGTATTCTAATGTTACATGTACGTGTAAATAGGCTAATCGTTTCGAGGTAAATATGACACAATTAATAAAATCGAGAATGGAAATGGGGAATGTGTCAAGTTCCATTTATTGGCGCAATTCATATTATAAAAAAAAGATGAGATGAGCGCGATTCAAACCTTTACAATATGACAAATTACACCTAACCGTTTTGACAAACCAGTAAATTCTTCGCCCGGGGATATACGCCTGACATTAATATTCCTTCAGTAACTTTACAATACCCAGCCGTGTCATTTCCGTATATTGTACATGTAGATAGCACGTGTGATATACACCAGTATACTTATTTAAGTCATTTTTATTTTTAGAAAAACTCCATATCGGGTAACATTAAATATACATAAACATAAAATTACAATTGAAAAAAAAATGGTAATAATAAGTTCAAATGTTGTTTTATAAAATGCACCTAGGTATGTATTTGTAAACTTATGTTATTACGTTATTTCATGTATCTTTTTTTTTTTTTGACTTCAATTACTTTTTTTATCATATTGACTTATTCGTAAATCGAAAAACGCACAAATCTGAATAGAATCATATGGCATTGAATGATTTCTCTAACTCAAAACTAGTTATACATGTACATATAGATGTTTCTTAAATTTTATTTTTCTCGTTGGGTTGCTTGTCCATTACTTGACGTTTACGCTATATTCTTTTGTTCGGTATTTGTAAAAAACCGCTCATCTATCAATTTCACAAAAAAATATAATACTCGTAAGTCATGAACATTGAAGTTTAACTTGCTATTAATTTTTCGTATACGCACAAACATAAAATAAAATGAAACCCTTTAAAGCTGTTTAAATTATGCAATGCATTTTGAAAATATAGTTTTTAAAAACCGGTTATTTTTGTTTAATACTTTTTCTGTCCCTATTCGCTAAAAATTAGGACACGTGTCATTGGTTAATATAGAACTAGTCAACCATGAATAATCCCAAACAATAAATTTTTGATTGGTTTGTCTCACTTGCTTATATTATCAATATTACGTATTGTTTTCGGCTGAGACTACTACATGTATAACAGTAACTGTTATAGTAGTCTCAGTTTTCGGCAATATTGAAACAATATCCTTAAGAATTTTAATTGCTTCAGTCATTTAATATATGAATATATATTTATTTTTTCATGATTAATATTTTTAGATTGATAACATAATTGCATCATTTTTTAAGCATTTATTTATTTATTTGACATTTTTAATATTTATTTAACGTGCATACCGATTTGATAACTTTTTAAACACTTGACGCCATATTAATATTATATAAGAAAAATAAGGTGAATATTTAATCATCGGCTCTCAGGAAGTTTTCTTGTAGGTTAAAAGAAGGGGGACAATATACCTCTTAGTAGTAAAACTTTAAGATTGGTATTCTTTAAATTGTGTAACTTTCTTATTCATGCTTTCTCCTCAATTTTTAAATTATATTGAGAATCACGTTTTTATGTCAGATCTTTTATCATTTGTTCTGTTAAATCAAAGACATGTAGTACATGTATTCTATTTTCCGGGATAAATTATTCACAATGATAAAGAAATAAGGGATGATTTAGAAATGGGCATGTTGTGTATACACCTATCTATTGATGAACACTATAAATGTTGCCCACTAGCTGTCCTTATGTGTTTTTTGTTGTTTGATTGCTGTCTTGTTGTCGTTAAACCCACTATGATCTCATACAGTTTCAATATATATTTCCCTTAAGACTTTGCTCAGAGGAAAGTGATAGAATAGGTTTGTATATACATTTATCGTTTCACTTTTCAATTTTTAACTCCCCAAAATTTTATTTTAAACTATTAATTTTGAAGACGTGTGTTATCTAAACGAAATCTAAATGGTCACCAACTTACTAGTATATTGTTTCCCTATTTGGCACACACCTAAATATAAACCTCATTGTAAATAAATTGGTCGTAGTAAATTCTATTAAGCACAAAACAAATCCATGTTTTTTTTAAATATGAAAAAAAAAAATATATTTTTTTTTTTCATTTGAAACAAGGAAATAATACTTTAAATTACATTGTGCAAAATATTTCATATAATCTTCCTAGGAATCAGAAACTCTTTTCTTCATACAAATGTTTGAAATAGTTTACACTGGACATTAAACAACTGACAATCAATCAACTAAAATATATCTAAGGGATTATTATTATGCATGTACATGTATATAAATGCCGTATACCATATACATATATTGAATTATCAATAAAATATAGTGATGTCAAAAAGAAACATTATCATTAGTATATCAAAAATAAAATAATTTAGTTTTTCTTTCAAAATGATTTGCAAACAGTCCTTTTTCCGGAGCATTTTTCTGTCTGTCCTATCGCTCTGTGTGGGTTAATTATTTCAAGCATAAAGTTTATAAATCGATCTCTGATTATATATAGATTTAAGTCAAAGTAAAGATTATATATATTGTTTAAGAATTTAGTGTTTTCTTATTCATTCTGACATCTGTGTCCATGGATCTGAACAAGAAATTGCGAAGACGTTATGCTTATCTGTTTACCTTTAATTTTAAAAATGATTTTTCAACAGAATATCATACAGTCGACTCTCGTTATCTCGAAGTCAGTCGGACCAGATAAATATTTCGAGATACACATAGTTCGACTCAAACGAAAACCGGAAGTTTGACAAACAAAGGGACACAACAATTGCTTAACTTGGTTAAGCTAAAATAAATCCGGGTGAATTAGGGAAGGGGATCGATATTCTGGTATCAAATCGATGTATTTAAATGTCATGGTCTTTCATTATTATTATAACATTATTTTTACTTATTCTATTGTTTCAGTTACAATTTTTTTGCTTTGGTTTTTTTTCGAGAGAGTAATTTCCTATCGTTAGTTTCGTTATTCAGGTCGGTTATAGTTGACAAAATTATTTTAAATTAGTCTGAGATACATGAGATTTTAGAAAATTTAGATTTCTCTTCATTTTGTTTAATCTCACTCTTTCTTTTCAAAAGAATATATAACAAGATTAAAGACGCCGCTTGAGTAGTTTTTGAGTGATTATTTACGGAAGTCATAATCCTCACTTTATACACACCCAAGCTCATTAGTATAAATCACAATTAATTGTTTTGTAAACATTTTAAATACTTTTTTTATGAATAATAACAATGTATCACTAATTATTTATATAATTTCTCGGGTAAAGTAACACTCGTGGAAATAGCATGTCATAAATCAATACAGTGGTCAGTGACCGGAAATTTAATTACACGTGTATTGTCAGATTAACTCTTTGATCCATTTAAATCCCGGAGGTCATGTTTTGGCATATGTGTATTAGTTCGAGATAGATAATGAATTTTGAATGCTTTTGTTAACCTTGGGACCGTAAATTTAGTTCGACTCAACCGAAATTTCGACTCATCCAATTTCGACTCATCAGGAGTCGAATTACATACATTTATATGGAACAAAGTTCGGGACCACGTGAAAACTTCGACTCATCCGAAATTTCGAGTCAACCGAGTTCGAGACAACGAGAGTTAACTGTATATATAAAATTGTTTAATTTTGTTTTTTTTGCGAAAACAAAATGGCCCTTAAGCTAAATGTCATCGCTAGCATGTATAATGGAAGGCGATAAACACTTTAGAATATACACCACCTGCTGGATCTTTTTACCTGGGCACAGATCTTGTGACGTAACAAGTATGAATGTAAAATTCTCGATATGGTATATTCAGTCGAATATACACGGTATCTCTGGACTGGGGTATTTAAGATATTTTGATCTCATAATGTAACATGATGTAAATTTATTTGCGCTTTATGTAAAACAAAAAAAAATGCATTTAACCATTTTATTTTCAAAACATTTTTTTAAAATGAGTTGACTTAGAGCATATATTTATTTTCAAAACCGGGTACAAATCACTGATTTCCAATTTTAGACCAATCTTATTATTATCAGCAGTGGGCAAAGTATTTGAAAAAAAACTTGTATTTAAAAATGTATTTACTCACTTAATTAGTTATATTTCAAATACCGGTATACAAAATGCGTTTCTGTTTCAAGTTCATATTTGCCTTTTGAGAATACAGGAGTTCCACAAGGCTCTGTATTAGGTTCCCTACTATTCCTTATTCATGTATATGACATAGCTGGTAATTTAATAAGTCTAACTCGATTGTGTGCTGATGAAACATCCATTTCTTATTCAAGTACTAGTCCTAACACAATAGCGAATGTCTTAAATAGCGATTTAGAACAAATTTTAGCATGGTCTAAGGATTGGGTTATTGATTTTAATCGGAACAAGACAATTACTATGCTATTCTCCTGTAATTCTTCTCCAGATGATATTAAAATAGAACTTCAAAATCAAGTAATAGAATTGTCTCCTGTCATAAACATTTGTATTACTTTTGATTCCAATGGTAAACTCTATACAATATAGAAAACGTTTCAAAGCACAAGATTAAATTTCTAAAAAAGAATGAAATATGTATTGACTAGGAACTATCTTATTCGCATAAACTTAACACTTATAAGACCAATTATGTAATATGCACGTGAGTTATGGGATGACTACATGTACTCAACAAGATTCCAACAATCTGGAACATGTCGTTTAGTTGGACGCAGGAAGATTAGTAACTGGGTTGCCTACAACTACAACTACAGGTGTTTGCTAGTCCGGAAGTTATATATATTTTCAGTGGACAGAAGAAAATCCAAAAAAGCTCAATATGTTCTATTATAATTCTTCACATAAAGTGGGACTGCCTCTACGATTTAATGCCAATTTTTTCAGTTATAGGTAGAATATCAAGAAAATCCTTTTTTTTTCATCTACTACTATCGAATGAAATAGGCTAAACCCTGACATATGTACGTCCAGAAATATGAATATATTTATCTAACTTGACATAGACACAATTGCACGTCAATCTTTACAGTTGATTGGATAAAAGTGATGGATTGCCACGCCTATATTAGAACTGATATCCTATGAACAGACTTCAGATAGCGCCCAGTATTCGAATTTGATCAAAAAAAATTAATTATATCTTGTATTGTTTCAATATTAAAAGTATTGAGTAACGTAGTTGAATTTTAGATTAAATTTGGGAAGTCGTGTATACATGTATCCCCATTTGTTAGGACAGTATGACTGAGGTTATTCAACATGAAGAAATAAAAAAATATCAGCTGGTTTTAAGAGTTGCAAATATTACGTGACAAAATAAATTTATGATACAGAATTATTTTTTTATTTGTGTTCCTCAGCAGTGTTTGCTAAATATTTTTTTCCTCGAATCCCGAAAAGTAAAGAGTTTTTAATACGTGTAAATCCCGAATTCACACAAACGATGTTCATTAATGGTCTGTTCAAGAGTTTAAATTCACTTTTCAAAATATTTCAGACACGTAAATAATATAGGTTATTAGTGCTAGCTTCACAAAGAAAATATCCACTGACATGCATAATATCTAATGCCATGGGTCACGCATGTACTGTCTTATTTTATAGGGATGCCCATGTGGCACATAAAAGATAAGATTGATTTAACCATTGTACTTTTAATAGAATTGCAACAAATCTTAAATTCACTTGAATACATTAACCTGTTATCTTGTCGACTTTACAGCTAATTTCCTACTGCTTGTAGAGTAAAACTTTGATGGCTTGCTTGCTCTGTTTGTATAAACATGAATTCAAGCTTTGTAAATAACATTGACATCTTCAAACAATATAGAGGCATATTTTAATCTGTATATATTATATTTAAATTTGATTGGAAATTATCCCAATTACAATTGTAAAATATACAAACTAAGCAAGCAAGCTAACCAAAGTCTCGCTTTACATGCATTAGGAAATTAGCTGTAAAGCCAACATACAGATAGCCGCTATATCCTGAGAAGAGATCACGATAAAATTTGAAAGTTAAACAAATCTTAGTTTTCACGGGAACGAATATTTTGTTAAAAAGTTGTAGTGATCAGATCATCAATGACGTAATGTCCTGCATTTATCTTTCAATGTAATCTCAATGTAAATGTAGTCCTGCTTTTTTTATTTTACACTATTCTGTCCAGCCTTTCTTTCAGTTATTAATGTATCCTGACTTGTTTTTCATAAAGTCATCATGACTTTTCTTTTTGGCAAGATGGCCATACTGTCTTTTTTCTCTTAACTCCTGTCATGCCTTTTTTCAATTTTCATACGTCAGACAAACTTCTTCGTGCATGTGACTTCATATTTTAAAAGGGATAAGAAATGTCTTAATTGATAAGTTCTACATTGCATTTAAAACATTCATTGAAAGAATATTGTATAATTAGAAATCAATGTCCGCTGTTGGAAGTTCAGTTTCGCCATTTTTCGTGCTTGTCATAAGACGATATTTCAGGGGTTTCGATTGTTAAACTCGTTAAATCAAATAACGAACATATTCCATCTCAACCCGAGAAAGAGTGGCTCATTTACATTAATTTTATCAATGATTATCGTTTATAAGATGTTGTACTTGCAATGCTATTTATAAACGCCGAGTAAAATTTTAAATGTTTGGTATACAAATTTTAAATTATTCATCTTAAAAAAATATCCAGAAGACAATGGGACATATCGAAGAATCTTTGAGTTCTGACGAAAATTATATTATATCTTTCCACAAAGTATATAAAAGTACCAAGCGTTTTTCTCAACTTTGACAACCTTATTCTGTAACAGATCTTGGCAGAATTTTTCAACGGGAATTTTCAAAGCGCTTAGACAATTCCAGTGCACCGTTACGATTCAAATATGATGTAATGGTATAGGAAAAACCTTGCAGCTGAGTAACTATTGACAAAAACATGCTACATTTGAGAAAAATGGCTGTAAAGATTTAACATATAACTACCGTCGCCATATTGGGATAGTCGTAATTCCAGATACGGTTATCAGTATAATACCAGTACAGTTGAGACATATGGTCACGTGCAGTTATTCAAATGCAGATTTAAACCTTATCAATATTAAACCCAATTCCGCAATCAGCTGTGGTCATCCTGTTGAGGATAGTATTCACTATTTTTTAAGTGCCCTTTTATCAACGAAGCAAGAGAAATATTGTTTTCAAAATTAGAAAGATCTACTATATCCGTTTTGCTTTTATTGGCTGCTGACGGTGACCATTCATTTCAGCAAAACAAAGACATTTTTGAGTCTGTACAATCATATATCAAAAATACACTAAGATTTAGAACATTCAATTAAAATTCGGAATTCCTACTTCCCAACTCTTCACTCTAGTTCAGTTTTATATATTACTCTTATACGTTTTGTTTTTGAAACAAGGCTATATTTTGTCAAAAGACAAGCACATTAACCGCAAAGCGAATTGCGAAAAGTGGTTACGTATTTCGTTTTCGTTAAAGAAAACAAATTCTAATAGTTTATGTAAAATAACGACTCTCGTACGGTGTCGCGTTTATATCTTTTTAAGGCATTGGTGCAATTGGATGCAAACAATAATGACCATAAAATGTCAGGTTTGCGAGATCAGACAGTAACCTAACAACTAAACAATTGAAAACCTAGAGATCAATGTTTAACATTCACCAGCAATGAGCAATTTTCATAAAAACATGATTTAGGTGAATTCTTTGCGAGTAAAGAAAAAGAGACTACCATAGATTTGTTATTAACCCCAGATGCTTAATGGGTACAAATCAGTATTCAGGAATTACCACTTTGCATTACACCACATTACAACAGAAATTAGAAAATACATGTAGGGCCTCGAAGTATTTCTAAGACATTGTTATTTTCCTGTTCTATTTCTTTCTGGCAAACACGGTTTTATAAATGCTGACAGGCACTGACCATTGAAAAACAATCGATCTGTTTGAAATAAGAAATGAAAATAACTATACTCCCGCTTTAAAAAAGGGGGGTATACTGTTTTACCTCCGTCTGTCCTTCCGTCAGTCCGTCAGTCCGTCAGTCAGTCCGTCCGTCCCATGAATATTTTTCGTCGCATTTTTCTCAGGAACTACAATACAAGGATTTCTGAAATTTGGTTTCAGGGTTTATCTAAGTCAGCTATACCGTGTGATGCGTTTTCAGATTGATCACTTGACAACTTCCTGTTTACCGAACACTTGTATGATTTTACACATGATAGCCAAGTTGAAAATGTTCGTCACATTTTTCTCAGGAACTACAATACAAGGATTTCTGAAATTTGGTTTCAGGATTTATATAAGTCAGCTATACTGTGTGATGCGTTTTCAGATTCATCACTCGACAACTTCCTGTTTACCGAACACTTGCATATTTTTACACTATTAATATTATCCACTTGCGGCGGAGGTATCATCAGTGAGCAGTAGCTCACAGTTTCACTTGTTGTTGTTTTTTTTATGGCAAATAAGAAAAATGAGTGTTTGATTTGAAATTGTTTAAAATTATTTAGAATAGTTTAAAATAGATGAAAATAACGTATTTTAATGTGAAAAGGCTAGACTTTAATTTGTGCCGTAGGGATGTGATTGAGTGGTTTTGTTTAAAATTATTTCCCATTATTTCCCTAGTGAAAATCTGCAATAGTTATTGTATCATCATGTTGTTTGATTTTCACATTATAACAAAACTAAGAATATGACGGATGAATTTATAGTTAGCTAGCTGTTTAATGTCCAGTGGCAACTATTAGATGTATCATTAGGAGGACATTTACAATGTTATAATAACATTAGATGTATGTTTCATTATAATACGTCATTCTGATTGGCTACACTGCAATCTTGCGTTATTCCTTAATCAATTTCATTACACAATAAAATGTATCATTCATGATGACACGAGGTCCCACAATAGAGTGCACATGTAAATTAAATAAAAACTTGATAAAAATCGTGTTTTCATAGTCCTAGCTAAAAAATGTATTTATAAGTATTGAATGCTTCTTTTTGTAACTTCATAGGGTTGTAAAAGCGTTGACCGTGAGCACGTTTTAAGAATGAAGCGCATGCGCCTCTTACAAAATGTACTTCAGTCAACGCTTGTACACCCCAATGAAGTTACAAAACGAAGCATTATGAACAAGGACATCCTGTGTTATGCAAACATGTGTATTTCGGCACAAGCGATGACCTATATACCGTGTGTATCATATGTATATTTAGGGTGGGTTGCTCCGAATTAAGGAGGTATAAATACAGAGAGAAAAAAAATACAAAATTAGAAAAGAGTATAACGGGCAAAATAAAGAACAGAGAAAAATGGTATAAGAAAATTCAAGAATAGAGGGAAATAGTCTAGTTTTTTGCCAGACAATTGTTGATGATTGTTAAAAGTCAAGTGCATTTATAGGTAAAATAATACAGAATCGTTTGTACATTGGTAGGGATTTATGTTTGGAGTTGATGAGGCAGATAATGAGTAATTCTTTTTATTTGAAATTTCTCGAATATTTGTTTTTTTTCGTCTGATTTTAAATTGAATAAAAAAATCTATATAAAAAAAATGGTTTAATTACGACATATAGATAAAACTGCTATTCAGTCGATTTTAAAATACATGCTATAAAAGAGAATACATAAATAATATTTAACAATCTTTTTGAACAAAAAGTCAACCTTAAGACCCCGAATATATTTTTGTAAGAACATTATATTAATTCCATCTAAAATAACTTGAATTGTTCATTTGGAAAAAAAATGTTGATTGATCCAACTTTTGCGCATATTATCACCTATATAAAAAGATTTAACAGAACACAATTTATGTTTTATATATTTTATAACATATACGCTAAACGAAACTTTGCACGCCAAGAAACGATGTACGCTAAACGATACGATATACGCTAAACGAAACGATGTACGCTAAACGATACTGTATACGCTTAATGAAACGATTTACGCAAAACCATACAATATACGATAAAAGGGCGCTTATGTTATCGTTTATGGTATGGTTTATGGTACATGGTTTCGTTCGCACATCATTCGTTCAACGTCCGTACAACGTTCGGTCAGCGTATCGTTTGCATTCGTACACCGTTCGGGAAGCGTACGTTCATCGTTCGGGCATCGTCCGTACATGGTTTGGGCATCGTTCGTATTGTTAACTTTTACGTTACACGGACTGTATGTAGGAGGAGTCAATTGCTTATAATATATAGGAGGAGTCAATTACCTTTAATATGTAGGAGGAGTCAATTAAAATGTAGGAGAAGTACATTATCTATACTATGTAGGAGGAGTCAATTGCTTATAATGTGTAGAAGGAGTCAATGACCCAAGATATGTCATGTATATATGTAGGAGGAATCAAATAACTTAAAATATGTAAAAGGTGTCAATTACTGTAAATTTAAATATTATTTTTAGGTTTTTATTTATGTGAAAAATGTGACTGTGTGAGTATAGCAATAATAAGAACTTGCATTTTGGGGCTTGTAAATGAGCAGTGCTCTATAGATAACAGAAAACGAGATATGCATTGTCCATGAAATTACACTAACATGATTAGTCAAGACATCTGTAAAGGACAGACAACTAAAAAATCTATTAGAGAAAAAAGTGCTAAAAATTTAAGAAAAGACTGATATAAGTAAAAAATCTGAATGTCTAAGGGACAAAACTAAGCCAAAATATATTTACCTATACAAGTAAATAAAATACACTTGTATAAGTATCCTACAAATTTATACTTATATAAGTATATTAATATAACTTCTTCAAGTAAATAAAAATTACTTATACAAGTAGCTATGTCATGTATATATGTAGGAGGAATCAAATAACTTAAAATATGTAAAAGGTGTCAATTACTGTAAATTTAAATATTATTTTTAGGTTTTTATTTATGTGAAAAATGTGACTGTGTGAGTATAGCAATAATAAGAACTTGCATTTTGGGGCTTCCAAAAAAAAAACAAGGATATTAGATATAATGTTGGACAGTCTATATAGTACCCCTGACTGTATGGAGGAGGAGTCAATAATCCAAAATAAATATGCATACACTATTCCATAAACTGGCAGACATCACTAACTTTGCAAGGTATGAAACCTGGACAAAATTGATAAAAAGTGGCCTATTCATCTAAAAGTATAGTTTTACAATTCTATTTTCCTTAATATGTCTTTTTTTTTCAGTTGTTCGTTATATCAGTGACATAACTCTCTTGTCTACAATATTCCTACCAAAATCTGCTTACATCAGTATCAATTCAAATACCTTGTGTCTTTTCACAAAACTGTCTATCTTTATCTCCAAACCAAGTCCATGTTAGGTTGACACTACATCTAATTGTCACATTGTGTTGTAATGTATATCCTTCATTACACACTGGTGTGCAATTCCTGTATGGGGTTACTTCATTTGGGAGTAGGTTTTTCTCACAGTTCCATAAATAACTGTCAGCAGCTGACAAGGGATCACAGGCTGAAATATCATAATCATAGTAATCCAAATATGTTAATTAAAATTGAGAATGGAAATGGGGAATGTGCCAAAGAGACAACAACCCGACCATAGAAAAAAACAGCAGAAGGTCACCAACAGGTCTTCAATGTAGCGAGAAATTCCCGTACCCGGAGGCGTCCTTCAGCTGGCCCCTAAACAAATATATACTAGTTCAGTGATAATGAACGCCATACTAATTTCCAAATTGTACACAAGAAACTAAATTAAAATAATACAAGAATAACAAAGGCCAGAGGCTCCTGACTTGGGACAGGCGCAAAAAAAACAAACCTCCCCTATACCTCTAGCCAATGTAAAAAAGTAAACGCATAACAATACGCACATTAAAATTCAGTTGAAGAGAAGTCCGAGTCTGATGTCAGAAGATGTAACCAAAGAAAATAAACAAAATGACAATAATACATAAATAACAACAGACTAGCTACTAGCAGTTAACTGACATGCCAGCTCCAGACTTCAATTAAACTGATTGAAAGATTAAGTCTTCACCAAAATACTAATTCCATAAAAATTGTAGCTTACTTGGAATCTCTGTGTAAGGTACACCAGCATAAAACCAAGCATATTTTAAGAAAGGATGTTTGTTGTCCCAGTTTTTGTTGGAACAGTTGTCACTGATGTATCCCTTTTTATCATATTCAAAAGGGCTTATAACACTGGTGTTCACCCTGCATAAATGCCATTCGTGAACAAATGTATTTTCATACAACCTGAAATAAAAAAAAAAACAAGGATATTAGATATAATGTTGGACAGTCTATATAGATACCAAATGTTTTAGGGTTCGTCTGACTGTATACGAAATTTGAACTTTTCGACTACATAATAGTTCAGTATAACCAAATTATTTTTAGTAACATTTTGTCGGAAAGAGTTTGGGATACACTGGATGGATGGCTGTTTTCAATCAGTTGATAGTTAAATCCATTTTCAGGACAAGAACATGTTAATGTACTAGTTATATAAATGTTAAGGATTTTAGTTACTTTTTAAAAAGTCGTCTGTTTAAGTAGTTCAGAGTATATGTGTTTTCTCGTTTCTCATTTTTATATAGATTAGACAGTTGGTTTTTCCGTTTAAATGGTTTTACACTAGTATAATTTGGGGCCCTTTATAGCTTGCTGTTTGGTGTGAGCCAAAGCTTTGGGTTGAAAGACATACCTTAACCTATATTTGTTTACTTTTATAAATTGCTTATTGGATGGAGAGTGGTCTCATTGATTGGTACTCATACCACATCTTCCTATATCTATTGACAACATCTTGACAACGTATATTATTGTTGTATGACATCAGCAAAGTGATATAAGTGAGTTTATTTCACATGAAATTATCAATTTCTATTTCACTGGGAAATCACAGTCATGACAGTCATGACTGTTATTCATTGCAACCAATATAATTAACATATTTCTTTATGTCATCAGTCCTTCCTAATTCTTACCATGATTACTGTTCAAATTGTATATCAATTCAAAATTTACATTACTACGTATACACTTACAAATTCTCAGGTTCATTGTCCAATAAGATGAAGTCTCCTCCACCTTTGAACTTTAAACATACAGCTTTATGCTAAAAACAAAATTGAAACAAACTTGATATTTTTATTAAGTAAAATCTCATTCTAGTGTACTTTTTAAGTTGACAGTGAACATGATGAATGTACAGCTAGAAAAATTTTTGTTAGTTAAATAAAATTGAGAATGGAAATGGGGAATGTGCCAAAGAGACAACAACCCGACCATAGAAAAAAACAACAGCAGAAAGTCACCAACAGGTCTTCAATGTAGCAAGAAATTCCCGCACCCGGAGACGTCCTTCAGCTGGCCCCTAAACAAATATATACTAGTTCAGTGATAATGAACGCCATACTAATTTCCAAATTGTACACAAGAAACTAAAATTAAAATAAAACAAGACTAACAAAGGCCAGAGGCTCCTGACTTGGGACAGGCACAAAAATGTGGTGGGGTTAAACATGTTTGTGAGATCTCAACCCTCCCCCTATACATCTAGTATGAAAGGTTGACTTAATACATCAACATAAACTTATAAACCTTTATCAATGGGGTGACTGGTACTCATTTTTCCTGATAAATGCACTAAAAAATGTCCCTAGAAAATATGTCAAAGATATAAATTTGTCCATTTTGGCAACATGCTTTATCACATGTCGGTTTGTAGGGAAATCAGGGTCAAAACATTTATTAAAGGTTATATATTTTAGGAATGACATATTATATAATAATAAACATGATTAACATGTGAACTAAATTTTAAGTTTTTTGTTTTGTATTAACATGTGTATTAACATGTGAACTAAATTTTAAGTTTTTTGTTTTGTATTAACATGTGAACTAAATTTTAAGTTTTTTGTTTTGTTTTACCATGTGAACCATAACTTGATGGTAAATTTGTGACCTTAAGCATAACTTTAGCAGCATAACATGTATGTTTGTTGCTGTCTTTTTTAGTATATAGATTAGACCATTGGTTTTTCTGTAAGAATGGTTTTACAATAGTCATTTTTGGAGCCCTTAAAATTTATAGCTTCTTGTAGGGTGTGAACCAATGCTTCTTATTGAAGGCCGTCTTTTGACTTAATATGTTTCCATATACAAATTGTGACTTGGATGGAGAACTGTCTCATTCGCACTCATACCACATCTTCTTATATCATGTATATCTAAATATGATATATTGGACAGACTTTTTAAAATGTATGGATGTATCTTAAAAAGATAAATATATAATGTGCCTCTACTTTAGTAGACAGGGGAAACAAACCTACACAGAACAATATCTCCTGTGTAGGACTTATAAGGCCACACCACCTTGGGGCGAGCGAGCGAAATTTTTTGTTTTTAAAAAATTCTTGAAAATGAGTTTTTGACAGGTGAGTGGTCTGCAAGAGGAGTGAGCTATTTTTTTTTTTAAAGTGTTACAAGCTAGGTTTATCAGACAAAATAAGAAGGAAAAACACTGATGTTTTGATGAATAACATGAATAAGGCCTGTTATCCCATTTGAATGCATTATTCTGACTCTAAGCAAACAACTGTAGACTCTTTCACCTTGCAGCAGCAAATATTGAAAAAAAACCTCTGAAATGTGACTTAGAAATGGCAATACCAATGACCTTCACAAATGTAAAGAGCATGCAAAACACATGACAATAACTAAATTGATACTTTCAGTTTGTAATTTTTTGGTGAACAGCCTTTTTTGACAATGTTTAAGGTTTACTTAGATTCCACCAAGGGCTGTTCCAAAAATAAATGTATGGGGGGAGGAAAGGAAGGCACTTTTCATTTGACCCCACCATGCATACATTTTAAATTTGATATTTCTTTTAAATGTTCAAGCAATCTTTCATAAATACACCAATAAAATTTTAATACAGGTGCCTTCCTCCCCCCATAGTAACAATTAATTCTGGAAAGGCCCTAAACAAAACATGGGATTTTCTCATGGTTGAAGAATTCTTGGTTGCACATAATTTGCTGACGTCTACTTCTTTTGAATTTTGGTGGATACATTTTGTAGTTGTCTCATTCGCAATTAACCACATATCCTTATTGCTATATTAAGAGCTGTGCTTGGAAACTAAAAGACAAACAGAAGGATATGTGTTCTCATCAAAACTAGCTACTACTGTGAATTGTAAGATGCACTCTGGGAATGAATAAATTTTTAATATCAGATAGATTTTATCATGTTTTTATTTTGATAGTAGGATCTTGACATATTTCACAGTAAATTGCAGTCTTTTATAGATGTAGTCTACATTTGTATATATACCACAAAGCATTTTTAAAGTTTATTCTGCACAATTGTCCCTGATTCTAAAGTATCTGAAGATCACCCACACTCTATAGTACTAGCCAGGTCAATAAGGTCACACAACTGTTTCTCTGGGTCTATCAATTTCTCCTTGCCCTGTTCACATGATTTTGGTTTAGGGTTTTAGGAAGTTCTATTGTTTTTTTCATTAACACTGCGAACACATTTTTTAGGGGGACCTGTTGGTAATTCATTTAAATTATTGTTCGGAGGGTTTCTTCTATCTAATTCATAAATTTACTTTTTATTGATTGATCACACTTGCGTTTGAACCCAGATTTGATTAAATGCAAAAATAAAGCGTCAGTGAGAAAAAAAAATTCAAGGCAAGACTTATTTCGGAGCAGCATGCAGACCAAAAAAATACGGAAGCGATAGTTATTTTGTTTGTTGAAAACTTGATTTCTCAAAAACAGGAGCAGGAAAATCCAAAAAATTATAAATCAAATTGGTGTGGCCTTATATACTTTTTCACTTTAAGAAAATTGTTATGTATAAATAAACTTTTTGGTTGTCATGAAACTCACCAGTTGATGAAAAAGACTAAATTATACAACACTGAATTATTGTATAATAAACTTACCAAAAATAAAGCAAAAAACAGACAGATACTAAAATCTGTCATTCTTCATACTGCTACTACTTTACATTATACTGATACTAGAAGTAAATGCTGCAGATTTCTTTCCTTGTGCATTTACTACCTCCAGACAGGAAACTCTGATTTTAAAGTAGCATACTCAAATGAACATGATAAATAGTGCTGGTGATTTCTTAATCAATCTGGAAAATAAAATCATATATAACAGATTCATATCTTGATCATTGTTAAATATGCTGCATAGTCGCATGCATTAATTAACAGGCCCTTTTTTTTGTGAGTCAGGAATAATATCTGAAGAATCACAGACACAGAGCACTAGGGCTGCCAAGTCTCACATATTTATCATGAGGTACATTTTCATGCATATTGTCTGCATTTTCCTTTGATCTATTGTGTTTTGCTTTGATCTTTACAGTTTTTGCCAAATCTCACACATTTGCTTCATGAAAAGTTGGCAGAATTGCATTATTTTTTCAACATACTGGTATTTATGGTAACAAATTTTGGAGGTAGAGTTAACTCCCTTATATATTCATTCAGATTTTTAAAATTTAACATGTAGGATAAAAAAGTCATAGAGGCTTCTTTCTAGAATTTATCTTGGCTGAACTTATATAGTCTTTAATAGTTGTCTTCCTTTTTCATAAAGTTTTTATTTCATGGACAACATGTACATGAACAATATACCAATTATCAAATCATGACAAGCGCCAACACCAATAAATATTGACAAGATGGAGCAAGAGTTATCATCACACCCTAATCATTAGTAATAAAAATTTTGTATCATATTTATTTAATGGACTGAGACAAGGTTTTGATAGTTTAGTTTAAGGAAAAATTTCAGAATCAAAAGAATGGAAAATAATTTCTCAGGCCTCGACTTTTCTGTGTTGTTTTTTTTTCAATTTGGAATTTAGGGAAATCAAAACATCTTTCAAAAAATTTCTTCCGGTTTGTTAAATATATGTTAAAAATACACAGTGAGCGTAAAACCTTTGATCATGTTTATCTCATTAACAATTAAAAAAAAGGTCAAAAGGTCAAAGCTATAAAGTAACTGCAAATTGCCTAAAATCAGATGGAATATAATCTCAAATTTGTGTTCATGTATCTATTACATGTATTATGCATGTTAGTATACGGTTATTTTAAAAAAGATTGACCCCTTAAATAACATAAATAAGGATCCTGCATGTACAAATATGCAAGTCAAACAATCTAAAAGCAACAAACATACATGTGGCAAACCCTTCATAAGCCTAAGACTACAAGAAAATGTTGTTGGGTTGCTGTCTTTGTTAACAAAACTCAAGCATTATCTTATCAAGGTGTACTTATGACTAACTATCAAGGGTACTACTTGTACAAGTCTTTTAAAATTACTTGAAAAAGTAAATATTAATGTAGCAGAGTTATTTTTATGATCATTTTATATATTGTAAAAATCATCTATTTAATTACTATATTTATTATAAAGCTTAATTACGTATTTATAATATTGTATATTTAGTTTAAATTATTACTTGCAAACTTTACTTTTATGTATAGTAATATTCACGTTATTTTCTATGAATATTCATTATATTAGGGATTTACTTGAATTGTTGTATTTGATTGGCTGTTAATATTTCGCGGTCAAGTTTAATTCCCTTTGTTTTGTACCTGTATATTTCCACGGACGATTGCCATGACAGTCCATTGAATTTATGTCTGTTTATATTGACCACATAGTTTACCTTTCAACCTTATATTTTGGACAACACATTATAGAATACTGTAAGTTACTTCTTTATTAACATTTTTTATATTTTTTCACGTAAATGATATTCTAGTAAAGTTTATATTTGTCTTGTAATGTTCTCCTTATATCGCATGCATGTACATGTAACACAAGTACACAAGATGTACGTGAGAGTATTTTATTAAGCTATAAGTATATGATTTTTTAATCTACGGTTTATTTGCGACAGTAGAATTGTATTGTTAATTTGCGTACGTTACTATTTGATTATTGTCATGAATAGTCTATATTTTATAAATGACGGCTTATAAGCATGTTAAGTGAAAGACGGAAAAGTGTTTCCATTTATATAAAGTAATAGTTTTGTAGTAAATAGTTTGTACAAATATGAAGGAGTAAAGAATATTTGTTATATTGTATATTTTTATAATTAGAGTCCGAATATTTATGTTCGTATTTTGGTTTCAGGACTCCATGTAATGTGTAATTATATAGGACACATGATTGTGTGATGTTTATTTGATGTGCCGTTAACCTTACTAGTACAACTCACTCCACAAGTGGTAAGAGTATATATATTTATAGTTTGGCATTCTTAATATTCATGATATTGTATTGTAAACATTGATAATACATGTAATATTGAAATCATTAGTTTTTATGATTAATATATTTGCAACTTTAGGATTGTTGTATAATATTATGTATTTGATTATTATACGTATTATATATTTTAATGAATTTATTATTAATAAATGTAGATATAAAATTTATTATATACCGTTTGTAAGGGTAAATCAGTAGTGAATACATACACAAGGATACACGTAAATTACATATCACAAAGTATTTAGGTCAATTCTATTGTATGAGTACACATGACACAATGTCAATTTCACTGACTGTAAACAATGAACAACTTATCCTGCAATACATTTTACTTGCTACTTAGTTAATAACAGATAAATGAACTATTTATTTTATTTCTGTATTACATAATCTGTGATATTTTAAAAGTATATTTTTATGTTTAATATGAAATAGCTTGTGTATTGCTATTTCAGACTTGTTTTTATCTACTGGTACAATAAATTATCAGGGATTGTAAAAAAAAATATGCATACAAACAGTTTTTCTTTGGAAAAAAATGAAGGGGAGATTATTCAAACCTTATACATGTCATGAATGTTAAGACAGTATGAATAACAAATTTACTTATTTAACATACCTGTATATATATAAAGCATATTATTTGCTTCTTCAATTTTAAAAATAAAAGTAATTTGTACAAGTATATCAGTTAGTACCCCTGTCAAACTGCCTGTCAAACATGTTGAAGGCTTAATTAGCAGATGTATCTGTGATAAATATCAAACATAAAATGAAATTGAAAAAAAAACATAATCATCTGTGTATTTACTTTAGAAGGGGGAGGACAGTTTTCGGGACGTCTGGATGGGGTGAATTTAAGCTCGGGATTTCCGGATCCAGGAAGTCTTTTTTTCAAATTTCAGGATGTTAGGATTTAGATTTCTTTAAATTTGGGACCTTGGTTTTACGCCCTAGATTTTGGGATCAGAACCCATCCAACCCCACCTATTTAGAAGTAAACATGGTAAGATAGGAGAGTTAAAACAAAAAATTGAAGAAAAAACCTTGAGTTATATCTACAAATGTTCTACATGTTCTATATATATCATGTATATCTGAAGTCACCATATGATACTAACTTCATGAATATAATATATTAAATCTAATGAAATATCAACAATTCTGCTAATTTTTGTACTACATGTATATTCTCAGTGTGCAGTATCCCAAACTCTATCTGACGGACTATTAAAATGTCAGACAAAAATTCAGACAGAAATTTTTTTTAATTTTTTAGTTGAAAATATATATATGGGCGTTTTTCAATAAAAACGTATTTTCTTGTCCTATCCACTTTAAAAAAATGTTTTTGATCTTTGCAAGTAATTTTTTGTGCAGTCAGTACATTGAATTAGATTTAACATTTTTAAGCAAAGAAACAGTTTATTTTTAGAGGGATTGATAAGATATTGACTCCTGAATGGTCCAAAACAACCAAAATGGCATGTCCCTAGACCGCCTGTTCAACATTCATACTCTAAAATATCGTAAAAAAATGAAGAAATAAATGTTTTTTTTACTTTACATAAGTTCTTTAATAATTCAAAAGTATGTTCAGAGCCAACATATTCTAATAAACACATTTCAATATAGGTTTTTTAATTTCAGAAGGTGTGTCCCTCACAAAATGTCCACTACGAAACGAAGTCATTAAAATTTGCCAATAAACAGTTTTATAAAATCAATGTAATTTTTGTTTGCAAGAGATATATACATTAGGGTCTTACAAAAGAAGTGATGCATTTATAATGGTAAATAAATTGTTGGTAAGAAAAATTGAGCACATCAAATGGACCAGAGTGATACCGTATTTTTGATAATGTCCCCTACGAAACGGGTCAAATCTCCTTCAGTATCTGGTTTTAAAATTATGAAAAAAATATCAGTGTACAGCTTGATAAATGCTTTGATGAATACAATCAGTCTTGTTATTATTGCAATATAGAGATTGTGGGGGAAAAATAAAACATCCGAATACGTCCCTTACGAAACGGTCCCCTACGAAACAAGTATGGGAGAAAAACGTTTCGTAGTGGACACTACCACTACCATGGAGTCTTTTTTTAATCTTTTTTCAATTATATTCGTGCAAAACAAATAACAAGGGTTAGTTTCATGTAATTTTTATTATGTTTTTATTAACATATAATAGGGTTGATGTCTACTACGAAACTTTTTGTCCACTACGAAACGGTTTTGTCCACTACGAAACGCCTCAAAATGTCAACTACGTAACGTGAGTTGAACCTTCATATGTGAAGTACTGTCTAATCTTTATCGATAAAAATGGTTTTCCAATTCAGAAAAAAAATGATATTTTTCTAGTATTTAAAGTAAACAAACTGGAATGTCTATAGGAAACATTTAAAATTGCAAAAAATATGTGTGTTTAGAAGAAATTTCGTAGGGGACTTTTTACGAAACAGTACACAAATTATGAAAATAATATCATTTTAAAGAATATTTAAGATTGCACTTTTTGTTTACAAACAGGTCTATTATAGAAGTATTCAAAATAACTCTTGAAATTAAATTTTAGACAAGTTGATTTTCCATTTTTTTTAGGTCTGAAAGTTACGCTTTTATTGAAAAACGCCCATATTCATGATATAGTACATGTAGTAGAAAATGTCATATTTCTTTTTGGGTCAGACAAACCCTAAAACAGTTTGGCACAATCTATATTCTTTGGCACCATTGATTTGAGGGACTGGGTTCCCTGGCTTCCCCTTATAAATGGAACTCTTTTTATGGTTACTATAATTTGACAGTTTTTACCTTTTCCACTGCAAATGTTAGATCATTATGACTTCGTGAAATGCTATTTATTATTTTTTTCTGTTACACCTTCCTTGCAAGAAGTCATATGATTTATACTATTTATGGGTCCCCCTTTTTTCTATTTTTTTGGTTCGACAATCTTTGTCGAAATGTTCTGTCAGAATATTCGATTTCCATTTTACTGTTACCTAGTCGCATGTTAAATCTGCAAAAATCATAGTGAGATGCTTATCTGTTTATCAAAACAAAACCAAAATGTCATCATCGCTACATTGCTTCCTTCTCAGCCTTGGGTCAGAATTTCATGTACAAAGGTGTTTTCGTCACCTGATAGATCGGCACTTACACTGAAATATAGATCATTATTCCTTATTGATAAAATATTAGTAGGTTTTTCTATATGAAAGGGATTTTGAATAAATAAGCATATTCACCTGCAAGAGGTGTCAGATTACCAATTCAAAATCTTTATCTATTCAACCGTGTGCATAGTGTTTAGTGTAACTTCACTGATAGAAACCAGGTTTTATCATGAGTTGTACTTGTAAGAGAATAGGAGGACGAAACTGATAACAGAGGGACAGTCAAACTCATAAATCGAAAATAAGCTGACAACGCCACATGGCTAAAAAAAGAGAAGGACAAACAGACAAACAATAGTACACATGTCACAACATAGAAAACTAAAGAATAAGCAACACGAACCCCACCAAAAACTAGGTGTGATCTCAGGTGCTCTGGATCGAAGGGTTTAAGCAGATCCTGCTCCACATGTGGCATCCGTCGTGTATTTATCTCACCTTTCTACATGACAATTTTCAACCCATGTTTATAAAGTATTATAAGAAAGAACTGTCCTTCGGAAGACTATTTTAAATTATAATAACTTACTTAAATTAACCCCTGATTTTCTGTAAATCTTAAATAAGTAATAGTATACTATAAGGAATCCTCAATCTTTATTACGAACACATAGATAATTTCATTTTGGCTCAAAATGAACTAAATATTTTAAATTTCGTTTTTCCCATAACTTTTAATTTCTGCATTGATTAGTTTAAGCAGAGATATATGATACAATTATTATTTTTATTATGGTAAATATTTTAAGAAAGATTTATGTTCCAAAACAAAGTAAAAAGCTACAAAAGACCTATGTAAATTTTCAAATGAAGACGTATCGAAGTCACATGATGTCTTACTTTATACTTGGATATAATTTGAGGGACATAATCTGATAATCCAAGAGAATGATTGAAACATTATAATATACAACAAAGGTTTTTTTTATAGTTTTAGTTGTCTATGTTGTATTTTGTATACTGTTGTTTTTCGTCCTTTTCTCTTTTTTTTTTTTGCCATGGCATTCGGTTATTTGTTTCCGACTTTTGAGTTTAAATGTAAATTTGTAGGCCTATATATTTTGGCTCTTTATCTTTTAGCAATGGCACTAGCTACGAATACCAGCAACAAGTAATAATACAAATATTTAATCATATATGAGGGGGGATAGGAGGGTCCTGATCCCGAAATCCCGGGCTTAAAAACACGAAATCCCCAAATCCCGGGCTTAAAAAAACGAAATCCCGATGTCCCGAAATTCGAATAAAGAAATTCCCGGATCCCGAAAGGGTCAATCCCAAAATCCCGAGCTTAAAAACACCCGATCCCGGAGTCCCGATAAAGTTTTACAACCCCCCACCCCCATATATATACTTCCCGGAAACTTATTACCGAAATATGTCTCCAGACAGGACCCCGATATCATACCGAAATTGTTTGTAGTTACTTGCAAAATTTTACGTTTACAAATAATCAGTCTATGATCTAAGCCCGAGAATTTGCATCAAAATGATGTTGAATAAAAAGTGAACTTATCTCCTGCACCACTTAGAAAACACCATATTTTCAAATTAAACTGTCACATGGTTTCTCTCTCAATCTATAGGTGACAATTGTTGCAAGAAGGGATAAAAATGAAATACACAATACCAATCAAGAAAAGTATCTTTTTTTTTCATTATATATGTGATTTTGATTTTTTTTACAAAATTTAATTTTTTCAATAAATTGCAAGATTAAAATAATTTAAAAACCATATATAAAAATAATTAGTTTTCAAATAAATCTTGAAACGCAGGATACATCAAAGGATATTTCTAAAATTTTATTTTTTTTAAATTTAGAAAAAAGGGGGAGGGTCAACCCCAAATGTGCCTGTGCATTTTCCTGAAATTTTCAAAGTTTTACATTTTTGTGTTTAAAACATCTGTTAGTTAAGTAATGTTATCGGTCGCCTTATCAGTATTTAATGACAGATTTATAGCACTACTTAACCATTTTATTATTGAGAGAAGATATAAAATTTTCGCTTTCTTGTGCATGGATCCATGACTGTAATGTTTTTTTTTCTGTATGTTGCATCGATATACTTTTGCCGTCTTCTTAATTGTCAGTGTCACGTATGGTTTGTTCTACACATTTCACCAAATTGATATGACTGAATAAAAATAATATTTATAGAACAAAGTAATGATGAATTATAATAAATTGAAGGCCACATGCATGAGTCTTACACGTATCTTGAGGATTAACCATGTTAACAAAAATAACTTTCAAAATTTCGTATTTGAATTCATTTCACAGATTTCTCATAAATCAAACATTTTTTTTTATATAATCATTGCCTAGCTGTCTGAATAAATTTTACGGATAACAGTAGCAGCATTTTCACGGCCGTCACTCGGCTAACCGAGAAATTGGTCGGTTAATCTACCTGAATTCTGGCTATATGGGCAAAAAAAAGTTGGTCTGTTAATCGGGTCGGTGATACAAATGAACGTCTGCTAAGAGTTAAACGCATAATCTGTATATATGTGATTTTGATTTTTGAAAAAAAAACATTACAGTCATGGATCCATGCACAAGAAAGCGAAAATTTTATATCTTCTCTCAATAATAAAATGGTTAAGTAGTGCTATAAATCTGTCATTTAATACTGATAAGGCGACCGATAACATTACTATTAAACGAGAAGACCTCATTTTGTGTGTCGCTTCTCTTCCTTCCACATTACATTAATCAGCATGCCTCTGTGTCCTACAGATACCATGCATAGTCGCATTTGTCATCCATTCTTATGATTATTCAGCTGGGGTTATTTTGGGAGTAAATAAAGGAGTCCGGATATTGTTTCTGTCACCAGACATACTTTTAAGTCATAGACAAGACTTAAGCTTCCTGTTTTAAACTTACACATAATTGTCATAAGTCCTGGGGGACAGGACAATTATTTTCGCGTTTATCTGCATGTATACTATGATTATGATATAGCAGTGATCGCCGTGAAGAAGAAACTTGGAATTGATAGTAAATAGGAAATACACTTTATTTATAATATACGTATGTTCGTAGTATACAGAAACGCGAAATTAATGGAATTTATCAGAAACAAATATATAACAGTCTTTGGGAAAAAAGGGAGAGGGCTTAAAAAATGTTCTGTCTGAATTTGATACCTTTCTGAAATTTTCCAGACATAAAATCTTTTACAAAAATCCATCCTACAAAAGTTTACATACTTTCAATCAAGCTCTAAATGCCCGCGATTTCGCGGGTGTGTTCTAGTTTAATGTTTAACTCTGTAATGATTTTCTCGATAACACCTGATTAACAGACTTTAGCTAGCCCTATTAACAGACCAACCGCCCATATATAGCCGCATATTCAGGCAGATTAACCGATGAATCGCGCTCGGTTAGCCGAGTGACTGCCGTGATTTTATAATACTGATTGATATTGTTGTTACCTGCAATTTCCGTATGAAGTTGGTGTCTTCGTCTAAAATACGTATTTTTTTTCCAATTAGTCTTTACTGTAGTTATCCGTTATCATACAGACAACCCTCCCTGCCTAGGATCATATCAACTATTCAGACACAGAGGTCCGCAGATGTGCATCGCTTCAATTTTGTTCAATTTCAAAAAGCGTTGAAAGAGAACTCATTCAAATATTTAGTAACGTCTGACCGTTATACATCTTTTGTGGCATTTTTTTTTTTAAAAAAGAGGGGGATAACAGTATTGCTATCGTGATACAGTTAATTAGTTTTAGAATAATCCAAATAATCCAGTCGTTATATTTAACTCATGTTGATCAACACATCTTCTGGACACGAACGATAAGGACCCTGTAATGATTCGAGTTATTTTGTTCAAAATATAATTAAATGTGCAATTGACGTGTTGCTTCAAAATTACTGTGTACATGTAGTTCAAACGAAGAAATACTCAGTCCAGCAGAGATCATATGATGCTTAATCATATTCCACACAAGCTAATTTTCTTAATAAATGATCTATTGATTCGACTTGATTTTTTGTGCTTTAACTCCACTTTTAAGCACTGCATTTAGCCGGGGTATTTCGTGGCGGACAGTTTTTATTGGTGGATTAAGCCGGAGTGCCCGGAGAAAACCATATGATCAATTGAAAAGATTTCTGTAAATCTGATGCGAACTTTCGTTGTATTTAGTTTTATCAATTCTTCTATGTAAGGAGTTTCCATTAACCACTAAAAAAAATTAGCAATGTCATGCAGAGGCTCTCTCTGGACTTGAAATATTAAATTAAAATAAATTCATAATATTTATAAAGCTGGATATTTTGAAAGATATCTAAAAAATATTTTTAAGTAGAAGATTGCCCAATTATATTCAATCATGTGGAAGTGGCAATATTTTCCAATAAAATTACCGCCC